>ML785904.1:642148-698509 GCA_009831015.1 Picea engelmannii | reverse complement strand
TTGGATTATAAGATCTGCTGCTATATTTAAAGGAGTCTATGCATCTCTGTCTTGATCTAAGAATCTTTGTGAGTCCAGTTGCAGATCTAATTTAGAACACTACTGTGATGAATGTTTGAGAGTACCAATATTTCTGCTTGGATATGAGCTTTAAATATCTCATTGGTCAAAGTTTGTTGATAACATATTTTACATAGATCTCTGCTTCAGAATATTGTGTTTTCACTGTCAAGATAGAGTTTACATATCACTGGTAGAAATCTAGTTTTATTGTTAAGTTCAGATTCATATTCTACTGTTGCTATCCTATATGCTGTTCAGTTCTTCAGATCTATAGGAGTTTTGTTTTAAATTTTAAAAGGAGATTACTGTTTTATCCTAACCCTAAAATCTAACACCTTTCCTTTACTTATTTGAAGAACTCATCTTCCGGTAAGAGGGTCTTAATCCTCTGCTGAATCTTAGACTCTCCTACACTTTCTATTGCTAAGTGTATTATCTGAAAACTTCATTGAGTGTGTCGACTACTTTTTAATCTTTTCATTTCATAAGTTTTATTTAAAATTCAAATTCATTGATCAACGCTATCCACCTAGCCTCTCTAGAATTCAACTTTGGCTAGTCAAATAAATACTTCAGACCCCAATGGTTAGTCACGAGGATAAATCTCTTCTCGAGTATGTAAGGTCTCCACATATTCGGCGCATGAAAAATTGTTGCAAGTTATAGGTCGTGGGTAGCATACTTCTTGATTCAGGTGGATATCAGTGTCCACCCACCTCTTCCAACTAGCTCAAAACAATTTTCTAACAATTTTGGTAATTTACTATTTTTAGCAGTTTTAAACTTCCGGGGCCATTTTGAGGGCCTAAATGAAGGTTTTTCTGGATATAGATTCTCAATGATGGCTGAAGTCTCTTATTAATCCCCCAAAATGAATCTCCTCGATGATACCTTTCCAACGATCTATCGTGCGCCCCAAACGAAGATCGTATACCAAAGTTACACCCCTGGTAAGTTGATACACCAAACTACCCAAAACGGGGTCCACAAAACTGTTGGCTTTTCATCTTCCGGGGTTAGGGTTTTGGATTTTATTTATGATAAAAAGGCCTTTGGAGCTGCATTATAAGATCATCTTCTTGCAAATGCGAGTAGCGGACACATCTCTTATCAGAGATACACTGCCACCATTCTAGCTAGTCTTTCACTTTGTATGTTTATAGTCTTTGTACATTTTCGCTCATTAATAGAAAATTGTGTATTAGTGTATCTCTGTGTTTATGGTTGCATCCTTGATACATTTTTTTTTATATTATTCGATATCTGAGATATCTCTGTATCTTTCTTTATTATACCTCCGCTCTCATTTCATGCCTAAAATAATATGGATCACTTCTTCTCATGTTCATTCAACTTCCATGATGCATAACAAACCACATGTCCTTCTTGCATTATAAATCAACTGAGACTGTCTTTTCAAGAATCTATTCAAACCATGAAGTATTTTTCTCGGTCCACAATATTTAAAATAGGGGCGTTGGTCAACAACTACTTTAGTTGCTGGAAACTATCTTTGCACTTTGGTGACCACACAAACCTATTTCCATTCCTTTGCAATAAGGTAATAGGATTCCCGATATTGGAGAATCCCTTGATAAACCTCCTATAATATCCAACCAATCCCATGAAGGACCTCACTTCTGTCATGTTTCTAGGGGCAGGACAATCCATGATTTCTTTGATCTTTGTAGGGTGTACTGTGACTCCTTCGTTTGAGATTACATGGCCTAGATACTAGATTTCCTTTTTAAAGAAATCACACTTGCTGAATTTGGCATAAAACTGATGCTCTCTGAACACCCATAACACAATTTTAAGGTGTTCTTCATTCTCCTCTCGATTATTGGAATACACCAAAATGTTTTCCACAAAAACTAAGACAAAAATACTTGCTAAGCACACTATTCATCAAGCACATGAATGTAGCTGGTGCATTTGTAAGCTCAAATGTCACCACAACAAAATCATAGTGTCCATACCTTGTCCTAAAAGTTGTCTTGTGGATGTACTCATCTTTAATCCTAACCTGATTATATCCCAATCTCAAATCTATTTTTGAGAAAACTGTAGCACCTCTAAGCTGATCAAAGAGATCATCTATTCTAGGTAAAGGGTATGTGTTCTTAATGGTCATGTTGTTTAGCTGCCTATAATCGATGCATAGTCTCAAGGTATGATATTATTCTTTACAAATAGGGTGGGTGCTCCCCATGGGGACACACTCAGCCTGATGTAACTTTTGTCCATAATCTCTTTCAACTACATCGTCCATTCCATAAACTCAGGTATACTCATAATGTAGGGAACTCTCGATGCTGGAATTGCTCCAGGCACAAGATCGATTGAAAATTCAAGGTCTCTTTTTAGAGGTAATCTAGGAACCTCCTTAGGAAACACATATCTAAATTCCCATAACACTTGGTGATCTTCATCCTTCATCTCTCTACTTCTGTTGAGTTTAGTACTTGTATAACATACACAGGACACCCTTTTCTACTAAAATTCTTGAGTTGTAATGTTAATTTTTGTCTCGTAGAGACTGGCTTCCGAATACCTTGCAAGATTATGGTATTTCCTCTTTTGTCTTCACATTCTAGAAATAATAGTTTAGTTTTTACTTATGAGTGGCTAACCAGTCCATTCCAAACAACATGTCATAAGAACCAAGGGGTAGAACATTCAAAACCACTTGGGTTTGAAATTCCTCCATCCTAATTGGACAGGCTTCAACTACTTTTGCCACTTTCCTCTTTTATCTAGTGGCTAACTGAACTAACCATGCTTCTTTCTCTGTAATCAATATTCCTCAACCAATCAAGGAGAAATATAAATAAGATTAGATCCTGGGTCAATTAAAACATAAATTGTTCATTCATTAATAATACCTTCCAATTCCACCACAAAGGCTTGGTGGTCCTCTTGCCGATATTCTACTATTGAGTAGATTCTTGATACACTCTTGGATACATCATTGACTATAGATGCCTCCTGCAAATTATACACTCTTGTGTTTTCATGTTTTTTGTGGGGACAATCCCTCAATAGATGGGTCTCTCCACATCCCCAACATTGCAAAGGTCGTTTCTTGGTCTCCTATGCTCTTTCCCTTGTTTGCTCTGCTGGATTATTCCTGCTTTGAGAGGGAAAACATTTTTGATGCACACTCATGCTTGGCTGACCTATCTGTGCATGTTTCCTAGAATTCTTATGGGGAAAATACTTGAATCCCTTCTTCTAAAATCCACTCTAGTATTTTCTTTTCCAATCCTTGGAAGACTCATACTTGTTTTTAGACTCATCATAGCAACATTTGGCCTTTTGAATGGTGTCTTACAATGTCTTGGGTTTGTCAAAATCAATTCGATCATGGTAGGACTATTGTATCCCATTGGGAAAAAACTGGATTCTCGCTTTCTCGTCCTTAAGGTGGGGAACATACCTAGACAACTCCATAAATAATTTTGCATATGCATCCAAGGTAAGTTGTCGTATCTTAAGCTCATATAATTCTTTTATTTTGTCATCATAATATTTTTCAGATAGGTAATATTTGCAAAAGTGTCTCTCAAACTTCTTCTAGGTTAATTTTCTTTCCTTTATCCTTTTGATTTCTTTGAGGTCTTCCCACCAAATGGAAGCCCCACCATTCAGGTTAAACATTGCAATTCTTTCCTTGGTATTGTATGAATAATTATGTACTCAAAAGTACTTTTTCAAGCTAAATAGCCATGCTTCAGCCTCCTCTCCTTTCTTTATTTCACCATCAAAGGTAGGTGGTTTAGTATTCTTGAATTATTTTTTTAGAAAGCTATGAGAATTCTTCCTCCTCTTCTTAGAAATGCTGGATTCCATGCCACTACTGAACTTTTCTGATGAAAGACTCTTTCGACTAGAGGACTTCGTGGGAATTCCTCCACTTGATTTGCCGCTCTTAGTACCCCAATGTTTCCTTTTGGAAGAACCATTTATCGCATGATTGTGAGCCAGTCCATGCTTTTGGGAATTCGAAGGGGTTTTCAACCTCTCTGAATGATGTAATTCTACATTGCTTGGATCTTGTTGCAAATGTTTTTGAATTTCAGACAGACTCTACAATAGGACTACATTTAGATCTCCCTATTCAACATGGGCTCTCATAAGCCTCTCATTATCTTCCTTCAAACTTCTCATAGTGGACATCAAATATGGATGGGTTTCCCTATCCCTACTAGAATTAGACTCTTCATATCTAAGGTGCGAGAGGTAATCCATACTACGCTGCACCATTCACTTTTGTGATCTCTTCAATTTGTCCTACATGTTTAAACAACAATCACCATTATAATTTCATGTCAGTATTTTGAATCATACATTCTAGAAAGCATAAAATCCTTTTTTAAATAGTCTTAAGTGGTCTTGGTGACCCATTCAAGCCTAGAGTTTGAACTTGTCTCTGATACCACTCTTTAACACACCCAACCCCTAAGTGTCCTTTTAATGGATGGGGCATTAGAATTTTCTCCTTCTTGATAGTCTCAAATCCTTTATTTCACAACTCCATCGTCCTTTTCTTGTCGAGGGATTTCCAACAATAGAAATTTCACTCAAAACTGAGCTCTGGAATGAAGGATGTTACCTTTAGAAGTTCTTGGGTTTTCTACCTCTATGCCACTGACACATGGCGTCCTCGTGACACCTAGTCACACTCGCTATTTGACATGGCGATGACGTAGCACCAATGTGGTTCCTATCTAACTTGCCATAGGGAAATTTTGATCCACGCATTTTGTCATCATTATCACTCATAATTTATTCTGGTGCACTCCTTACTTACCTCCAATGAATATGGTATCGAATAATATTCCCTTTTGATACCAATTGTTCAAAGTTAGAACGGTTTAAGAAAATACATTGCTCTGAACTCAAGGTAATGAGGAATATTCTCTCTTCCTCGATGGATGGCGTAGATGCACATCACGGTCTCCTAAATAACAATCGATATCTTCTTGGCCTCTAAGGTTCGTCTATCCCACCATACCCCACTCAACTCATCAACCAATTATTGATCAACATCTGTTGTTTTAGGAATTCTCTGACTACCTTGAATGAAAGCCGCATCACTCCCAATGTTAACATCTCACCTATTAACTTAGGTGTGACTCACGATAGATCGACAACTATCGTGCCATCTCTCCCTTTAGCGACCTATGATCACAATATTCCCCTTATCAGACTCACACTCCCAAGCCATCAAAGGAGTACTATGAATCCTTAAGAGTCATGCTCCAAAAACATTCAACTCTTCTCCATCTAAACTCACACTCAATCCAATCGAAAAATTGACCACTGAGATGCGTCCTCGCATTGTCACTCTTAGTCACTACTGGGTTAGCTCTCTCTTGACCTGCTAAGTGGGACATGCAATGATTGACGATTGAGGATTCATTCCTCCCACTTCTAGATCTATGACCTACATTGGGTTGACATCAAAGTATCTCCTTCAAAGTTTTTCTCATGAAACATGAGATTTCCTTCTGGAAACCTCACTCTGAATGGTTCGTTTCAGAGTCTCGTGTTCAGAGTCTTTCCCAGAATGTTCGAGGGATATATCTGACACTTTCACTTCGAACAACCCACCAATCAATGGTCGTGATCTCTTCATATCGACAACTGCTGTCCTCCGTTGACTAACATCGGGTTTATAGATTCATAATTGTCCTCTGTAAGGACTTAGACACTTTTCAAGTCTTGCAGGACTTCGATTCTGACTTTTGAAACCTCGAAACAATTTCATGACCATTACAAACTATCATAATTAAGGTTAAAACCTCACATTATTTGCAGGCTCTCCACATAGGGAATATATATAGAGTATTCTAACAAGTAGCAGTTTTTATTTAGTCATTTTTATGATTTAACGAGGAAATAGAAAACATCATAACATGGCTCACTTTACAACATTCAAAATCATAAGTTAAGTAAACAAAATGCTTCTTAGATTCAACTATTCATACATGTTATCATGCAATTGTATCATTCATAAAAAATCATATATATCATTCATAATCATTTCAGTACATGAAACACTTATTTGAAATGGAAATAATCCAATCCAACTGACTGAGAGAGGACACCTCTCCTCCCAACCTTAGGTCTTGTTGTAGATTCACTTCCTATAATACACCGGCCATGATACCACCGAGGAAATTGACTCAATAGGGTTCTTAGATTGTGATGATCTAGGAAGGTTACTCTACTTCCTCCTTTGACAGAGTAGAATTTTCCACCTCCCACTGAGCTTCGGGTCTCTATAGGTTTATCAGGTGGTTTCTCAACTAGATTTTCTCTGCACAAGTGTTATAGCACAAAAATCCACACTTATGATTTTGTGCCATGGGTTGACCCTTTCCCAATGCTTGCTATAATTTTCCCTAAAATTCACCTTCAAAATAATCTAAAAAACATTCTTTAAGAGCACATCCATAGGTTTCCCTAGTGAAACACATGAACATCCATGCCTTTCCTCACTGCAACCCACAAATGCCCTAATTTTTGGAGAAAAATAAAATAATTTTGTGTTTTCGGGTGGGTTTTTCGGTTGGGATCATTTCCCAATGACCCTTTCCCATACAAAATGGAATCCAACTCCCCAGTGGATTCGCCAATTTTAATTAAGGGATTTTCCCCCTGTGGTCGTGGGTCACAATCACAACAGAACAAGAAAAAGTGAAAGAGATAACCGTCTCCCCGAAAGAGATAATTGTCTCCCCACAGTGAAAAACACACAAAAATCAAAGAAAATAACTACTTTATTTAGGATATGATAGGGATAGAGAGGAGAAAAGAAGGTACACCTTGTTCTCTCGTTTGATGTCGATCCCTGCTCCAATTTCCCAAATAAATATTGATCTTCCACCGAAATTTACCTGCAAGATAGATACAAAACTAGGGATGTGACGAAAGTAGTTACACGATAATAAACATGTGCATGTAATATGTCAGATTCAAAGTAAGCATACATATAAATGTACAATGAAGACAAATATTGGGGAAAACAAGCTCTTTTATTACCAACAAGTGGAAAAGGTAAGTTACAACCTTGTCTAGCCTTAGGCACTGTCTTGAAGCTAATTGTTTGGGTTCCTTTGGGAATATTCAAGCATCAACTCAACCGATAAAGACTTATCTCAATGACTCATATAGGGATAAGGAGACACCCTATACTCATATAAAGGAGAAAGAAGCTCTAGAAAATATGTTTCCATATTAAAGGGGATGTTTCTCAGATAAAATAGGGAAAGGAGGCTTGCTATATGATGGCAACATAAATTTGCACCAAGGGGCTTGCTAGACCAATATGATGAGATCCAGGGTCTTCAATTATGTCATCTCTAAGTAAAAATCTAGCCATGTGATTACAGGTGTTGAAGTCAAACATGGTAGAAACCACTTGATTATCGGTCATTAATGAAAATCATTAACAAGTGCGAGGGAAATCACCATTGATGTCAATGACTCCCAAGGTACTCCTAGTACAATCCAACGAGTGTGAATAAATGAGTTGAAGTCGAACACTTGATGGAATCTTCCAATCAGGGGTCAATGATGTGAACCCACTGTTGAAAGCAAGGAAACCTCCCATTGAGGCATGCATGCTCCAAGGTACCAATGTGATTTCTAAGTCTTTTCCCCAGATAATCAGTTGAGGTCGACATGAAAATACTCATCATAGGAGGGCCTTGATGTATCCCCCATCAATGACATGAAATATGTAATAGATTTGAAGTAAATCAGAGTATGAAGTGATTTAGAACTGACTCAGGGAAGACCTACATGGTAGAAAATCTATAACTGCAGATGGTCGAATCAATAGAAGGCTTGTTTAGGTTGGAATTATCTTGAACATATGAACGGCATGACAATTTTCTTGGAAGCATTGAATCAAAGGAGGACCCAACATATGACCTTGTGGATGGTCAAATGAAAGACAAATGGATTTCCCAACCTAGATACAGTGATGAAAGGGGGGTGTCATGTTCAAGAGCGACTTTACTACCACTAACACAAATACAATGACACATTTCTTCCCAATTTTCCCCCACCATTTCTGGTGAGTACCTCTTTAGTTTTACGCAAGCTTGAGAAGGATAACATATGCTTGTGGTGTAATCTCATCCTTCAGACATGTCCCTCAGAGTATTTTTAACAAACCCAAAGAAGGAGTGGTTCGATCCTTTATGGGTCTTTCGATGCTTGTTTAACAAGTCCAAAGAAAGAAAACTTAGGGGTTTTTCATGTTTAGACGGTCTGAAAAAAACTTAAAGAGAACTCCATAAGATCTTTTTTCATAAGTTAGTTTGATGAGACCGAAAAAGAGACAATATACTGCTCATCAAACATTTTCTTCAAATAATTTTACGAGCGTGAAAAGAACAAGGTCGCTCGACTATCTTTTCATGTTTAGGGAGTTTGAAAAGAGTTTAAAGGATACTCCATAGGGTTCGTTTTTAGTATTACCAATGCGAGTTCAAAAAATCGACAAAAGATTACTCAATTGCATTCTCATGGTTTCACGAGCGTGAGAAATAATTAATACTGTGCTCAGAGTTTTTCCTAGAAAACCCTAAAAGCACCTGTTTATAAGAAAAAACAAACGAAAAAAATAAAAAATGGTGGACCCTAGTCAAGCGTCTCGTTCTTAGAAATTTTAATCTGTAAAAGAAAACACTTCGCAAAGTTGTTAGACTTTAGGGCATGGGTAAAATATAAAAAATAATTTAATTTTGCAATAAAATATGGTAAAAAACAATAAAATAGGCCAAAACAACCATTTTACCATTTCATTTGCAAATTTACCCAAATAGTGCCCAAAACTCTCTTTTCTTCCCAAATTTCAACTATCGATTCTGGAGGGCCTGGTGGATCATTTCTCAAACCGTCTCCATAAAAAAGGTAATCTTTTGCTTCTTTATCTTTTCATGGTTTAAAATTTTGTTTTTATTGGTTTATTGTTGAGTTTGGGTTGATTTTTTGGGGGTACCTGCGCTTTCAGATCATTGTAGTCCCATAATATCGTGAACTACAATGATCTAGGATCACCGTTGGGGGCTCAAAGACAGGGTATGACGACGCCACTCTGCATGAAAGCGTTGCGCTGCGATGACCACAAATCAAATTTTGAAAAGATAAAAAGAGCTAGGGAAACTTCCAAGAATGGATTTTTTATGATTCTAATCTTCTTTTGATGTTCCTTGGCAGAATTTCTTTGGTCAAAATGATCAAGTGGCGATATCAAGAGAATGAAGAAGAATAGTATTTTTCTGGGAATGACCCGGGCACAGTTATGGCACTTAGGCAATGTGGATTACTCAAGTTCTTCAAACTTCAAGGCATGAGAGCCCAACTGAGATTGCTAGAGTATCTGGTTCACATGTGGGATGTGAACGAACAAGCCTCCCATGTGGGTGTGCATACACTCACATTGGACATAGAGGATATTTACTTTCTTATGGGTTTATTTCACTGAGGCTCTCATGTTTCACTCTCGGGAAGCAGGGGTGGAGGAGAACCCATGGATTACTATGTTTCTCACCATTGTGTGCTGGGTACAGAAAAACATAGTGGCAAGGTGGTCATAAGAGATGTTTAGGATTTACCATTGCGGACTATCCTTTATACCATTACCCGAATGGAAGGGAGTGAAACTCCCCACATGGATTTTCAAATACATTTTTAGTATGCCATAGAGTGCATGGAACCCAGGGTCTTCAATTGGTGTGAGGGTGTCTTGAAGAACATGAAAAAGAAAATGACAAAGTGCCAAAACGATTGGTTAAAATAGTTTGGTTACGGGTCCATTTTGGTGTCTTTCTTCTTGGAGAGGGTCCTCGTCCTACATCTATAGGTGGAGTGGGCTATACCCACTCCATAAGATCCACAGATGAAGAGGTGGGTGGACCTAATGGCTCATCACAGTGGCGTGCCTATCGTCATGTATGATGATGTTTTATTCCAATGATCGAGGAATCATCTAATCATGGTGGAGGACTATGCGTATGATGGGACATATTTCTGTGGGGATCCTGACTTATCTCTTCCTAAGGGGTCTCAGTGGGGAGACATCGGTGAGAAGGAAAAAATTCTTTATATGATGTTTTTGATATTTTAATTATATAAAATGTTTTTTGTGTCATCTATCCAAGGCTAATCAAATGCTCTTGATAATGCAGATGTGGGGCCTTATCATCCTCTAGGATCCTCTCCCATTCATAGGTGAGGAGAGAAAGGTGTTATAGCAGGAGTGGCCACCATGGATCTCAAGGCGATTGAGTAGAACCTAGAGGGATTAACCATGAATATCCCTGATGCCACGATGGACACAATTCCTAGGCACTATCAATGCCATACAATTGACGTATCTGCATCTATTGGTCGACTGCTCTGTAGAGTGGCACTGGAAGTTGTTTGTTACAGAGAGAAACATCCTTGATGATTTTTTTACATGAATCCATGAGATTCACTTTTTGATATTTTGGACCTTGGACAAAACACTTTTTGTAACTTTTATTGTTATTAATATAAAGTTTCTACCGACTTACTTGTCTTTTCAAATGTGTGTTTTTATTTATAAATGTCTCAAATGTCTGTCTAGCACATAATTATCCAATGCATATGCCAATGTGTTTAGACATATAGGAATATGTTGATATTCGATATAATCAAAATGTCTTTCCAAGAGGCGAATTCTTAAGTATACCCTTAACGAAGTAGGACTTTGGATAGAACACATGTTACTTAACTGCAACACTATTAACTATGAATTGAGTCATAAAATAAGATGACAGATGCCAAATGAAATGGCATCAGTTAATAATTTGATAACTACACTGTATTTCATGATATTATTAGTTGCACGACCAAGGAAAACACCGTGTAGACTGATCAACTCATCCGTGGGTGCATAGATTTCCCATGCAGCAGATACTAGGTTTTGAGTACTGCGACTAGAATAATCATCAAATATGATATAGGGTAGTGGAGACACCAACATATGGAAACCAAGAACAATGCAAGGTAAGCAGTTAAAAGGCAGAACGAAAATGAAAAAACACACTAGAGTATAGTACACTAAAAATACACAACACTCATGCAAAAATATTTTAAGCATAGTACTTCTTCAAGTAAATACCATTCCTGGGTTCACTCAAAGGAATTCCATCATAATCTACCAGCTCGTAAGCCCCTTTCTCTAACACTCATTTCACAATATAAGGGCCACGCCACATAGGCTCGAATTTATCGACCCCTAATAAGTCACAATCCTGTTCTTAAAGAAGAACTAAATCACCCTCAGAAAAAACACATGGTTTGACATGCTTATCATATTGAGTTTTGCCACACTTATTTTGAGTTTCAATGACTAAGGCAACATCACAATGAGTCTCTTCTAATTGCATCAAATACAAGAGACATTCCTCTTCAGCTGAGGTGTTAGGAAGAAGTTCGAAAACTAGTTTAAAAGATGGGATTTCACATTCAATCGACATAATATCTTCAATACCATATACTAACTAGAAAGGTGTGAACCTTGTGGAATATTTAATAGATGTTCAATAGGCCCATAATGCAGAGAAGAGCATCGTGTTCCAACTTGACTTGTGAATTCCTATCATCCATCGAAGCATAGTAGTAAGAACTTTGTTAATTGCTTCAACCTGGCCATTGGCATGTGGATAGTAAGGTGTTGAGTTTTCATGGCGAAGACCCAACTTCTCGGTAAGTTTAGACATCATGAAATTATGAAAATGACTACCATGGTTAGTGGTGATGGCTTGAGGGACACCAAATCTAGTAACGATATGATTGAATATGAATAACGTTGTAGTTTTCTAGGTATTATCAAATGTAGGAATAGCCTTGGCCCATTTAGTGAAATAATCTACGGCTACGATGATGTATCCATGCCCTCTGGCCAAGTGAGGGTTGCATGTCATGAATTCAATGCCCCATTTAGCAAATGGACCTACGGAAACTACAGGGTAAATAGGAGCAGTATGAGATCAGATCTTAGTGTTATATGTTTGACAAGCATGACATTTCTGGATGACAGTGATGCAATCCTTAAACAATGAAGGCCACAAATAACTAGCTCGTAAGATATTTTGGGAAATGGAATACCCAAACATATGACCGCCACATGCTCTAGAATGATAGTCATTCAAAGATTTCTCAACTTCATCATAGGTTAGGCATCGTCGAAAAATAAAATCAATACCACGATGGTAAAGGGTATCACCAAGGATAATTTATTGACAGGCTTGATAATGAATACGATGACGATCAACACTAGAAAGATCAGGTCAGGAATTTTGGGTTTGGAGATAAATGATGATTTCTCCATACCATATGTCGTCAGAACTAATCAGAAAGAGAGACTCATCAAGAAAGGAATCCTCTGCCACAATTTCTGTCTCAGTAGAGGGAAGGTCACATATCAATTCGAAAAAAAACAAAGATTTATTTGATTTGGCACGATCAAATTCCAAATCAAACTCCTGGAGAATAACTATCCATTTGGATTATTTCCCCCCCAACAATAGTCAAGTAAGGATTTTTTTTATAGGGTTTAAATCGGAAATAACGACGGTTCTGCATAATAAGATATAATGACGGAAGTGTTCAACAACTTGAACAACTGCCAAGGCCAATTTCTTCACATGCAAATATTTGGTTTCGGTGGTCATGAGACTATGACTCAAATAGTAGATGACATGTTCATGATTTGAATCATCCTCTTGGACTAGAACCATAGATATGGTAGAGTTAGAAGCAACTAAGTATAAGAAATAATCTCGACTATAATCGGCTGGAAATAAGAGTGGTGTATGGGTTAAGGCAAGTTTCAAAGCTTCAAAGTATTTGTTGGCAGTATCATCCCATACAAAATTGTGACCCTTCTTAAGAAGTTGAGTAAAACCTTTTGTTAATTCAACATAGTTGGGGATGAATCGACGTAAAAAGTTTGCCTTCCCTTGCAAACTTTGGAGTTGGCACAATATAGAAGGAGGAGGAAAATTGATCATAACTTCAACCTTCAGGGGGTCCACCCTAATCCCATGTGTAGAAACAATAAAACCAAGAAGTCGTCCAAAATCCACACAAAAGACACATTTATGTGGATTCAATCATATGCGATAATAGAGAAATCATAGGAAAATGGCTCATAAATGTGCTAAGTGATCTTGACGATGCAGGGAATGTGCCAGTAAATCATCTAGGTAAGGTTATACATTGTGATTAATATCATGAAAAGCATAGGACATAGTGCGCTGAAAAGTCACACCAACATTATTGAGACCAAAAGGTAGTTTCTGGTATGCGAAGGTTCCCCAAGGGGAAATAAAAGCAGTCTTATGTTGATCCATAGGTAAAATATTGATTTGATTATAGCTGGAGAAACCATCCATTAAAGAGAAGATTTCACTCTCAACACATTCGTCAACAATTTGGTCAATGAAAAGGGTTGGATAATTGTCTTTGGGGCAAGCCTTATTGATATACCTATAATCTACACAAACACAAATCATGCCTTGTTTCTTTGTAATAAGAAACAAATAAGATACCCAATCATTCAAAGCCATAGGATAAACAAAACCAACTTTAAGAATTTTTTCAACTTCGAGTTTAATAGCAACATCTTTGCGTGGATGTACTGGGCGAAGTCTCTGTTGCACGATTTTAACTTCTAGGTAAGTCTTAATCTCATGTATAACGATATTTGGATCAATGCCCGACATCTCTTCATAACTCTAAGCAAAAACATCATGAAATTCTTGGAAAAGGGATTTATAAATTTGGACCTCATCAACAGAACATGAGTCACCAATGTGAATATTTTCCATGACTCCGGGTTTAATTGAAATATCTAAAGGTATGGTGGGTGAAATGTTACCCAAGTTCCCTTCATACAAAACATTGTGTATTGGTTCAGGAATAGGGGAAAAAGTAACAACAATAGATGGGTCTGAAATCTGTTGATAACTCTCTATAGTCTTGGTTTCTAGGAAGAGAATAGAACGATGATGCCCATCATCCCAGGGGGTATCTTCCATAGACATGATTGTCATAATAATTTCATCAGTGTGAAAGACTACATGAAATGATCCAGAGACGTATCTAAGAGAGAATGAGGAGAGGGAGTTTTCGATTGAATATCTTGATAAGCCAATTCTACTAGACTTAAAGGCATTCTGTCACCGTAATGAAGACAATCGTTAGAGCTAGGTACTATCCAAGGGTCATAAGACTCAAGGATTTCACCAAAAGTGGTTGATATCATGTTAATTGAGGTGACAAAAGGAGTAGGAATATATAGAGGTGGAATGGGGAACATACCCATTAACGATGAATATTTTAAGAGACCCACACTAACATTCTCATAACCAGGAGGTGTTTTCGTAATGAAAGGTATGTTACTAGTACGAGAATCAGAATTAAAGAAGGAAAGTTGATCGACAGTAACAACTTTTCCATGGTGAGGGAAACGTATCACATAGAAAAGAGTATAAACAATTTCACACATGGAATCAATCCAACTACGACCAAGTAGAAGGTTGTAATCGAGAGGTGCATCCAAGCCATCAACCTGAATAGTAATCTCTTTGCCTTCTAATGTAATAGATAATGAAGGAAGAACACCATAAGGTTTAAATACTGTACCATTAAATGATTTAAGAGTATTATGTGACTTGGTAAGTGCAGGAGAGCTAATAGCCTTCCAACAAGTGATAGACATGATGCAAGTTGAGGCTCCTTCGTCAATAATAGTTTGACAAATATTCTTATTTTCCACAATAACTTGTATCTGAAACGTTAATTGAGGAGGAAGCCTTGGAATATGGTATTCCAAGTCAAATATTATCAAGTTCGTATCAGTAGGATCAATTCCACCAATAGCCTTTAATAGTTCCTTCCATTGCGTGGGACAACTTTGAAGGACTTTGAGAGCTGACATCGCAGAAGGTGCATGAGCAAGATCTTATACAATACTGTAGTTTTGAGCAGCACGTGCGTGAGGATTAAACGATGAATTACAAACAATGCCCTTTGGAGGAGGATGAAGAAATGTGACTAGAATCGGTCATTCAATATGAAGAGGACCATTGGGAGGTGAAGTTGATGGAGGAGGTTGAACCAAAGGAGGTGGTGAATCATCAACTTTCTCTTTTGAAGGTGAATAATCTTTGGCTCAAGTAGCGATTGCAACTTCATTCTTCTTAGAGTCACCAGTGCACATAAGTACATAAGATGTGGTAGAGGGAGAAGGTTGGTCATGAATGACCAATTGGGCCTACTATTGAGAAGGAAAAGGTTGTGACAAAATGGCGGGTGTAGGAGGTGTCCCGGTCCCTTGCAGGAACTTAGTAACCTCAACACATCGTGGAAAATCTTTCGTATAATGATCCTCACCACAGATAAGACAAGGATAACGAGGTTTGCGCTTTTATTTGTCATCACAAGGCCGAGTCTTGGGCTTATAGGATTGTTGATTATTATATTTTTCCTCCTTATTCTTTCCCTTCCCTTTATTTTTATTTTTATTTTTATGGGTAGGTGTAGATTGAACCAAATTAACTTCATAAGTTTTACCGGGAGAAGGAGTTGGAGGGGAATTATTTTGTACATTAGTAGTATTATACTTGGGATTGGAATGAATGGCTTGTTTAGATTGAGTTTCAATGTGGAAAGTGCCAATCACGCCATCAACAACATGAGAAGATACTATAGGTGTTGGGGTTTGATTTGTAGATGGGCGAGGAGCATCAGGGATCAAGTCATATAGTGTGACTGTTTGTGAATAAATGAGATCCAAGTATTGAGCACAACTAATCACCCGATTTTCAGTGATGACACCACTCATGGAAACATCACGAGATATAGGACCAATGAGTGACTTGGTAAACCACTTGGCCAATAGTTTATTAGGAAAGGGAACTTTGATTAAGCATATTCTCCTCCTCCACTCATGAATATGATCGGAAATATGAGTGGATGAATACTGTTTAAATGAACTCAAAATTTCGGTTCCTGTTTCGTATTAGATTGGTAGATGGTAATGCATTAAGAAATCCATAGCTAAGGTATTGAAGTAATTGAACAATCCTCAGGGAAATTCAATATACCATTTAGTTGCCAAACCCGTCAGAGTTCATTGGAAAAGACGTAATCTAATGGAGTCATCCATCAAAGAGTTGGATGAACACCAAATATGGAAATTCATGATGTGATTATTTGGGTCTTTCCCTAATCGGCCATCAAACTTAGGAATGTCTGATGGTAACTTGGCATGCATGACCGACCAATAAGGAGAATGCAAGATACGATTATTCAAAATCCTAGACAAATCTAGTAAATCCAAAGTAGCAAGAAATGGCAGTTGTCTGTTTACTTGAGAAATTTGGTAATTATGAGGAGGTAGTCTTATAGGTATACCAGTAGGACCATAAGAAGTCTGTAGATAGTTAGAGGGTCCTACCAAATTCATAGGTGGAGTGTTTTGAGTCAAATAATAAACTTGAGCTGGTTGATTGGGTAAGATTCCTTGGGAAGGACAATTAGACTAAAAACCTCGACCCCAGGTAGGATTCATAGAACTTGGATATGGTTTCCAAGGATTTGGGGGTACAAAATAATTAACTTGAGGAGGATTCCCCCAGATGGTTGTTGATTTCCTTGGAAAGGAAAATTCCAAGGTTGAGACTATAATCCAGGGACATACTACCCACACACCGGGTTGTGACCCCCAACTTAGGGTTTCCCCCCAACTTGGGGTTTTCCCCAAACTTGAGGTTGAATTCCAATAGGAATTTGAAAACCACAAGTAACAACACGATTTGTGCCTCCAATTTGATTGGAGCTAATTGGGCCAGGATGATCATATCCTCCAGGTGAAGGTGGAGGAGGAATGCTAGGCCCCCCAGAGAGAACCTGGGTAGGTGTAGGAACGTAACTACTAGCAACATTATACCCAAGAGGAACAAAAATATTATCCCCTCTGGATGGATTCTAGGAAGGATTAGCAATAGATGTATTTAGAGCATGATACCCAGGTGGAAGTGACGGATTTGGTCTAAGTGGAAGTGGTGTTCCAATAGGAGCTTGAGTGATTACTGCACTTTCAGCATAAACATGTGTATCTTGTGGGACCATGGTAGAGAAAGTGAGCTGGAGAGGAAGGATTGTATGAGAACCAACCAACAATTGGTCTGAGACTATGACAACATTACTAGCCATGCCAGTAAAATGATCTAAGGGTACTGTATAGGTAGTGGAAGTCACATGCGTATGTGATTCAATAGGCTGATTACAATTTCTCTGGCGTAGATGACTCATTCCTAGTTTTTCAAAAATATCTTGTCCCAAATAAGTTCTCCAAAGAGAATGAATAGGACCAAAAGAGCTTGGATCAAAATTTCCAGCAGTATGAACCAGAGTTCTAAATGAATCACTCTGAAATATCGGATCATCCACACCAGACTCTGCGTGAGGTCTAGTAGGTATTCCAGTATAATCTTCAGCAACAACGTCTCTCAATGAATTTATTCAGAGCAAAAGTGGATCGTACCACACTCAATAACAGATTTACGGGAAGTATGGATCCCTCCAATGGAGTAGAACTTCCAATCTCAGAGTCTATGTCGTTATTGACTGCTCCTTCAGGAGAACCCTTTCGAGAGTTAGGAAGCAACGGAGTATATTCTTCCTGATCTTCTGGAGGGTAACCCTTGCATCCTATGTGAATGTCGAGGGACGATGTTGGCCACACTAAATAAATAATGAAAGAAAGTTATGGCCAACTAAATAAACAAACAACAACCACTAATAAAATCTAGATATTAGACATGCAAACAAACCTTCTTATTTCAAAGTCACTAGTTGGTGATGAAATCCAACATCACGAAATCAAGACAAGAAGGGGTTGGAATAAAGCAAGTAGAAATGTTACGTTGAAGACCTACTTAACGAACTTAGACCTTGGTGTAGGCTCCCACACACAATCATGGGTATACCCTCCAAGGAGCCCGAGTAAGTTTGGCCAATGTCGATTCTAGGTACCATGAAAACTTGTCCCTCCACAGTCACCTTGTGTAAATACTCTAAAGAGATAGGCAAATAAGGTTACCAATTACAACAATTATTCCTAGGGAAGTAGTCGACAGTCTGATCCACATGCAAGGGAAGGGCATCTAAGCCTGAAATCAACTCGAGAATGTCCCCACAGGTTTTTCTTCTCAAGTGACCCCCAATAATACACATAATCTCTACACCAAGACCAACAAAGCAGGGTGAGTAATTTTATCAGTCCTAATGTGACCTCGTGATTAACCCTTGTGTTAGAAGGGCTTCCCAAGACAAAATGTAGCAATTGGATTTGTACTCTCCCTATCACAAGATACTATTGTGTGTTTTGATTCTTTGGAGAGTGTGCCTTACAACCTATTCCAAAGCGCTATCCTAGCTAATGTTGTTGTAGAGAAGTTCTAGGAAATAAAAGATGCTAATAGATTTTAAAATTACATTGTATTTTAAAGGTTGTTGTTTACTCAAAAGGGAAACGTAAGTGAAATTGATGATATATTTAACCTTGACCCAATAAGATGCAAAAGAGATGAAATGAAAACGTTTCATTCAATGAACTCTAATTACAGTAGGGAGAAGGTTTCTGTTTTCTAGAATACAAAAGCTATCAAGAACAATTTATCTATCTTTGAATGATATGAATTCCAAATAATCAAAACTAATAACTTTTCAAATTTTTTGTTTTCAACAAATATATGAATGCAAAAATTTCTTACAAAGACTACTAAAATGAAGAATAAACTTTAGTTCTTTCCTTTTCAAATCAGAACAAAGATGTAATGAAGAGAAGAAATACTGGTCTAAGAACACTATTACACTCTCAACACTATTCCCAAATCAAACTCATAATGCAAACGAAAAATGAAATGATAAGAAAACCTTTTGTCGAATGCAAACAAATATTGTCTATTAATCAATCAACAATCTAGAAAGTAAAAACAATCCAGAACTCAAAAGAAATCAAAGACTACTTATCAAACAAGCACCTGGGAACAAAATTTTGAGATTATACCCTTGTGACAAGAAGTCAATAAACAAAATTTGCAAAGCTTGTAAAGAAGACTCTAAATCCTTAAAAATCAATCAAATCTATGCTTAAGAGTTGTAAACCAAACATTAATTAGTGTCAAAAGTTCATCCCATACAATAGAGACAAATCTGGGTAAAGAAAACTAATTTGAATGTCACCCAAAAATTCCTATAGGAATCGTCGTAGGTTGCAGAGGGGTACAGTGTGATGATCTAGGATCATCACAGGATGTCAACAAGGAACAATGTGACTTCGTCACTCTGGCCTACACAAGTAGAGTGAAACAACAAGGAATCATCGTCGGCTGTCAACATGACATAGTGTGATGATCTTGATAAAGAGAAAAATGGGAAAAATAACAAAATTTCTCAATGAACCTTCAGGACTAGAGAGTCAAGATGGATCACCCACAGAATCAGAGAATGAATTTGATCAAAAGAATGCAAGATAAAAGAAAATAAGGAGAAAAAAACAAAAAAGAGGTCATATCCCCAGTATGGTCGCCAATTTTGTTATCGGACAAATCGGTAAGTGCGGACGAAAACTAATATCCCTAACTTCCACAAGAATCTAGAACAAAACAAGACATAATAGAAACTTCACCTTAGACTTCATTGTCATATAAACTAGTTCTGATAGGAATGAGTGACATACCTTTTAAATGGTGCTTGATCCTCGCTAGTGTCGTCCTTGTCACTCCATATTTGGATTTATGGGATAGTGAACCTGTTTAAGAAGCACAAACCAACAAAGAGAGAGAGAACACACACACACACACACACACACACACACACACACACACACATATATATATATATATTCCAATGAATTCTATGTATAATATCAAAGAGTTATACAATAAAATCCAAGACACCTTTATAGGGAAGAAATGTATTGCTACATTATATTTAAATAGAATGTGGAGAATACAACCCATGACCTGATGTTGCAAGATCCCTTTCAATGGCTCTTTTCTCCAACACACAAACCTTTTCTCCAATGCCTTGATGAAGAAGATCCACAATATGACTTAGAGAGCTAAAGCAAAGCATCTCAAGTATAATCTATAGAAGAACTCTTCATTCATATGAAAACCTTAGCCTTTTCAATCTTAGCCTTTTCCATGAGAGATCCCTTCTTTATATAGGGTGAAAGAGGGATGGATGGGGAGATTGGGATGATCCTACTAAATCAGAGAAGCGAGTAAGATCAAAACCAATTGGAGGCCACCTCATCTTCTAGAAGATTCCCTTCTAAAACATTCATGAATTTTGACTTTTCCTTTGCTTAAGAATCATCGCACCCTATGCATAGGAATCCAGTGATGACACCATGGTCCATATTTGGTGTAGAGTGCAACGATCGAGCATCGTCGTACCCCAAGCATAGATTAGGGTGCGATGATCTTCCTTGTCATAGTTTTTGAAGGAGGAAAAGTAAACTACTTTTCTCTTAGAGAAAGTCTCTTTTAATATTTTTAGAGAACATGGAAGTGAGTTAAGCACATGTCGTCATTTGATCATTGGGGTGACCAAAATAATGTGTAACAGTCCAGGTTGTGACAAAGTATTCATAAGTTTGTATTGACACATATATCCACTATGTATGTCTCGTGGCTATGTCCAAATTTGAATTCTTTTAGAGCATAGATCCAGAGTGTATTCCTTTTGGCTATGTTGAATCATGATGACATGGATCAAAATTGTATGTTTAGTGGCCATGACTCACTTGAAACTTATGATTAGAGTCACTTGTAGTCGAAGTATGGGAATTCCTACCTCAGAAGATGATATATTATTATGCATATGCTTGATTGTTTGCAGGTTCTGGATTGATGCGCTCCTTGTTTTCAACACACACATTCTACAAAGTATTTCAACTATCACAGTTTCCATCTTCATACTTTGGGGGGTATTATGTTACACATTATTTTGGTCACCCCAGTAATCAACTGACAACATGTGCTTAACTAACTTCCATGTTCTTTGAAAATATTAAAAGAGACTTTCTCCAAGAGAAAAGTGGTTTACTTTTCCTCCCTTAAAAACTATGACAAGGAATATCGTCACACTTTTCTCTATGCTTGGTGTGCAGCAATGCTTGATCATCCCACTCTGCACCAAATATGGATTGCTACATCATCGCAGGTTGCTTGTGCATAGGGTGTGGCGATGCTTAAGTAAAGGAAAAGTCAAAATTCATGAATGTTCTAGAAGGGAATCTTCTAGAAGATGAGGTGGCCTCTGATCAGTTTGGATCTTACTCACTTCTTTGATTTAGTGGGATCATCCTAATCTCCTCATCCATCCCTATTTCACCCAATATAAATAAGGGATCTCTCATGGAAAAGGATAAGGTTTGGATATGCATGAAAAGTTCTTCTATAGATTATATTTGAGATAGCTTTGCTTTAGCTCTCAAAGTCAGATTATGGATCTTCTTTATCAAAGGCATTAGAGCAAAGGTGTGTGTGTTGCATAAAAGAGGCATCGAAAGGGATCTTTAAACATCAAGGCATGGGTTGTATTCTCCACTTTCCATTTTAATATAATGCAACAATACATTTCTTCCCTATAAACGTGTCTTGGATTTTATTATATAACTCCTTGATCTTATAAATAGAATTCATTGGAATATATATATTTGTTCTCTCTCTCTTTGTTTGTTTGTTCTTCTTAAACAGGTTCACCATCCGACAAATCCAAAGATGGAGCGAAAATGACGACACTAGCGAGGATCAAGCGTCATTTAAAAGGTATGTCTATCATTCCTCTCTGAACTAGTTTATATGACAATGGAATCTAAGATGAAGTTTGTATTATGTCTTGGTTTGTTCTAGCTTCCCGTGGAAGTTAGGGAGATTAGTTTGTGTCTACACTTACCGATTTGTCCGATAACAATGAGAAAGTATTTTCAGTTGCATAATTACTCATCAAAAAAAGGATTTCCATATATCGTCTTTAGGGGAAAGATTTCATGTGGTGGGACCAACTAAAGTAGGTCAAGCATATTGATGAGAAAAGGATTTCCCATAAGTGGTTTAAGAAATATTTCCAGCAACAGTACTTGTCAGAGAACTACTATGACAAGAATATGCAAGAATTATTTGAGATCAAGCTAAGAAAAATGACTATGGAGGAGTATGAAAGGGAATTCCTAGAGCTTCTGAGGTATTTGGACTTCATCAAAGACTATAAGGTGAAAATACATAGGTTCATGAGTGGGTTTCCATCATTTTACAAAGATAAAATACAATTTTATCAGCCTATGACTTTGGAATAAGCGATGAAGAAGGCCAAATATTTGTATGAGAAGAACAAGGGAAGTCCAGTTTTCCAAAAGGCCTAGGATGATAAGAAAAGATTGAAGATAAATCATAGAAATAAAGGATTCAAGACGCCTTTTGTTAGGAATATCTCTCAATCATATCAACAAGGACACCCAACACAAGGTGAGTATAAAATGATATATTCCTTGGGTAATAGGCTAAGAAAACAACCCATAAAGTGATGGGAATGTGAAGGAGACCACTTGTCTAAGGATTGTCCTCACAAGCGAGATAGGATGAGGACTGTGCATAACATCTAGGAAGATGATACGGTAGAGGATGTGAGTATGCGCATGCCAAGGATTTATGCAGCCTTGAACAACAAACAAGCAGATTGTCAATCCCACATGATTGAGGTAGAAGGTAAGATTGATAATAAACTCATATCTATTTTGATTGATTCTAGAGATATTCATAGCAATATAGATCCAAAAATAGTTGACAAGTTTATATTGAAGAGATGTAAGCATAAAAATTCTTGGTTGATTCAGTTGGCCACTGGAACCAAGAGGAAAACTAGTGAACTTGTCAAGGATTTCCTAGTAAGCATGAATGGAGTTAACACTGAGGTAGATTTTAACATCATACCACTTGGGTCATATGATTTCTTAATTGGTATGGATTAGTTGTAAAAACATCGTGTTGTCCTAGATTTCTACAATAAGGATTTCACAGGCCTTAATGAAGAAAAAAATTTGAGGATGATGCAAGGTATTCCAAGACCTATATCTATAAGAGAATTTTCAACATTGTAGTTGAAAATAAGTTTTACAAAGGGGTGATGTTGACGATTAAAACCGCAACGAAGTTTTTCCCGCAAAGTGTTGCTAAAGCCTATTATTATAAAAGATAAATAATACTAGTAGGTGGGACCCCCTCATAGATTGGAGATCAAGTCTGGTTCTTATTTGATGTTGTGCTACTATTCGACATTGCTTACATGGTGATATATCTTGGTTTATTGGCGATGGAGAAGGAATGTTCTGTGTTTTTCTGCTGCTCTAGGCTCAAGTTTTAGTTTTATTTTACAATGGCCTTTGTTATCCTTGTTACCACTATTATCTTTTATTGGGATCTATTACTAGGAGAACTATACAATAAACATGTTATCAATAACATATACAAGCAATTGGAAAAAGGCAAAAGAAATACAACAACAAAGGGAAGGAACTAAACCATGCTATATACTACACTACATGCATCGATTTTTAATGGATTGTTGTTATCCTAGCTACTAAGTTAATAGCTATGAGATTTATTGAGTTATATAGTTGATATGCATTGTGATTATGTTATGGCATAAGTTGATATGGGTCACGCTATTGGTTTTAATGGTTGATGGTTTCGATACATGGTTTAATGAATTGAGTTAATGGAATCTTGTTGGCATGTACTGATGAATTAAATAACTAGAGGGTGGAGGCGACGTGAATTTACTACATGTCATCTTTACTCCTTCCACTGGCTGCCACCCTGATCGGGCTATTGTTCAACTATGTTGTTGTGGTTATGCTCTGATTTTCAAACAGAGAGAACCCGCTCGTCCAACTCGTGTATTAAGGTGTTTTGATTACAGGGATGTTTTTTTTTTTTCCATTCATGAGTTTTCTCTGGTTATGATATAGATATTGGTTCATATGTATGGGTTGTGATTTCCTTAAGTATTGCAACTATGTAAATTGTGATTTTTGGAATGAAGCGCTGATGGTTTTCTCTGCAATAATGTTTAAAGTCACGGTGTTATTGGTCATCTTGGATGTTAGAATCCATAAATGCTCTCTGTCATCCTTGTTGGTTTAGTTGGAGGCTTTCATTTGGTCTTGGGTGGCTGGTTGTCTTCACGCATTCGTATCACCATACCCAGTCTTTGGATTTTATGGGGTTTAATGGTCGAAAGAACTTTGTGTCGATGCCCTTTGTTCACTTGGGCATTGGTTTGTTTTCACCACTAATGGTCACACAGTGGGTTATATTGTTCTTTCTCGACCCTGTCTTCACCTCAATGTTGTGGTTGTTTGACTGGAGAGCCATGAGGGTTATACCCTGCATGTGTTAAGTATCACTACTAGGGAGAATTGGAGCCTCACTCCTCTGTTATAGCCTCTCCTTTCATAGGTTTTGTCACCCTGTCCATGAAGTAAATTGTGGTTTTCTCTGTGTATACATTGTTGGTCTCAGAGGTTTTCGCCATTGAGAAGAGTCGATTTTAGTATCCTTGTGTTGGCCACAAAGCAAACCCTTAACTCCTGGAGTCTGACGGTTAATAGATAAGACCGTTGTGGCTTGTGGGGTTTACTATCGGTTGTTATAGATTGGTATGTATTGTTGACAGAGTGATTATCAACTCGACCAAGTTGATTATATGACAGTGGTGTTGGTTTTGGCATCTAGTCATTGCAATTGTTATTATTGGGTGGATAAGCTCAACATGGTTAATTTGAATGAGTTGTTAAAATCAAATACATATTCGATGTCCTTGTGTTTATTAAATTGATAACATAGCACTATTTTTAATTGATCAATGCACAGTGATGCTTCATGCTTGATGCATTGGTATGAGTGGCATTCCTATAAGCATGAATCAATGATTATTGTAACTATGTGTTTTTAATGGCCAATTGATTATTGAAATCAGGGTGCTTATGGAGTTTCCTTCCACTATGTATGTACGGTTATTTGATTGCATCATCAAGAATGGGCAAATTTTTTTACACAGTATGGTTTCGTTGCAGTTTGATTAATTCGAGCAATACTGTTGTTGCCTCTTTGTAGTGGATTGATAACTCGACACGATAGGTTGAGTTAATGATACTGTGACTATGTGTTTAAAATTGTCAAATGGGAATTTTTCATCATGGTGTTTATGGTATGTCTTCCCACTATGTATGTTATGCATATTTTTTGGGTTGCACACTTAGAGATAGTCACAGAGTTTTTAAACATGGCTTGGTTGCATTTCAATTATTTTTATTATGAGTTAGGGCATGTTGTTGTTCCCTCATTGTGTTAGATGGATAGCCCAACATTTTGAATGTTTAGAGTCAAAGAAAAATTGGACCTGTACAGTCACATAAATGCAATTGGGTTTTGTCAAATGGTTGTATATTTCACAGCATAGCGTGAATTAAAGTGGTGATTGTTATCTGCGTGTTTAAATAGCAACCATGATCTTTGCAAGATAAATATGGATCATTGTGTTGACTCTCCACTATGAATGTTAAGTGAATATCATGCATTTTAACAGTGATAGGCACGGGTGATGTGACAGTATAACCTCATTGCAATTTGATTATTAAATGATTTGAAAGAAAAAATCAAGAATGATTTTTATGTCTGCATTTGATGATTGAAATACTTGGTAGTGGTTGATCAACAGAGTGGAAGTAATTGACTTTGTATTTGTTTGGAAATTGATTAAATGTTGAATGGATAGGTGAGAAAAGTAGAGCTCCTCTACAGGTGGTTGTGGAACGCAAACTATCTTGTTTGATGGTACTGTGTTAAATATTTGATTATAGTGAGCAAGTTGATGCACATAATTTTTTGAACTTTACAGAATAATTTTTTTGGGTGTCGCTGGTCATTTGGTTGAGGTGTTTCCTTTTACAAAATTGTTTATGTATCACTTAGTTAATTTTATGAACAATAATCGCTCTCCTTCCCTACCATTATTTCTCTTATATTTCCCTTTTCACTAATTACAACCCCATCGCCTTCCCACATTCATTTTTCACTCCTTGTTCTAAAATTGATTACAGTGAAGGAGAATTTAGTATTGAAGCAATTGGAGGTTACATTGTCTTGGTTGGATTACAGTGAAGGTTTTCTTTGGTTTGAATTATAGTTGATTTTTGTTGTCTTTGAGCAGTAACCATGTTGTTTCCCCCCCTAATTATATCATGTTTTGATCAATACAATCCCCTTGGATATGCCAGAACCCTTTTCACCCCCTGCTCATTGACAAACAGTTTAAAAATTTGTATGGATTGGATTGAATGAGTCTGATACATTGCTGAGCCAAAATCTATTTCATATTTTTAAAGAGTTGTCATATATGGCTATTTAAAAGACTATTTTCTAATCAATCATGCATTCATGAATGAGTTTTTTCAGCTGAGGTAGCCATGACAGAGGAAACAAAGGGAGAGGTAATTGGAATAGAGGCCCAAGAAGGCCAAGGTTCTCCATACATTTTGACGCTGACTCACAAGAGTTAGGCCAATTGTTTAAAGACGTATTTTTCAATTGTATTGGGCAAGGAGTGGTCTAACCTAGGCCTGAAAGGCCTCCCTTCCAAGTTATGCAAGCCAATGGTATTCTTGTGCCCCATCATGTCTCAATGCAACCCAAGGTTTCCATAAATGATGTATGGAAATATATTGTCCACTCGACAATCTCCCAACATCGTGGCTGGCCGAATTTGTCTTTGCCTGCTCCTCCGCCTAACAATCAGATTTTCCAAGCTGTCCCTTCTCACTCGCCAGTGAAATCCTCCCATTCTAGCAATATATTGAAAACTAAGGCCAACCATGCCCTTGACAAAGGAAAATCTATTGCTGCCCCTTCCTCACCCTCCAATGGCTCAGACAAATCTGTGTCTTCCTGGATGCATTTGAGGGACGATTCGTCTCACGTGATCAACGATATTAGGCCTAGAGGATCATCGAAGCCAAAGGAAAATTCAGGGAAATCAAAGGGTGACAACAACAATCAAGGAAAGATTGCATCGCAAAGTGGGAAATATGAATTTTTATTTTTTATTTTATCTATTGTTGATGATAGTTGACTTCAAGAATCTTTGGACAACAAGTTTTATTTTTGGATATATGAGTAATATTTTTTGAAAATAATTTCAAATGTCATGAGTTAAATTGTCAAATGTGAATATGTTGATGGGAGTCACAAGGATGTGTGTTTTTCTTAACTAACTAGTTATGTTATGATTGTTATGAGATAAAGGAAGTCACAAGGGGTCCCACCTAATAGTTATTATTTATTTATAACCCTTATTATGATTATTAATCCCCCCCCCTTAACTAAAAAGTTGGTTGAGTCTTTAGTTAAATTAACTAATGAGGTGGTTCAACTACCTCAACCGATTCTGAATTGCTTAAAGGCAAAAGGAAATGGAGGAACATGAGGAGGATAGAAGGAGAAGCATACTAAGGTTTTCTCTTTTGAGTTTATGCTGAGATAGTTCAGTTTTCATTCATTCCTTAATTTATCACAAGCCTAATTCCTTTTATGATAGCAGGGTCTTATTGTAGACAACAATATTTGGGGCTAAATTACATCATTCAAACACTTGTTTTTCAGAGGTGTTGATCTATCTTTGATAGTCTATGTAGACTTGTCTATTTGTGAATTAGTTTTCATGACTAACAAAGGCTATTGTGTAGAGTCGAGTGGGGATCAATCTGTGGCAAGATGATCCATATTTTAGAGTTCATTTTTTGATTTTCTGTCAGAGGTCCTTTTGTATGTTCCATCGGGAATGTCTAAGTTTGACTTTGGTCCTAAATTTCTGCATGAAATTTTGTAAAAGAATGACTCTTTGGTGAATTGGAATGAAATAAAGGATTGCTTTATGTCTCATTTGTCTTGATTATCATCTTGGTGTTTTTACTTCTTTATTTACATTTATTTCAACAATTGTTATACTCAGAAAATTACATAAAAAGTAAATTTCCAGCAAGATTTTTATTGATAAAAGACTAGCCTAAGCACTTGTAATTAATACTTGTGAGTTAGGATGTTATTTTTGATGGCTATAAACATAGGGTGAGATTCCATCTCTTTTTCTTTATCCAAGCAGAATCTGAGAATGCTTGAGTAAGATAATTTCATATCTTTTCCTCAACATTTATTTGGAGACCATACTGGGGAGATCTTCGATATCTCTCTGGTTAATTTTTATACTCGATTTTCATTGATACATCTTTCTTCTTCTATTATTGATTATTTGACTGGTTATTTCTTAATGACTGTGCCTATTGCAAGGCAGCCCAATATTGAGCCCGGTCTCCAAGACCAAACCAACATTGCTTTGAACATGTTTCATACTATTTTAGACATTGTCAATACCTGTGTTGAGCTTAACCATTCTTGGGCAACAATTGAATGAGATATTAGTGCTCAATAACAATTGGAAGCTAGACGTAGACAACCTAGAAATCAACATTAGCCTTCTGTTTCTTCAGTTTTGGCCTTTCTTTCATGTCCTTAGATTCTCGTTCTTCTATAAGAAGAAGAGGCTTGTCACCTGAAATCAATCCTATTGCTGAAATAGGAAGAATAAACGTTGTGTTATCTGCCCAACAAAGTGCTCTATGGAGAACTTTATCTGATTCATCTAGTTCGTCTTTCTTTCCCTCATCTATCATCCACAATATGGCATCTAGTGGTGGCTTTGGTGGCACTGGAAGTGCTGCATATTCTTAATCTTCATTGTTATCAGTGATTGGTGGCTTATACAACCACCATATTCCTGTCCAATCTACCACAAATCCCACCAAAGTCATTAAAAAGTATGGGCTTTTTTAGTTCGAAGAAGATGCCACAACCACACCATGGCATGTGTCCTCTCCTCTTAACCTAACACCTGCTACTCATCCGCTTCCTAAATTTAAAGAGCATCTTCCTAGGTTTTCAAGAAATAACACTGTCACTACAAACGAACACCTGGTGGCATTTTCTAATGCTTTTCATAACATAAGGGCCAATGAAAATGATACTTGCATGCACTTATTCATCAATTCCTTGGAAGGAAAGGCTGCAGCCGATTTATTTGACCTTCCTCCTAAGATTCTATCTACTTGGGAGGAGTTAATCTATTGGTTCTAATCCACTTATGGGAAATCTAAAAGCCTATCCAAGAAGTTATGAGATTATAATAAAGTCACCTATAAGGATGGTGAGACTATCAAGTCTTTCAACTTGCATTTCACCAAGTTATATAATCAAATTCCAAAACTCATTCGACCTTAGAACCAAGCGGTTTTCATGCATTACTACAATGCATTGCCTTCCCCCTACCATCATAGGCTTGAGGAAAAATCCATTGATAATCTTGCTTCTGCTCTGCATACTTGCTCAGAATATGAAGAACAATTTGAAATAACTGGTCTTCCTAGGGAGAATTTGTTAGACAAATAGACATGTCCATCCTCTTACATCTAGTACAATACATGAAAAATCGTATGATAGCATATGAGCGGAAGGGAACTGTCTCCCCCCTCACCCCTGGAGCTTCATCCTCTTCTACATCACCCTTTAGGAATTCGGTTGAAAATAATTTTCACCCTAAAGCTATTTTGCCTCGGAGTTGGTGTAACTTTTGCAAGGAACACCACGAAGAAACCACATGTGAGGTAAAGAAGAGTGCCAGAGATAATATCTTTGGTAAAAGACCAAAATCTACCATCGATGTCCTAGATTTTGCAGAGCCAGAAGATGTCATGGTCATCAATACTAGGAACAAAGCATATGCTCTCAAGGGAAAATTTGATCCTCCCTGCAATTCTTCTAGCCCGAGCTCATTCTCACATGTTGCTACCATTCAGGTTCCTAATATTCCTGAGAGTCAAGGAATTACTCCTCCCCGCCCCTCTTCCAAATACAATATATTGAATCAGTTGGCCAACATCAAAGAATATGCAACCCTTCTAGACATGGTTTATGTCCCTGAACAACAAATGCATCTGAAACGATTCATGAAAGGAAAATATTCCATCGTAGCCAATCTTTTCGAAGAAGTAAACAAAGAGGATTCTTCTGTAAATAAAGTAGGTGTACATAACTTCAGATACCCTATAAAAAATCCCCCTTTTATATTTCTGTAAATATTATGGATAAGATTGCCCATTTTTGCCTCATTGTTGGTGGTTCGGGCCCAAGTGTGATGTCGAAGATTATTATGGAAGATCTAGGCTTGTATTGTACAAATGAAAACACCAGAAACATTTTATCCTATAATAGTCTACAATAAACAACCATCAACAAGATTAAGGATGTGACCTTGGTTTTATGCTCTCATCCTGAGATAAGGACAACCCTCAGCATTTCGGTAATTGATATGCCTGTAAGAAATTACTCAATTATCTTGGGAAGATATTGGAAAGCATTAACAGGTGGATACCTCTCACTCGATGGGACACATTTATTTGTTCCTCGGAATGGTAAGAACATTATAATCCTTAGAGAGGGAATAATTTCACCCTACATAGAGAGTGTTCTGCAATCTAGCATAAAATATATCGAAGAGGACCTAGGAGTGCATTCCATCTTTGTTGAAGAGGATAATATTCCTTTGGAAAGAATCGATTTAGATGATGATATGTGGCATATGAAATTTTATGGTTCATGCTCTAATGAAGGTAATGGGGCTGGCATTATCTTGGTTTCCCCTGCAGGAAAAATTCATAATCTGTCTTACATGGTAGAGTTTACTTGTACAAACAATGTCACTAAGTTCGAAGATTTATTATTAGGTATTGAAAAATCCCTTTATATTGGTTGTGGTCACCTTTCAGTTTTTGGAGATTCCGAGCTTGTTGTGAACTTGATACATAAAACGTTCTCTCCTAGAAAAAAGATGATGGAACGATACTCCCAAACTGTTTGGGTGCTTATCTCAAATATTCTATCTTTAAACCACTCATGTTAAGAGGGAGTTGAATTCAATGGTTGGTTGGTTAGTTGTCCTTGTAGCTTCTCCTAATCAACAAATTTTTCCTCATAGGCCCGATTGTTCTTTTTAATCTCTATATCGTCCATGTATCCCTAACACTGTATAATCTTGGCAGGCCCTCTCTAACAATAAGACATTTTTTATTTCATTCAAGATGGACCTATTAAGCCTGAGGAGATTATATCCATATAAAACCATAAGATTCCCGAGGGCTTGACTCCTCTTGAGAGTTCATTTTCATTGAGTGATGTAGGCAATAAAGAAAAAAAGAAGAAGAGGAGTTACGAATGAAGGTGGGTGAACCCATATCCTTACACATTGGGGCACTTGAATCTTCAAGGACTGTTAACATAAGTACCCAATGTTCTGATAAGGAAGAAATGAAGTTTTCCAAGCTACTTGGTGGATTTCAAAAATTTTCTTCTTGGCCTTATGAGGATCTTCGTGGTTTTGATCCTAGCTTTTTACAGAATGCTATTCCCATCAAGGAAGGCATGAAACCAGTTATGCAAGAACAAATATCTATTAGCTCTGCATTTAAAGAAAATTTTCAAAGGGAGTTGGAGAATTTATTAAGGGATGGGATTATTCTTTCAGTCCACCCTTAACGGGTTTCCAATTTGGTACCTGTTTCGAAGACCACTGATCATATTAGAAATTGCATTAATTTTCAAACTTTCAGGAAAGCTATTATGAGAATCCTTTTCCTCCCCTCATTATGGAAATGGTTCTGCAATAGGTTGTAGATTCGCAGTTAAGACCCTTACTTAACAGTTTTTTGGGTTGCAAGAAAATCAAGGTGAAAAGGGAAGATGCTCACAAAACCACTCTTATCACAAATAGGGGTACCATGTCTTACAAATGCCTATTTTCTGGCTTACTTGATACAAGTTCTGCCTTTAAAATACATATGCACATGACTCTCGATGAATTGGTCAGTCTCCATCTTTATCTTGATGATCTAATTGTGTGCGTAAAGGGGATGATAATTACATCAGAATTCCAAGTGTTGGGTCCTTTCCAAATTGATTTTGTCTTAGACACTAACTCTTACATTTTAAAGGATTTACAAAAGAAATTGTTTTCCTACAACACTAACCTCCCTCGCTTGAAATATTGCGAGGGACCAACGTGAAAAGTTCTAATGCTGTCTAGATTTTCTGTATACTAGTAGCCTAGCTCTTCTTTCATTTTTGTGCTTTTTTTTTCCTTTACAATAATTTGACTTTAGCTTTTGGAGTTAAAACTTTTCTTGTTGTTTTCTTCATTTTTGTATTTTATTGTTGCTGTTTTAATTTATGCATTTTTACTTCTATCATGATTTTGTTTCCTATCATCTTTTAGTTAATTTGGTCAAGATAGGATGTTGGATCAATTCTGCCACAATGACACTCCTGCAAAGCATTGTTAGTCAATAACAATCAATCTTACACAGTTGTTATGATGTCTCCCCTAAAGGACCCTTGAAATTGTTATATATTTCCACTGCTGTCTAGAAAACAATTGGTTATCTTCGGCTTCTTCTTACTATTTCTTCATCCATTGAGATTTTAAGAGCAAGTCTAAAAAAATTTCTCCTTAAAGTTAAGAGCAGATTTCGGTGGAATGATTATGCATATAGTGATAAAAACCCCTCATAATTAACACTTTTCATGAATTATTCCCAAATTCCTGGTCATATTTCCATTAAATCCGTTCACTTCCCCCTGTTGCATAATATTCCTGGTTATATCTTCTTGACCTACTGTTCTTGGTCTTTGAAACCATGAGTTCTGAGTTCTAAATCCGTTGAAAACAAATTTCCCTGTGGAGACGCCATTTTGTTGATGATTAAAATCGCAATGAAGTTTTTCCCTCAAAGTGTTGCTAAAGCCTATTATTATAAAAGATAAATAATACTAGTAGCTGGGACCCCCTTGTATATTGGAGATCAAGTCTGGTTCTTATTTGATGTTGTGCTACTGTTCGACACTGCTTACATGGTGATATATCTTGGTTTATTGGTGATGGAGAACGCATGTTCCGTGTTTTTCTCCTACTCTAGGATCAAGTTTTATTTTACAACGGCTTGTGTTATCCTTGTTACCACTGCTATCTGTTATTGGGATCTATTACTAGAAGACCTACACAATAGACATGTTAGCAATAACATATACAAGCAATTGGAAAAAGGAAAAAGCAATACAACAACAAAGGGAAGGAACTAAACCATGCTATATACTACACTACATGCATTGATTTTTAATGGATTGTTGTTATCCTAGCTACTAAGTTAATAGCTATGCGATTTATTGAGTTATATAGTTGATATGCATTGTGATTATGTTATGGCATAAGTTGATATGGGTCACGCTATTGGTTTTAATGGTTGATAGTTTTGATACATGGTTTACTGAATTGGGTTAATGGAAGCTTGTTGGCATGTACTAATGAATTAAATGACTAGAGGGTGGAGGAGATGTGCATTTACTGCACGTCACCTTTACTCCTTCCACTAGCTGCCACCCTAATTGGGCTATTGTTCAACTATGTTGTTGTGGTTATGCTCTGATTTCCAGGCAGAGAGAAACCGCTTGGCCAACTCCCTTATTAAGGTGTTTTGATTACAGGTATGTATTTTTTTTCCATTCATGAGTCTTCTCTGGTTATGAGATAGATATTGGCTTAGATGTATGGGTTGTGCTTTCATTAAGTATTGCGATTGTGTAAAATTGTGATTTTTGGAATGAAGTGTTGATGGTTTTCTCTGCAATAATGTTTAAAGTCACAGTGTTATTGGTCATCCTGGGTGTTAGCAGCCATAAAGGCTCTCTGCCATCCTTTCTTGTTTAGTTGGAGGGTTTCGTTTGGTCTTGGGTGGCTGTCTGTCTTCATGCATTTGTATCACCATACCCAGTCTTTGGCTTTTTTGGGGTTTAATGGTCAAAAGTGCTTTGTGTCGCTGCACTTTGTTCACTTGGGCATTGGTTTGTTTTCAGCACTAATGATCGCGTAGTGGGTTATATTGTTCTTTCTCGACCCTATATTTAACTCAGCGTTGTGGTTGTTTGACTGGAGAGCCACGAGGGTTATACCCTGCATGTGTTAAGTATCATTACCAGGGCAAATTGGAGCCTCACTCCTCTGTTATAGCCTCTCCTGTCACAGGTTTCGTCACCCTATCCACGAAGTAAATTGTGGTGTTCTTTGTGTGTACACCATTGATCTTAGAGGTTTTCACCATTGAGAAGACTCGATTTTAGTATCCCTGTGTTGGCCATAGAGAAAACCATTAACTCCTCAAGTTTGAGGGTTAATATAGAAGACCGTTGTGGCATGTCGGGTTTACTATTGGTTGTTATAGATTGGTATGTATTGTCGACAGAGTGATTACCAGCTCGACCAAGTTGATTATATGACATTGGTGTTGGTTTTGGCATATAGTCACTGCAATTCTTATTATTGGGTGGATAAGCTCAATATGGTTAATTGGAATGAGTTGTTAAAATCAAATACATAGTCAGTGTCCTTGTGTTTATTAAATTGATAACCCAACACTATTTTTAATTGATCAATGCATAGTGATGCTTCACGCTTGATGCATTGGTATGATTGGCATTCCTATAAGCATGAATCAATGATTACTGTAACTGTGTGTTTTTAATGGCCAATTGATTATTGAAATCAGGGTGCTTATAGAATTTCCATCCACTATGTATGTATGATTATTTGATTGCATCATCAAGAATGGGCACAAGTTTTTACATAGTATGGTTTGGTTGCAGTTTGATTAATTCGAGCAATACTATTGCTGCCTCTTTGTAGTGGATTGATAACTCGACACGACAGTTTGAGTTAATGATACTATGACTATGTGTTTAAAATTGTCAAATGGGAATATTGCATCGTGGTGTTTATGGTATGGCTGCCCACTGTGTATGCTATGGATATTTTTTGGGTTGCGCACTCAGAGATAGTCATAGAGTTTTTAAACATGGCTTGGTTGCATTTCGATTATTTGTATTACGAGGTCGGGCATGTTGTTTCTGCCTTGTTGTGTTAGATGGATAGCCCAGCATTTTGAATGTTTAGAGTCAAAGAAAAACTGGACCTGTACAGTCACAAAAATGCAATTGTGTTTTGTCGAATGGTTGTATATTTCATAGCATAGCGTGAATTAAAGTGGTGATTGTTATCTCCATGTTTAAATAGGAAGATATGATCTTTGCAAGATAAATATGGATAATTGTCTTGACTGTCCACTATGAATGTTAAGTGACTATCATGCATTTTAATAGTGATAGGCACGGGTGTTGTGACAGTATAACCTCATTGCAATTTAATTATTAAATGAGTTGAAAGACATAATTGAGCACAATTTTGTGTCTGCATTTGATGATTGAAATAGTTGACAGTGGTTGATCAACAGAGTGGAAGTAATTGACTACGCATTCATTTGGAAATTGCTTAAATGTTAAATGGATAGATGAGAAAAGTAGAGCTTCTCTACAGGTGGTTGTGGAATACAAACTGTCTTGTTTGATGGTACTGTGTTAAATATTTGATTACAGTGAGCAAGTTGATGCACATAATTGTTTGAAATTTACAAAAGAATTGTTTTGGGTCTCACTGGTCATTTGGTTGAGGTGTTTCCTTTTACATAATGGTTTATGGATCACTTAATTAATTTTATGAATAATAATCGCTCTCTTTCCCTACTATTATTTCACTTTTCGCTAATTACAACCCCATCGCCTTCCCACATTCATGTTTCACTCCCTGTTATAAAATTGATTAAAGTGAAGCAGAATTCAGTATTGAAGCAGTTGGAAGTTACATTGTCTTGGTTGGATTACAGTGAATGTTTTCTTTGGTTTGCATTACATTTGATTGTTGTTGTCTTTGAGTAATAACCGTGTTCTTTCCCCCCCTCATTATATCATGTTTCACTTAATACAATCCCCTCGCATATCCCATAACGCTTTGTTCACCCCCTGCTCATTGACAAACAATTTAACAATTTGTATGGATTGGATTGCATGAGTCTGATACATTGTTGAGCCAAAATCTATTTCATATTTTTAAAGAGTTCTCATGTATGGTTATTTAAAAGTGTTACACCTCAAAATTACTCACTTCGATAGTGTCGCAAGTGTTGTCATCACGAGTGTTGTAAGTGTCGCATCTTGTCCGCAAGTGTCGCATCTTGACCACAAGTGTTGCAAGTGTCATAAGCATCATACTTCCATCTTGAATATGTCGTGCCTCTAATTACATCATAAAGACACTTAATACACCTCAAAGGTTAGTTTGGAAGAAGAGAAATCACTTGACAAGAAGTACAAGCCTTTTGACATTGAGAAAACCACAAAAAAATGGATTTTGGAGAGGAGTGCTCCCCTACCCATTGTCAGGGAGTGCTGGTACTCCTTGAGCCTCTTTGTGGGAGTGCTTGAGCGCCCTATGCACCCTTTTGGGGGAGCGCTACCCTATTTTTGGAAAATTCTGGGTTTGTTGAGGTAAATAAGGGAAGAATCCCTCAATTCCTGAAGGTAGTTGGATTCGAATAGATGGTCAAGGAATGATCTTAGGGGAGATCCTCAACTGAAGGAGAGGAATCCTCAACTTATCCCAAAGATCTCTCAAGTGGTTGGACCTCTCCAAGGTTATATAAGGAGGCCTTCTCATGGTGAAAGACACAATGAAAATTGAGAATTACATCAAACTTATGATCTCATGAGTGATATGCCATCAAATCAATCTGTGGAGATTGATTGAGCAAAGGGGTTGGACAAGGAGAACTAGAAGAGGCTGCTACACCTTCATTCAAAGGATTGTAAGTTCTTTTACTTGTTCTCATTAATACAATCAATGCTTGGCCTGTTTCTTTCAAACTTATGCTTGTTCCATATGAGTTTGTCTACAGTAGATGGATATATGATTGAGCTAATCTCAGTAGAGTAGGAAGTCCATTGTATATTTGTTTGTCTTATAGGATCTATCAGGGAGCTCAAGATCGAAGCTCAACCTGGACTTTGCAAGGACAAACATCATTCATAAGGTACATATCTTTCTCCTTCTCTTTCATTCATTAGCTTGATTAGATCTAAAAGAAAGTTAGTGTCCATGTTAAGAACTTTCTGTCTTGGCCTTAGGAGTCTAGAGACCAAGAGGGAATCCACTTGTTCGCAGGGGGATTCACCTTCAACAAAAGACTGTTTGCTAATCAATCATGCATGAAGGAATGAGTTTTTTCAGCTGAGGTAGCCATGGTAGAGGCAACAGAGGCCCAAGAAGGCCAAGATTCTCCATACATTTTGACACTGACTCACAATAGTTAGGCCATTTGTTTTAGGCCGTATTTTTCAATTGGATTGGGCAAGGAGTGGTCCAACCTAGGCCTGAAATGCCTCCCTTCCAAGTTCCGCAAGCCCCCAATATTCTTGTGCCCCTTCATGTCTCATTGCAAGCCGAGGTTCCCGGAAATGATGGATGGCAAGAGATTTTCCACTCGACAGTCTCCCAACATCGTGGCTGGTCGAATTTGTCTTTGCCTGCTCCTCCACCTAACAATTAGATTTTCCAAGTTTCCCCTGCTCACTCGCCAATGCAATCCTCCCATGCCAGAAAGAGATTGAAAACTGAGGCCCACCATGCCCCTGACAAAGGAAAAGCCATTGCTTCCCCTTCCCCACCCTCGAATGGCTCTAACAAATCCATGTCTTCCCAGATGCATTTGAGGGATGACTTTCTCACATGATGATCGAGATTAGGCCTAAAGAATCAATGCAGCCAAAGGAAAATTCAGGGAAATCGAAGGGTGACAACAACAATCAAAGAAAGATTGCATCGCATAGTGGGAAATATGGCTTTTGAGTTTTTATTTTATCTATTGTTGATGATAATTGACTTTAGGAATATTTGGACAACATGTTTTATTTTTGGATATATGAGTAATATTTTTTGAAAATAATTTCAAATATCATGAGCTAAATTGTCAAATGTGAATATGTTGATGGGAGTCATAAGGAGGTGTGTTTTTCTTAACTAACTAGTTATGTTATGATTGTTATGAGCTAAAGGGAGTTGCAAGGGGTCCCACCTACTAGTTATTATTTATTTATAACCCTTATTATGATTATTAATTTCCCCCCCTTAACTAAAAAGTTGGTTGAGTATTTAGTTAACTTAACTAATGAGGTGGTTCAACTACCTCAACCAATTTTGAATTGATTAAAGGAAAAAGGAAAGGGAGGAACATGAGGAGAATAGAAGGAGAAGCATACTAAGGTTTGATCCTTTGAGTTTATGCTGAGATAGTTCAGTTTTCATTCATTCCTTAATTTATCACAAGCCTAATTCTTTTTATGATAGAAAGGTCTTATTGTAGACAACAAGATTCGGGGCTAAATTACATCATTCAGACACTTGTTTTTCAGAGGTGTTGATCTATATTTGATACTCCGTGTAGACTTGTCTATTTGTGAATTAGTTTTCATGACTCACAAAGGCTATTGCGTAGAGTCGAGTGGGAAGAAATCTGTGGCAAGATGATCCAACTTTTATAGTTCAGTTTTTTATTTTCTATTAGAGGTCCTTTTGTATGTTCCATCAGGGATGTCTAAGTTTGACTTTGGTCCTAAATGTATTCATGAAATTTTGTAAAAGAATGACTCTTTAGTGAATTTTAATGAAATACAGTATTTATTTATGTCTCATCTGTCTTGATTATCATCTTGGTGTTTTTAATTTTGTCTTTACATTTATTTAAGCAACTGTTATACTCAGAAAATTGCATAAAAAGTAAATTTCCAGCAAACTTTTTATTGATAAAAGACTAGCCTAAGCACTTGTAATTAATAATTGTGAGTTAGGATGTTGTTTTTTTTTGCTATAAACATAGGGTGAGATTCCCATATATTTTTCTTTAGCCAAGCAGAGTCTGAAAATGATTGAGTAAGATCATTTCATATCTTTTCCTCAACATGTGCCAAATATATGTAGCCTATATGGAAGAGCTAACAAAAGTTAAGGAGACAAGTCTTGAATATTATCCAATATTGAAGGATTATTAAGATGTGTTTGGGGAGTAGTCATGACTGCCACCAAAGAGAGATATTGACTTAATGCATGGAGTTTCTTCAATGCCCAAAGCTCCCTACAAAATATGTATACCAGAGCTGAAAGAATTGTAGATGAAACTAGAACAATTATTGAAGAAGGGGTACATATTCCCAAGTCTCTCACCTTGGGGTGCCCTACTTATCTTTGTGAAGAAAAATGATGGAACTTTGAGGTTGTGTATTGACTTCAGATAGTTGAATAAACTTACTATAAAAAATAGGTACCCTCTACCACATATCTATGATATTTTTTATCAACTGAAAAGAGAAAGGATATTTTCCAATAGTGACCTAAGGTTGGGTTTTCATCAGGTGAGAATTAAATAAGAGGATACCAACAAGACAACCTTCAGGAAAAGGTTTGGCCATTATGAGTTTGTGGTGGTGCCATTTTACCTCAGAAATGAACCAAATATTTTTATGTGTCTAATGAATGGAGTGTCCAAAGATTACCTGAACAAATTTTTCATTGTCTTATTGGATGGTATTCATACATACTCCAAGACAAAGGAGGAGCATGAGAAGAATCTGAGGATGGTGTTATATGTGTTGAGAGATCACCAATTGTATGACAAGTTAAGAAAGTGCACTTTCTACCAAAGGAAAATCCATTATTTGGGCCACGTCATCTCAAAGGAGGGCATAGTGACGGACCTTGAAAAGATTGAGGAAATCAAAGGGCGGCCTACACCAAAGAATGTTTCATAGGTTAGATAATTTATGGGTCTAGATGGATACTATAGGAGATTCATTAAAGGTTTCTCCAAGGTTTCACATCCAATCACTTCACTACAAAGAAGGGAACAAAGTTTGAATGGATTTCAAAATGTGAGGAGAGTTTCTAGTGCTTGAAGGAATTATTAACTAGTGTGCCTATTTTAAAGTTTGTAGATCCAAATGAGGGTTTTCTTGTGTGCACAGTTGCATGCAATGAATGGATTAGTGGAGTCCTTACACATAATTGGCATGTCATATGTTATGAGTCAAGGAATATTAAAGAGCATGAAATAAATTATGCCACCCATGACTTAGAGTTGGAAGCCATAGTTCATGCCTTAAAAATGTGGAGGAATTATCTCATGGTAAGAAAATTCGAGGTCAATATAGATCATAGTGGTCTGAAACACTTGTTTGAAAAACCAACACTAAACTCCAGAAAAAATAAATGGTTGGAATTTCTCAGTGAATATGACTTCGACATCAAGTACATAAAAGGAAAAGATAATAAAGTGGTTGATCCAAAAAATAGGGGGTGCATGAAATGCATGCTGCAACCATTAACATGTGTTTTTCATATTTAAAAAATAGAATTTTGGAACTTGTAGCATCAAATCGAAATTATGCATAAGTTACAAAAGGATTACAACAAAAAAATATACCATTGAAATTTAAAGACTATAGGATGGAAGAGGATGGAATCCTCTTGTTCAAGGACAAAGTTTATGTTCCTAATACTCTAGAATTGAGAAATACAGTGCTGAAAGAGATGCACAATGTGTTGTATGTTGGCCATCCAGGGTACCAAAAGACAATTGTCGCAGTAATATGTCAATATTTATAGCCTGGAATGAAGAAATATGTGGCTGATTAAAATACCAGGTGCATGGAATGTCGGAAGGTGAACACTAAACATAGACATCCAACATGACTGTTATAGCCATTTCCCATTATTGAATGGAAATGGGAGGTAATTACAATATATTGTATCACCAAGCTATTGACCCCTATATGTTTCTTTCTTTCACTTTTCTTATACTTAGAAAATTTCTTAGTTTGTTGTGGTCCTATATGTTCCGTGTTATGCAATATGCACCTTTGTTTTCCATTATATACAGATTGTACCATACACAAACTCACAGGTGTATTTTTTTATTATTCTTTCACAAGTCATTTTCAATACTTATTTTCTTTTTGTCTCATTTATCACGGGATGGTGGATTCAAAGACTCATTTTATTTACAACACATCCTTGTAAGTCTATCCGACAATTTCCAACACTTATCCATTTTATGACTCATCGTAGATTCACAGACTCATATAAATATTTCTTCCATCCATGACTCCCCTCCATGACGTGTCCCTACTCTTACACACTTCTCAAGATTTATCTAATATTAATCCTATGGACTCAAGTGCTAATTGAACTCCAAAAAGGTCATTATTAATGACATTTTTCTTGAGGAAATAACATTTATTTCATATTAATTCTTGCATCAAAAAGAGAACTTAAGTGGTATTACCAAGTAAGATATTATTATCATTCTAAAAAATGTTACAGATAATTTCTCCAACCTGGTTAAGAAGACTGAGAGAAAGAAACAATTCTACTAAGATACTCTGAATTTTTTCACTCGAGAAGATCACAACTATCATTGGTCTAGGTCCTATTGATATTATTCAACTTTTCCAAACAAAGACAACTAAAAAATTTGGACGTCAGGAATAACTCTTGTTAGGTATTTTTATCACATAAAATTTTCCATAGTCATGAGTGACAACCATGAATGCAGACGAGCAGGCAGGTGTAGTTTTCAGCAACGAAGTTTCTCCTTTGTGCAGTTCATCTTAGAACCACCTCTAAACGCAGTTGGAAGGATTCCACAACTGGTAGTCGGATAAAACTTTGGATGGGGCATTAAAATAGCTAGTGCACCAGGATCTTAGATCCCATTCAAATCAACAACGTCAGATCATTTCGGGGCCGCAACATGCTCAGGTGTTAAAATGCCTTGAGCGGAACGAAATCCTAACCATGGTTTTGCAGGGTGGCTAGGTGGTGAGAAGCAGTGAATTTCGGGCCCAAAAGTGGTGTGGGCCTAAACCTCTTCCTGCTTCCCCCAAAATCACGTGTGCATATGATATCGACGACAGGTGGTTGCCCGATAGTCATCCCGCCGCGCTCCAATCCCGAGAAGGATTTAGTTAATGAGCAAGGACTAGCAGTTGAAACCTCAACTTAGTCCATAAATAGAAAGCTTGGAAGCTATGGCCGAGGAGACAGAACTGTCAGCCCGAGGTACCACGATGGACGATTTGTTCATGCAGGTCCATACTGATTTGAGCTTGCGTCTGACAGGAGGAAACACACACACACTGTGAAAAAAGGATGCACAGATGTAAATCTTTGAATGGGATGGCCAGATCACACTCCTGGAATTTTTGAAATGATCCAATTATAAATTGATCAGTTCAAGATTTTGTTAAGGTCATCAAATGTTTGAGAAAATCTCCCTATTTTGTAATATTTTGATAACAAAGTTGTTCTCTAGTTTTATATGAGATTTGATACTTCTGCATTAATAGAAGTCAACTTATTTCATCATCTTTTTTAATCTGTGCTGAAACACTCGTGCATGGAGGATCCAAACAAGGGTTGTATTTGTATTGTAATGTAGGTTTGATTATAGTACTGTTGTGACTTGTTTCAATAATTTCTTTGTTTCCTTGTTCACTCTTATGTTAAAATGCTCGTGCATGGAGGATCCAGACGAGTTGTTGTAGTCACATGGTTATGGAGGTTTGGTTATTATGCTATTGTGATATATTTCAGTGTCTGAAACTTGAGTTCAAGATTTCTATTGTGCTTGAGTTTTTCTTCACCAAGATGCTCGAAGATCGGATGCCCATGGAAGACTTGTCCACCTTTCTCACTAAGTCTTCCTTCTTCCCACCTTTAAACTAAAACCACTGACGGAAGTTAATGAGGACCTCATTTCCCTATGCATTTCTTGTCCAGTTTCTGTGTTAAAACATTCTTGTTCTGAGCTATGTCCATTTTACCTCCACCCATCAAATTACCTCCACCAAACATTCTGATGGGTACTATGATTATCCTCTTGCAATATAAGGGTGACTCTTAGTGCTAATAGGTGCATGCCTGAAATTTTTGACTGCAAAGAGATATTTACTTGGTGTGTATAATTTGTTTTTAAGAATCATAGGACAATTCTATTACATAATGGTTCCCTTATTTCTTTGGCACCAACAATTTTTAAAAAGTTGTTGAAATTACTAGAGTTGACTCTCACATACAAAGGAGACAAGGCTAGAACTTTTATTAATGGAAGAAACAATGGAATAGAGTTTCTACAAGAATATTTTCAAGACCCTGCAACAATGCCACAAGATTTATCCATAATTTAGGTTAGTTGGTTGAAAGACCTATATCAAGAAATTGCTTGGATTTTTACTAGAATCACTGGTCAAGACTCTACAATGACTATTCATTGGTTGGCCATGTATATTTTACATTTCATAGTTCATGAAAATGCTATTTTTGATTGGGAAAAAATCATATCTAATGAAGTATCTGCACAACTAGTAAATTTCAAGAGTGAGAAGAAGTTCTACATGGCTTCATATTTGATATTTGTCATTACATACTATCACATTTTCAAAAGATTGAGCATTGGAAAAAGGGTGAATTGCAAGTTCGACCTAGTAACCATGTGGTACCAAACCCTCTGGAGAGAAAAGGTTATTGATTATTTCTACAAAGTTTATAATGATTTCATATATGCATTCAAGAAGATTCTTTTCAGAGAGAGTACCTCCAAAATATCATTGGAAGCATCTGCTTTTCTAGATTCAAAGGGGATTTTGGAAAAAATGGATGATTATAATATTATTAGAACATTGTGTTCTCACAAAAAAACCATTTTTCTCCCCTATTATGTACCGAATAAATTATTTCTCATAGATGTAGCAGACAATACCTTTCAAATGTTTCCTCCTAATAAAGCAATTCTCTTTTGAGTTCTTTTATCCTAATTTTTTATAACATGTTGGAAGACAGGTAATAATGACGAAAAATTATCTATATGGGAGAAGATTGGGCCTTGGAATAACCTTTGTGCCCCTGTATACAAACAACAACTATGTCAAGTCCATATTATCAATAATACCATCACTTTGCCAAACCATTAGATATCATTTGAGAGAGAGAGATTGAAAAAAGAGTACGCATGCAATATAATAGAGGCTAGAAACAAATTTCATCACACATTATCACACATCACATGTTAAACATTATTGATTTTATTTCAACAATTTGAAATAAAGAACTATAAATAATTCTAAGATAACTTAATAAATAATCATAACAAATCTTACTCAACACAACAACAAATATCAAGTTGAAATTGGAAACAATCCATAGGTTCAATCACATTCATGCTTTAGATGAAAAATGCTTCTGGTTCTATGTAGAACTTCAAAATTCAAAAACCTTTGTCCGAGAAAAATTTCCCTTACAGAAATAAATCCCTCTTTTCTATGTAATATCCATTGCCCTTAATACATGGTTGATGCCTTTATTTATAAAATTGAATTATCTAAAAATAGCTACTATGTTGAGTCTTATCAAGTAAACAAAAGCAAAGTAGACTTAATCCATGTGTTCTTGTCATGTTATCTCTAGTTGTCTTGATGCTCCACTGCAATGGATTATTCCTCTCATATTCTGACCACTGGAAAAAGAGTTCCTCACATGTGTTGGCATAAAGAAACCTGTGTTGCTCTATTGGTGCGCTAAGGATCTCTTTCATCTCTACCACACATTTCTTTTATTTATCCATCTTGGCACTTAGCCACTGCAAAATTTCCGATGCTATGATTGGGGGCTTCATGAACTTCTTCATCTATCCTGGGAAAAGGGTCAAAATTTGTGAAATTTCTACTTCATACGCCCAGTCTAGATCAATGTGTTTCCTAACTATATCATGAAAGATTGTGAAGTCCTTAGATTGGCTAAAATATGGTAGATGGATATATCTCATTTCATTATATATTTTCTCCCATCTCTTCACACATTATTCCCATATTTATTGCATCTTTCGATGAGGTTCTTGTACCATTTGTGTCCAATGTTCTACTTCCCTATGTATTCTAGTGATACTATAATCTGTGAGTATATGAATACCATTTTCTTCTATGTCTCGACCCATTTGCACTTATTTGATGTACTCAATATGATCGAATGCCTGATATGCCTTTTCATACCATTGTCACATGTATTTGTAGGTCACCAGTCCCATAAGAGTGTCTTCTTGGAAATCTTCTACTCGGGCCATGAAAAGATCCCTTTTTTATTTGAATTGACTATACACCTCCATGAAATCTACTTTAAGAAGTATTATTTCCTGAGTGGTGTCCTGATAATACTTTGCTTGATGCCGAAGATGCTCTAAATCCCTTCTCATGGTAGTAGATTCTCATTCATCCCTTTTCGCTCTATCTAGGGTTGCATATCTTATATTCATCCTAGCTCTAGGCAACTCGCTCACCTTTGTATTTTATGTATCAAATAAATTTTCTTTGGTGGTTACGAACAAAGTACTATATAAAGTGAACCTCCTTCTTTTGACATTTATTTTCATCACTGCCTTTCTTTTCTTGCCGTAAGAGATAGTTTGAACATCAACAACCTCATCAATATGTTTGGGAATTTGTTGATCTCCCCAAGATAGGGTATTTCCCAAGCTCCCTAATGTATAGAAATGTTCCATAACATGTTCCTTCCCTTTTTCCATGGTAGGTACTTGACTGCTACCTTATTTTGTTAATGTCTTCTCTTGTGTGGAAGTTATAGGTGATTGTTTTGTATTGTTGGTTGTCTCTCTCAATTCTTTAGAGGGAATTTCCCCTGTGAGTTTTGGTGATGAGTCTCTCTGTTGGTCCATTCCAGGTGGTGGTATTACTATTTGAGGTGGGGAATTGGAGGGCAAGCCTGTAGTCCTTGTATTTTCTATTGATGGGACATTGATTTCTTGTTATTCATATCCCCCTTATTCTCTGAATGTATTCTTTGAATTAGGTTGTTTATCACCAATATCCCCATCATTACAAGGTGACCTTGCCTCACCTAAAGACTTATTTTCCTATTGTGGAAAATTCCCACTACCCTAGGTGATTTCAATTGCTATGTACCTTCGTTTTGGATTGTTTAATGGTCCTCCTAAGGCCAGGGAAGTCATTTCTCCCAGTGCTTCCTCATAAGTGATAAGTACTGGGGATATGTAAGATGTTGCTGAAAATTCATCATCATCATATATGGTTAATAAATCAATAAAGACCGAGGGTATACCTTTTCTGGATGGTGTCCTTTCTCCACTTGGGTTGGTAGTGAACTTGGGTAATCCTGAGTGATGATCCTTTCTGGTGGAGCTTCTTCAGTAGTATTTGGATCGGTTGCATGAGTATCTATCTCAACTAGGACAATCCTTGGAGGTTATAAAGCTTGAAGAAAAGGGGTCTCTCCCATAATTTTCATATCCCTTTCTGCCTCGGCTAGGAGCATTGTTCCTCTTCTTGCTGACTCTCTTGCTTCCGCTTCTCTAACTTCATCTCGTTCTCTGATAGTTTCTTTTGTTATGAGCTCTACAATTGTGAAATTTTATTGCACCGACATAACCTTAAACTCGGTAATTTTGGGGTTTTATTCTCTTTGAAGAACCTCTTCCCAGTATTGAGCATTTTTAGCGAATATCTCATCTTCATAAATGTCGTGGGCATAATTCCAATGTGACACCACTTGGCCTGCGTGTTGGGGTACTAGCCCTTTGGGATCATTTCTATGAAACCGACTTGTAGGGAACTTGTATTCCAAATGGCTCAGACTTTATTTCTTTTCATGTGTGGTGTATTTGACTATATAATATCGAATATGGAAATCGTAGGGTATAAAATCCCTCTTCTTGTCCTTCACTAGATGATCTGAAAATGAAAAAGGTTTGTGCATACAAATTTGCAAGTGAAATATTTATGTGTCTTAGGAAATTGGATCAAGTTGCAAGCACATAAACTTAATGAGTCTTTACTTAGAATGAACATCAGAAAAAATCATAAACAACCATCAAAAGTAAGAACATAATACAACAAAATGATAAAGGAGTTCACCCCTCTCTTGGGCTACATATCCTGGTCCAGCTTCCAACGAATCATTTTCATTATATGCTCAAAGTGTCAAAACTAGTGCTTTAAAATGATCACGATGAAAAATATATGGCTTCAGAATCTCCAAAAACCCCTTGCTAGGCTCTTCCTACATCTGGTTTGGCCAAAAATTGAGAAAAATACACTTCCTGGAAGTTTTTCCCAATAACTTGTTTTACCTTCTCGCTAAAATGCACCTATGTGTGAATGAACTTGGCTTTGTGTGTTTTCCCATGCCTAAACCTATCACCATGTTTCATTCCACAAATCAAGAAAAATGTCGCATCATTAGAGTGATTAGCGCCTTAATGGGCAGAGCACTTGGTCGCATGGGCCATGTGGCTAGGGTCTGACTTAACTCCCCGCAACTGTCGACCTAACCATTGGAAACACCATGCTTATGGTCATGTGGTAAATATTTATATAGTATGATTAAGGGATGGGGCTAATCCCTGACCCTTTTTCGCCCGAACCAACAATTAATTCAACTTTAAATTAAAGTTTAAAACATAAGGGTTAAGTAACACCCATAGGTGGGCTGGTAGCCCAGCCTATGCCAAGACTTTGCCCATGCCCCGAGGTCACGATTTCAACTCTGATGAATTCCAAAAAAAAAATTAAACCACAAACCAACAATGGGATGCCACGTGGCGGCCCCTGGTTGGACCACATGGCACCCTTCCCTTCATCCACGATCATGCCACATGTCAACTAAGGATTTTTCCACACCAACCTTTGCCATGTCAACTGCCAAATCAATTGCCTAGTCATCTTTCCATGTCAATAGTACGTTCATATGGTCAGCTGCCACGTGGCCTGTACGGACTGCACAATCAACATTTTGCTTGTTTGGAAAAGCAAGTAGAATGCGATATATCAAACATATAGACTCCATTTGAACCCGTTCAAGTTGTGTTTGGATCGTGAGGATGATATCTACGCAATGAATCCTTTTTTGAGAAATTTCATGCACTTTGATTTTTGAGCATTTTTTGATCCCCTAGATCACTCCTCCCCATTGGGAAGCTTTTGGACCTCCAAAATACTACTTTCATCCAATCTGAATATGAGGGTACAATTACCTCACCTTTCCAACCTTAATCCATTTATATTTTCTTGGATTTGTGCCTTTAATACCAACACAAAGGTATTCCACATTCCCTTGTTTTGAAGTTCTTATCTTTTAGTCTAGGATTGTGTCCTCATGCAATTCTGAAAGATATTTTGGTGAGAAGTCATATATGGAAGGAATAGGAACATGTTCTCCTTGATCATCAATCAAAGGAGGCTCATACAATATCAAATTATCAACATTAACAACTGCATAGATTTGCATATAAGGAGGAAAATCCAAACGAAAGGCATTGTTACCAATCTTTTCAAGAATCTTTAAAGGTCCATATCTAATTGGTTTCAGTTTTTTACCTTCTCCTTTAAGCCTCTTTTGTCTAATATAAATCCAAAATTCATCTCCAACTTGGAAACTATGATCAACATGATGCTTGTCATGTCTTGTCTTGTACTTGGCTTGGCTCTCTTCCAACTATCATTGTACCATTTGATGCACCAACTGAATTTTTTCAATGAACTTCTTTTCTCTATCAATGTCATAGTGACCATCAATAGAAATATCCTTCCCAAAGATAAAATCTAAAGGAGATTTTTGGAAAATAACCAAAACATGCCTCAAATGGAGATGTTTGAGTCGATGAATGCTTAGCCCAGTTATAAGCATGTTGAATGCAGTGTAGGTGCTCATCCCAAAGCTTAGGATGTTTTCTACAATAACCACAAAGAATATGTACTATTTTTCTATTCACCACTTCTGTTTGACCATCAGTTTGTAGATGAATTGTTGTTCTCTTTTTCATCTTGGTGTCCGTGAGTGCCCATAAGCTTGAGAAAAATTTCCCAATAAATCGAGAATATCGATTAGAAATAATGGATTTGGGCAACCCAAAATGTACCCAAACATGTTGAAAGAACATTTGTGTCATTTGTTCAGCTGTAACCTGCTTCTTAAAAGGCATCAAAATACACATTTTGCTGAAACAGTCAACCACAACATAAATATGATCATGATTATTTTTTGACATAGGTAATCCTCCTACAAAGTCCATGGAAATGCTTTCCTAAGTATGAGAAGGAACCAGAAGTGGAGCATGCAAACCCAACTTTCTATTGCTAGGCTTACTTGTAGCACATAAAGAACATCCTCTTACATATCTTGAAAAACTTTCATTCATTGTAGGCCAATAGAAATACCTTTGCAAATTAGCCACCGCCTTGCCTACACCAAAGTGGCCAACAATAAGAGAAGAATGTGCTTCCCTTATGATGTTGAATCTTTCACCCTGTGGAAAACATAGCTTGCCAAGATGATACAAAAGCTTAATATGCACATGGTAATCCAATTCCTCAACTTGGTTAGAATGACACAAAGTTGCATAAACCTATTTAAAATCAGCGTCTAAAGCATATTGTTCAACATATATCTCATGCATGGTAGAATTATTCTTAAGAATAACTGAAGCACTAACAATAGGCCTAGAAAGCATATCAACAACTTTGTTATAAATGCCTTTCTTATACCTGATAACCAAGTGGAATTGTTGTAGGAAACCCATTCATTTGAAGTGCCTTGCTTGTTGTAGCTTTGTTTGTGATTGTAAGTATTGCAATGGTTGATGATTTGTGTGAATAATAGTTTCTTTTCCAAAAAAATAATGTTTCCATTTTTTCACACTTTGCACCAATGCATACAACTCCTTATCATATGTAGGATAATTAACCACAACACCATTAAAAGTTTTAGAATGAAAACAAATGGGCTTACCATGTTGCCACAAGACTGCTCCCATTGCATAGTTACTTGCATCTGTTTGTATCTCAAATGGTTGTCTCAAATTAGGAAGTGAAAGAACTAGAGCTAAACTAATCTTCTCCTTCAATGCATCAAAATCTTTTTGTTTCTTTCCTCCCCATTGGAAAACTTGCTTGATGTGTTTCACTACATGTAATGGAGCTACAATTGAAGAGAAGTTAGCAATAAACTTTCTCCAATATTGGGCTGCTCCCAAAAATATTCTTGCCTATGTTACATTGTTGGGCTTGGGCCAATCCAAAACGACTTTGACCTTGGAAGGATCTATTTTCAGTTCTCCTCCTCCAACAATATGTCCCAATTAAACAAGTGAGGTCTTTCCAAACTCACATTTAGACATATTTAAAAACAAATTTTCTTTCTTCAAGACTTCTAAAACTTGCTTTACATGGCTAACATTCTCTTCATGAGATCTGCTAAATATTAAAATTTCATCCAAGTAGACAATTACACAATCATCAAGAAAAGGCATTAAAACATAATTCATAACTCTCATGAATGTAGGAGCATTACAAAGCCCAAATGGCATAACCATTCATTCAAACAAACCTTGCTTTGTTTTGAAAGCTATCTTCCATGTGTCTCCTTCAACAATCCTAATCTGATGATATCCACTTCTCAAATCCAACTTAGTAAAATACTTATCATCTTTCAATTGATCAAGAAAATCATCAATTCCAGGAAGAGGATAGCGATTCTTTACCATAATCTTGTTCAAGGCTCTAAAATCTACACACATGTTCCATGTACCATCTTTCTTTGTTACTAAAACAATTGGTGACCCGCATGACGATATGATTGGAATGATAACCCCTTTGTCAAGAAACTCTTGGATTTGTTTTTTAATTTCATCATTCTCCATGACTGACATCCTATACATACCAATGTTTGGAAGAGGACAATATTGCTGCAATTGAATCTCATGTTGGATACCCTTTTATGATGCAATCCTTTTGGTTCTCGAAACATCTCATCATATTGGTTAACAACCTCATTTAAATCAGATTTTAACTTTGCATGAAAACCTTGGAAAACTTCTTTTTTAACATTGTCTTTGGGTTTGATCATCAAGAGTACAAAGCTCTTACTAGCATTGACTACTCTCTTCATTTGTCCAACATATACAAGTGAAAAATTGAAATTCTTTGTATGTGCTCTAACAATGTACTCAATTCCATTTTTAAACAAATGATATTTTTTCTCATGACGATGAAATATGGCTCTCCTATCATATAAATATGGGATTCCCAATAGAATACCACAAATATCCAATGGAATAACATCAAGCTCTACCTCATCTATAAAGTTTGCAGTGATGGAAAATCTAAGTTTACATCTTCTTGTCACATGCAATTTGGCATTGTCACATATTCATCCTAGAGGATATGGTTTAGGATGAGGAGTATTTTCCAAATGCAATTTATTAACTGTGTCTTCAAAAATGAGGTTTGCTTGAGATCCAGTATCAAATAGAGTATCTATCTTGGTATGCTTTGAAATAACCCTTATGTGTAAAATCTCTATTCTTTATTTTTCATGTTGAGTTTCATTGAGGCTACTACTTGAAGAAATAGTACTGGCAATAGAGTTCTTAACTTGAGAACCCATGGCTATGATTTTTGTTTCATCTCTCGAATTAGATCCTAAATCAAGTTGTGTAGTTGCAACAATCTTTGGTTTAGTTTTGTTGTTGAACTTTATGGGTCTCTTTTCAGGGTGAAGTTTCCAACAATGGTCTTCATCATGGCCATATTTTGAACAATGTTTACATGTGATTTTTTCTCCCTCTTTCTTGACTGAAGCATTCTTCTTTCCATTTCCTTTGAATTTCCTCTTTCCTTTGTCTCCATTATAAAATGGCTTCTTGTTTCCCTCTTGAGGAGTATTCTTCCCTCTTTCTTCCAAATGAGTTTCATGTACACAAACTTCATCTAGATTTGTAGGGTTAAACATGAGAATTGTGTGTCTCAAATAGCTATGGAATCCTCCATTGTATTTGAGTAACGTTTCTTGAGAAGATAAATCTATACCCAAAATCAAATCTTTTCTTCTAAATTGTTGAGTGTATCTTTGCACACTTTGCCCTTTAGCTTGTCTAAATTTTTTCCAATCCATGATGGTTTTTTCCATGTATGCTAATGGATAAAATTGCCTTTTAATTGCAACAATAAAATCATTCCAAGAGGACAAAACTTCACCATGTTTCTCCATGTCCTCTTGAGTTTTGGCTTCCCACCAAATGAGTGTTGCACTTTCCAATCTAAGAGAAGTAAGTTGAATCTTAGTTTCATCATCTTTGATTCTTTGTATCCTACAATACACTTCAATTTGATGAATCTAGTTATCCAATTTCTCAGCATTTAGCTCTCCATTGTACATCAACAATTCAAACTTAATATCAAGCTTAAGAAAAAAAGTTTGTGGGGGAATTTTACCATGTTCTTTTGGAGAACTTGGAGGTGGTTGTGAAATGGTAGAAGAAGTGGAAGATGGATGTGAAGGAGGTGGAGTATCACCATTCCCCCCATTTCCTTTTGGATTTTTATAACCATTATCTTCATTACATCTTGGAGGATTTGAGATTTCACTTTGAAACCTTGTGTTCCTTTATTCAAATAAAACTTTCACAATTTCTGTCATATAATAAAAGGATTTTCTGAAATTTTCATCTTCTGAAGTAGGGATTTCATGACTCTCCTCATGAGCCATACTTGGTGAATGCCTCCTTGAAGCTTGAGGTGAATGTATAGTTCTCCTTCTTGAAAGTTGAGAAGTTGGATCTACAAGTTGAACTTCTCCTCTTGTGAGCTTCAACCTTGTAAGCATCAGGAAAAAATAAATATATATATAAAATAAAAAAAAATAAAAAAATAAAAACTTGCAAAAAATCAAACCTTCAATAACCTTTTCTTTGATACCAAATTGATCTGAAAATGAAAAAGTTTTGTATATGCTAATTCACAAGTGGAATATCTTGGGCTACATCTCCTGGTCCAACTTCCAATGGATCATTTTCATTATATTCTCAAATTGTCAAGATAAATGCTTTATAATGCTCAGATTGCAAAATAGATGGCTTCAATGGCTCCAAAATGTCCAAAAAAACCTAGTTGGGCTCTTCCTGCACCTGGTTTGGCAAAAAATTGAGAAAAACACACTTCCTAGAAGTTTTTCCCAATAACTTGTTGTACATGATTGCCAAAATGCACCTCTGTGTGAATGAACTTGGCTCTGTGTATTTTCCCATGCCTAAACCTGGCACCACACATTGTTCTGCAAATCGGAAAAAATGTCACATTGTGAGAGTGATTAGCGCTTTAATGGGAGGAGCACTTGGCTGCATGGGCCATGTGGCCAGGGTCTGGCCTAACTCCCTGCACTTTTTGTCCTAACCATTGAAAACCCCGTGCTTATGGTCATGTGGTAAAGCGTTATATAGTACGATCAAGGGCTGGGGCTAATCTCCGACCCTTTTCTGCATGAACCAATAGTTAATTCAACTTTAAATTAAAGTTTAAAACATAAGGGTTAAGTAACACCCATAGGTGGGCTAGTAGCTTGACCTATCCCAAGAACCTTCCCATGCCCTGAGGTCACAGGTTTGACCCTGATGGAATTCAAAAAAAAAATTAAACCACAAACCAATAATGGGGTGCCACATGGCCGCCCCTGGCTAGACAACATGACACTCTTCCCTTCATCCACGAGCATGCCATGTGTCAACCATGGATTGGTCCATGTTAGCCTCTACCATGTCAGCTACCAAATCACTTGCCTAGTCATCCTGCCACTTCACCAGTGCATGTCACCAGTACGGTTGTATGGTCTGCTGCCACGTGGCATGTACGCACTGCACAATCAACATTTTCCCTATTTGGAAAAGAGGAAAAAACATGATATATAAACCATATAGACTGTGTTTGAGCCTGTTCAAGTTGCATTGGTATCATGAGGACGAGATCCATGGAATGAATCCATTTTCGAGCAATTTTGAGCACTTTGATTTTTTAGCATTTTTTGATCCCCTGGATCACTAGAGAGGCTTTGAAACCTTGTATAATGGTCTGGTAGAATATTCCTCCCAACACTGAACGATTCGAGACATAAGCGAGGATTAAATGTGGAGCACCAATAGCTCCAAAAACCTTGATATAGTTTTCTTCTCTTCCAGATACCAATGACCTACTTTGGCTATCATTTTCTTTGTTGCTACTGAAAGTCTTGGACAATTTTGTCTAAAAATAATAAAATGTATTCTAGCTTTGAACTCATCGCATATCATAGCATAAAATTTCTTATACTTATTTTCCCATAGGATTCTAAAATACACATGTACAGGTAACTCAACGATATGCCAGCTTAGATTCATACCTAAGAAAACATGTCTCTCATAGATTATGTCCAACAAGAAAGATGCCATAAACAAGGATGGTGTCTCACCTTCTTTTATTTTCTGAGCATGTTGAATAGTGATTCTCAGTTTCTTTTAAATAATTCCCCCTTAGTTGCAACTACTTACATAGATCACAACAGTATATGTCAGGGGCATCCAGGCTTATGAAAATATTGGACAATCCTTTTCTCCATACAATCGGAAGATTAACGCCATTAAGTACATGTATGGTTCCCTAAGATTTTTTGTGTTGTCCTAGCCAGTGGTCCTGTTCAAGCATTTATTTTCCTCCCTCCACCAGGAAGCTAATAATTGGTTGGTGTTATGTCTCTCATTGAACTTAAACACAAAATCAGTATTTAATCTTTCTTTTGGGCCCCTAAGCTTGTAATACTTTTTCACCTCTACCATAAGGAATACACCAATGCATTCCCCTTCCAAATTATTGATTACACATTTCTCAGTGTTTTTATGGTAATTTATCCATCCTAGGGTCTCTATGCAAGGAAAAATGAGAGTTCAACATGCCACCCTGTGTAATGACGACCGTCTAATATTTGAAAAACTTGGTCCTCTAGTTCCCTGACTCGTGGGACACTGTGAGGCATAAAGTTTGGAAAATATTCTTGATGAATTTTGTTATAGAGATCACCCCAAGGTGGAAGGAGGACATTATATGTGATGCTTTCCTTTGTATCTTTGAACAATGGTGGTTGAACGAACTGCTTCTTGGTCGATATTCGAATGATGGGTTCTATGTTTGGTGCAAATTTTATCTCTCTTTCTATTGTTGGACTCGATCCTTCACTAGATTATGACTCTTTCCCTTTGGGTGTTCTCGGTGAGTGCTTGGTTATTAACTTTTGAGGAGGCATATTTCCTTCATTGTAGATAACCCTAGTCTTACTAGTGTTTCCATGAACCTGCATTGGGGTAGGCTCCTCAGTGGATTTTCTCTCCTTCTCTTGATTGAAAGGAAAGTTTCTTGAATAGAATATAAAATTGGAAGAGAAATGTCATTATAGATTAAAATTTATAGATCCCACAGACTTAACTTGTCACGTCTATTATTTAATTGGAGGGTGTACAACATGATCTTTGTAATCTTCAGAAATAAAAACAGGATCTGCGTCGCATTTGGGAGTTAATGTATTGCGATTTAACAATGCAGAGGCCTGCTGTTTCTAGTTCTTTGTTGATTCCATATTTTTGAATTTATTGGTGCATAGTATCGAAGATCAGGAGCATTCGTTACATGTCATTTACCTTTAATAACATCTTGTTGACGTCGATGACAATTTAGAAAGGGATCCTTAAACAAGTTATTCATGTATCACGGGTTTCGAGGGGAATGACATGGTAAGAAACCTACATTCTATGTTCATTGATGACCCTAACCTTTGACTTAAACAATTTTGGAATTGTATCAAACCTAGTGGTAATCCTCTACATAAGTTATTTTAGACACAATCTCCATCTCACGGCTAGATCTATGTTTAAATGGATGGATGGCTTTGATTGACCCATAAAGAAACAAATGGTCCATATCTCTCCATAGCATCGACGTCAGATAAAATGTATATGTGAAGTGATTTATTATGTTTAAAAATTGTCGATGGTTGATGTGTGCATCGACATCGGTGGTTCGCTTTGACCCTTATGCTCTTCTCTTGCTAGTAGAAACTGTTGGATCATGTTGTCATTGATGCCAATGGTTTGATTGATTGATGTCAAGTGATTGATTGATGTTAAAGGATTGATTGATTGATTATTGATGTAATATAATATGTATTGTCCTTGATGAGAATGCATAGATGAAGATT
>ML785904.1:584167-613066 GCA_009831015.1 Picea engelmannii | reverse complement strand
CTTTGTCCATGAAAAGATGAAAAATAGGATTTATTAACCACTTTTGGTTACAACCTAATTTGTATAAATTTCTCACCAAAACTCAATGTAAAAGAGCTTTTTGGCCTGAAAGACAAATCTTTAATAAAATTTTGCAGGCTTTGAGTGATTCAAAATTTTTGTGTTTCATTTCATGTGATATCTCTCTCTTATGTTGTTTCCATTTTCATAAATTTCTTCTTATATGTATCTATTACTGTAATTGTGATAATTTAGTATGACTACTACTATTGCAATTGCAAAAGGGATTATTAAAGCTACAAATTTCTTTGATATACTTTGAGTATTGACATGACCCGTGTTTAATTCATTACACCTTATGAATAGAAACAAGTTTTTCCTTTCTGTTCAATTTATATTTTTAAGTTCAGATACATATTTTGCATAATTTCTTCTAATTGAGAAGTAAAATAATATTTATTAAAGATACCTTATTTTACTATCATTTTTGTTCTTCTTAATTCTTTTTTCATCTCTTAAAAGATTTAATTTTTTGGAACATTGAAATGATTCCCTCAAAATATGATCTTTAAAACATTGAAGGTTAGTAATTAAGGCCTGAAGTGAATCAGTAAAAAGGCTCATTTTAGGACAAGCCAACTTTAACAAAAAATAAATAAATCAAATTTAAATGGATGCCTTAGCATAGTTTCCTAGCTAGAAACATCTCAAGGGTAACAACATTCTTTTGGCATCATTGCTAGGGATTGAATTAAAGAGATTTATTTTCCTTGGGTAGAACGACAAGAAAACCCACTTCTTTCTTGTGAACAAGAGTGAGGAAGGATAAAATATTTCACCTGATGACTCCACATTCTCAATCCCGGCATATGGAAGGAAAAACACTAGGGCTAACCTAGACCCAAAGAAAATCATACCAATAGAAGACCCAAAAAGACCATTGTCTAAGAGAAATCCTAGGCAAAGACATAGAACACCTTCTACGATACCTTTTGTTGCTAAACCCTCTTCTTCCATAAACCCTAAATAAAAAGTTAAATCCTCTATTACTGTGGAATATTCTTCAAAAGAGCCTCTCACAAATTCACCTGAAATACCTATTCCATTATCTCCTAAAGAGACTTTCCCAAATTCTCCAAAACTTCCATTGTCACTCTTTGTTATTGATTCAATTGAATTATTTCCTAAGGATTACATTACACTTTCTCTCAAATATTCTCCTTTCATCTCTCGTATACCTTATCCTATAAATTCTTTGAAGAATTCTCCTTTAAATCCCTCAAAAATCCTCCCACAAGTTCCTAAAGAAGAAGAGTAATTCAAAGTATTTGTCAACCCACTTACTCCTGAGAATTCACAGTTGTTAATCGACCATCTAGTAATGGTAGGAAATATCCCTCAACAACTAAAACAACCACATCCTCCACCACCCCCACTAATGGTTTTTAGTAAAGTAGCTGCTAGATATGCCCCTTTGAATCTTCCTAGGAATATGCATAATTTTCCAAAATATTGTCTAAATCTATTACCTATATTCAATGTGGAAGTTGAGGTTACAACTCTTGAACACCTATCAACCTTTGATTAATTTATAGATAACCAAGGTATTGAACATGAATATGTATATATGAGGATATTTGTTTCAACTTTTGAAGGTGAAGTAAGAACATGGTTTAATGGGTTACCTCCTAATTCCATTGACTCTTGGGATTCACTAGAAAACATTTTCCTTAGGAAATGGGGTGAGAAGAAGGATCATTTATACTTCTTGACTAAGTTTGGGAGTTTAAAAAAGAATTAAACAATGAATATGTCCCATATTTGATCAAAATATTTTAAAATTTTTATAATAATATCCCTGCAAATGTCAAACCATCACAATCAGCTACAAAGGTTACTTTTGTTGTCTCTTTTTATCCAGATTTCGCCTTCATGCTTAGGGAGAGAAGATATACCACCTTGAATGGTATGAAAGATAATGTTGTAGAAATTGAATCTAATGTGTTTGATTCAAGAAAGTCCATGATTATAAGTGAATCAAGAGAAAGAGAGAAAACAAAACAAAACAAACAAGTTGGTCCATCGGGAACTAATAACAGTCAAGAGGTAAAAATTGAAGAAATGCCCATGATCATTAAAGATTTATCCAATAAATTGGCTAGAATGGAAAATGAGAGAAGAAGGCTTGATAATAGAAATCCAAATCAGTTTAGAAGGCCCTTGAACCCCCCCCTCTACTCCAAGTTTTGCAAAGAGAAAGTAGAAATGAAGACCAACCCCTACAAGCACCTATTAAAAATGAAAATCAGGTTGATAACCTTGTCGAGGAAGAATTTGAAGATATTGATGTGGAAATAAATATGATGGAAAGTGATCTTTTTAATATGCACGCGACTCAAGAAGAGTATGAGAAATCCTTGAGCTTTAATTCATATTTTAATGAAGATGATAACAATGATCACATTGTTTCTTCATCATCTCAATATAGGATCTTCTCAGATTCCTTGCAAGCTAAACTTCATAGAAAATATGATATTAGACCAAGGTCAACTACAAATGAAACTAAAATAAATAGTCAAGGTCAGCCAAATAAAATAAAAAACAAGGATAAAGGGAAGGAAATCACAGTTTCAAAACAAAAATATGATCAACAGTAAGCTAAAAAAATATATGTAGAACATAAAGAAACTAAGAAACTAAGAATTTCTTTCAATCTGGAAAATAAATTAAATAAGATCAAAATTCCAATTCCTTTGCTAGAAATTGCAAAAAATCCTATTTATCAGAAAAAAAAATGATGAAAATGATTTATTGTTCTATTGCAACAACCCAATATGATACATTAAATATACAATATGAAAGGCCCATAATTATGATATTTGGTCCGCATATTGAGGAAATAGGATAAGAAATGACACCATTTTACATTTCTTTGATTGTTCATGAGCATATCTTACTCAATTGCATGGTATATTCAAGGGCTTCTCACAATTTAATTCCAAAAAGAGTTATGGATAAGCTAGGCCTACAAATCCAAGACCATATCACGACCTGTATTCCTTTGATGCAAGAAAGGTTATATGCTTAGGAATGATCAAAGATCTTGTATCTCATTTGGCCCAATTTCTTGTAAAAAGTGTTTTGATGGATATAATTGTGGAAGATGTGCCTGTGAACTATGGAATGCTTTTATCTAGATCTTGGGAAAGTAAATTAGGTGGCTCATTACAAATGGACATGACATATGCCACCTTCCCAATTTTTGGTGGAGAAACTAGGAGAATTTATAGGAAAACTAAATGTGCTTATACAGTCAGTGATCCCAATCATCTAAATAATGTCCATGTCTATTCAAATGATCAAGACCTGAGATGTTTCATTCTATCTGCAAATAATGAAATAGAAGTTTGTACATAAAATGTAAATACCTGTTTTTATTGAAGATGACGATTTACTAAATGGGATGTAGGAATGTATTTTGATGGAGCTTCCTCTTGGGAAGGTGCTGGAGCAGGTATACTTCTAATTTCACCTTTTGGGAATATGTTTCCTTTTTTCTTTCAAACTACAATTCAAAACAAATTCCACTAATAATGTTTTTGAATATGAAGCTTGAGTGTTAGGTTTAGAAGCTGCTAGAAGAGTGAAAATTGTAAATATTGTTGTCTATGGTGATGCAGAATTAATTGTTAAACAAATAAGAAAGGTTTATCATGCTAAAAACCCCGGGATGATATCATATAGCGATTTTGCTTGGGATTTAATTGAAATTTTCTTTTTAACCTTCAATATCCATGCAACACCAAGACATCAAAATCAACAAATTGATTCTTTAGCAGTAGCAATAAGAAATTTCAGACCTCGTGAGGTTCCTAACCTTAAATATGAAGTGGAAATGAAATGCAAACCTTTTATTCTCGATAATGTCAAGGATTGACAAGTATTTGAAGATGATCAACAAATCAAAAAAAATTTGGAAATGGTTGATGAATTTTCTGCAACTCATATTGATCAAGAAGATGGCAAGGATAATTAACAAATTAATCAAATAAATAATTATGATCCTAAATTGAAAGATATGATTGCTAATCATAAAATGATGGTGTTAAGACATAATCAAATTCCAAAGGGATTGGTTCCTTTGGATAAGTAATTCAATAAAGATGATGTTGTTGTTAAACCTACTATATACCCTCAAACTCAAGAAGTGGAGGATTGTAATATTGGCACAAAAAAAGAACCAAAGAGTATCAAGCTCTCAAAATTGTTACTTGCTGATAAAAAAATCAAGTATGTTGATTTGTGTAAAGAAATTATTAAAGTGTTTGCATGGTCATATCAAGATCTAAAGACTTATGACACAAGCATTATTCAACATAGAATTCCACTTAAAGTGGGATATAAACCATTCATACAAAAATTAATACAAGTGAATCCTATTCTCTTCCTAGTCATTGAAAAGGAAGTGCAAAAATTATTAGATGCAAAAATCATAGTTCCTCTCAGATATTCTTCCTGGTTGAAAATTTAGTACACGTTAGAAAGAAGAATGGTTAAATAAATCTGTGTTGACTTTATAAATATTAATATATCTTCATTAAAGGATAATTATCCCCTTCCGAAAATGGATCATGTACTGCAAAAGGTAGTGGGATTTAATAATATATCTATGATTGATGGCTTTTCAGGTTATAACTAGATTGTTGTGCATGAGAAAGATAGAGAGATGACTCCATTCACTACACCTTGGGGAACCTTTATGTATGAAAAAAATCCCTTTGGGATAATGAATGCATGAGCAACATTTAAGAGGGCAATGGATATAGCATTTGTTGGAGAAAATGACAAATTCATTGTGATTTATTTAGATGATCTAACTATTTTCTCTAAATAAGATGATGATCATTTAAAACATCTTTGGAAAACTTTTATTAAATGCCAAAAATATGGTTTGTCACTTAATCCTAAGAAATCATGTTTTTCTATGCAGGAAGAAAAATTACTTGGACATATTGTTTCAAAGGAATAAGTAAATATCAGCCCTCAACATGTTGAAGCGATAAAGGTCATTAGTCTATCAAGGAACATGAAAGAGATTAGTCTTTTCTTGGAAAGATCAATTTTTTGAGAAGGTTCATTCCAAATTTTGCTGAAGTGGTAAAGGATCTAACATACATGCTTAAAAATAATAATGAGGTTAAATTTCCTTGAGAGGCCAGATATTCATTTGATCATATTAAGAAATCCTTAGGAGAAGCACCCATGCTAATAATCCTAGATTACTCAAAATAATTCCATATCTTTTCTTTTTCTTTTGCTAACACAATTGCTACAACACTTTTACAAAGAAATAAAGACAATCAAGAACAACCAATTGCATTCTTTAGAAAAAGTCTAAGAGATTTTGAGCTTAAATATAACATTATGGAAAAACAAGTTTATGCATTGATTAAATCTCTAAAAGATTTTAGAGTTTATGTTCTTCATTCCAGAGTAGTTGCATATGTACCTAGCAGTACAATGAAGGAGATCCTGAATCAACCTGATACTGATGGAAAAAGAGGAAAATGGATAGAAAAAATTCAGGAGTACGACCTTGAAATAAATCCAATAAGATTGATTAAAGGTCAAGGTTTGACAAAGCTTCTAGTGAATCAAATTGTCGAGTCCTCGGAATAAATTAGGTTTCAAAAATAGTAGAACATATTTCAGTAGCATTTAAGGAAACAAATTTGTAGCAGTCCCTAACTAAGGTTCATGATAAGTTTTATTCATCTCATTGGTACATAGACATTGTGTTTTATTTACAAACTCTTGAATTCCTATTTGATTTTAGTCAAAGCTAAAGCTAGGTCACTCAAAATTCAAGCAATCGAGTATTAGATAATAGATAAAAAGCTTTATTGTAAAGACACTTTGGGAATCTCGTTAAATTGTATTGTTGAAGAAGAGACTAAAGGAATCATAGATGAATTTCACAAAGGCATATGTGGAGGACACCATGCTTGGAGAGCCACAAGATACAAAATATTGAGAGATGACTATTATTGGCCAAAGATATTTTCAGAAGTGAATGCCAAGGTAAGATCCTGTAAAGAATGTCATATTTTTGCAGGTAAACAAAATCTTCCTCATTTCCAATAGTGCCAATAAAATATGAAGCTCCTTTCCAACAATGGGGCTTATAATTCATAGGTGAGATCCATCCTACTTCTAGTGCACAACATAAGTGGATCTTAACTGCAACAGACTATTTTTCCAAATGGGTGGAAGCAATTCCTGCCAAATTTGAAATTGATGTTGTTGAAATCAAATTTCTTGAAGAAAATATCCTTGCTAGGTTTGGATGTCCCAATAAAATCATAATTGACAATGTGCAAGCTTTTAAATCCCTTTTAATAATAGATTGTTTTCAAAAATATAATATTATTCTTGGACATTCTACTGCCTACTACCCATAAGGTAATGGATTAGCATAGTCATGTAACAACAAATTGATGAGATTCATAAATAAGTGTTAACTGATAACAAAAGGGATTGAGATTCTCACTTAAAATTTTCACTCCGGGCCAACAAAATTAGCACTAAAAGATCCACATGTATCTCTCCTTTTTAATTGATTTATGCATTGATGATATACTTCCTATTAATATTACTTTTCATGTAATGAAATCACTGCGGGATAGTGAAGAACCTAATGACATGACCAGGATAATGAACTGAGTGATTGTAGTACATCAAACCAGAGAGAAATTAAATGAAATATTTCAAGAATATCGAGAAAAAATGAAAGCCATCTTTGATAGGAGAGAAAAGCAAAGAAATTTTATTCCTAGTGATTTAGTATTGAAATGGGATCGTAGGAGAGAAGATCTTGGCAAGCATGAAATTTTTTAGCATTCTTGGCTTGGACCTTACATAATTGCTATAGTTGAAGGAAACAACTCATTGTCCGTTCAAAATCTGGAAGGAGATTTGATGGAATTTCCTATAAATGGGCAATTCTTGAAACATTTCATTCAATTCTAAAGTTTTTATTTTTCATTCATTGTACAAAATTGGCTTTATTAGTTTTTTTTTTATCTTTCTTTTTTTTAAAGCATTTTCAAGTAAATATTCTTGAAACAAGATTTTGGTTGGATTCATAAAAAAAATTCATTATTATCATTTTATTTCCAAAGCATGGTCAGATTAGGTAGAAGTTAGGATGATTTCCCTATGATTAATTTGTTTACCTTGGTTTATCAGATTTATCATAGGAAATTACATAGCTTGGTAAATTTTCTCTTTAAACAGATAAATACTTATGTTATCATATTTTAAAAATATTAATAGAAAAAAAAATGTCTCAACTGATGATAAAGATTTTGACATGTTACATTCAAACCTAAAAGGATAAAATCTTGTTGATTTCCTCATAAAAGTTGAAAAGGTATGTTTTGGATAATTATTTCTAGGAAGAGGCTTTAGTGTCAAACTTATAACTCATTTACTCAAGACATGCTACTGAAATGGTATATTTCATAATGATAGATTTAGGAATGAGGGAATGAAAAACCTTATGAGTACATTTGATCACTCGGGAATTTCTAGCTCATCCTTGATAAACAGGCACCATCCATTTAATTTGAAAACATATTGATTGCCCCATCTCTTGTAAACTGTCAAAGCAATTAAAGAGATGGTTAAAGGAAAATCAAGTGGGAAATGCAAGTATCTTCATCGGGGCTATAGACGCTTGCTAGAAGTGAATCAAGGTCTGTGATGTCGAGGTGGCTACACCATAGGGTATGGACGCCTTTTGGAAATGTAGAACCACCATGATGATGATGAAGAGTACTAATGAGTATATTTATTTCAATACTCATTCAAATTAGTTTCCTCAGAAATAACTTTGTTCTGACCTTAATAATTTCCTTTAAGATCTTAAAACCTTGAGTTACAAAACACTAGTTATAAATTTGAATCCTTAGCCAAAATTTATGATTGCATTACCCTGAGAAATTCTAGAGTAAAGTTGAAGGACTAAAAATATTTTTATCCTTCTATGGCCTTACTTTACAAAAAAACATGTTAAATTCTAAATTTAGTAGTGGTTTGGTTTCTTCAATTATAGATTAATCACTTAATGAGAAGAAAAGGTTTATTGTTGTTTTTAAGAGAAACTAGCATTCACTAGAAGTGTTTAATTAGTTTTGTTATAGAATAACAACTCCATAACCCAATAAAAGGTGCATGGTCTACAGTTATTTAGTGCCTCACAAGGAGACACAATCCCCAAATGGAGCGTGAAGTTGTAACAAAGTTTAAATTTTCATTAAATTTAGAGATTAAACTTATATTTATTTCCTAAATAAGTTAAATAGGATGTTAGGGTTTATCTTAGTTTTTAGATTTTCTTATTGTTTGAAATTTCAAAAAACAATGTTCAATAAAATCTTTAAAAGATTAGTTTAGATTTCTAAATGTTAGCAATTTAGCATAATTTATTATTTATAAAGCTTTCTTTATATGGTAGAAACTTTATATTATACGATTTTTCTAATAAAAGGTGCATCTCCCATTACAGGATTTATCGCGCGCTCGACGTTTTAAATCAATGGTTCAGGTCTTTTCACGCCCCTCGCCCTGTGTTCTCGATGGTTAACAAAAGGGAGGGGGGGCGCATGAAACCAAACCAAGGTTAAAGCCTTTATGACATGTCTCGCATCCATTAATTCCCCCCCTCGCCTATGATTAGAATAATCATATGAGACCCCTCCCACAATTGGCATTGGGTCAACGCTTGTCCTAGATGACGACAACAGGCGAAAAAGGTAAAAAACAATTTTCTGTTTATTTAAATTTAATTAAATTCTTCACTAATTAAAAACCACGACGTATTCAATTTCATTTTAAAAATGGGTAAAGGTAAAAAATTTTGGTTATTGTTGGATTACGAAAGGTTTTAAACACCGATAACATAGTGCAATCTTACCATATTACATCCATTCCATCCTGACCATATTTTCTCAAGAACATCTTCTTGGGTAATTGAAATTCCTCTACCTTTTCTAATCCTCGTTATTAAAATGGAATCATATAAACCCACTAAAGCTAAGAAGATGGTAATTGTTGAGGAAGATGATTTAGTTGACAAAGACAAAGATATTTTCAACCCAATTCTGTCATTGGATTTTTTTGAAATTCACCAACCAGCTCTCCAGAATTTTAGGGATTTAGTCGACCATTACCATGTTTCGTAATATGTCCTAGCTAAGTTTTTAGTGCCTCAAATGTATGGTTTTCATGAGTTTGTGGTCCAGTTTGCCTCAAACTACATTTCCTAAAAAATAAAGTCATTTCTAAAGATGGGTCGATACTTATGGAGATAACTCCCCAATCAATTTATGAAGTGTTGAGATGGCCATTAAACCCTGACAGTGAAATGATAAATGAAATTGTATTGGCCAATTGTTTCAGAGAATTAAATCTCCATGATAGAATTTCCCTATTATGGTCATATTTATGCAAGAATCTTGATGTTCCCCCAGATGATGTTACTCTTGAATCTAGCTTGTTTCCTAAAATTCTGAGACAAATTATCTCCATGTTTTCTATTATTTTAGGCAAAGATAATTACCTTGTGGTGGATGAGTTTGTGTTAGGGAATATGATGTCAATTTTTCCATTTACAGTCAAACCCTTTACCAATTTCAATTATGCCCAATTTTTATTTGATCAAATCCATCTTCAACTATCAGAGTTTGAGGCGCTAAGGAGTTTTAGATATCAATCCTACGTTGTCCATCTCTTTTTGTTTTCTCAAGCTATTCATTTTTCACATCTTGGATTGAAAGTTGAAGATGAAATTAGAAACCCAATCTCTGTCACTCATTGGACTTCCCTAGTTAGGAAAATGACTCAAAATGTGGTATTCCTTGATTATATGAACAAGTTCATATCAAAGGATTATCAAAATATACATGATGATATTCCACCTAGAATATTTTCAGAATATAATAAGTTATTAAAATTGAGCCCTGATAAGAGAACAAGAGACTGGTATATTTTTGAGAATTATACTGAAATCAAAATCTATGTTTTTAAACTTCAACCTTTTCTTTTACCTGTTTTCTTAACTCCTAGAATATTTGAACTGGAATATATTAGGAAGAGATTAAATTTAAATCATATTCATTTTGTGGCAAACCAAAACAACTGAGAATATGTACAAAATATTTTTCAAATACAATGTAAATCACGAGAGAAACATTCAAAATGTCCAATAACATATAACCCTCAATAGTTTGAGAAAACATACAAAATAAAAACTATAGGGTCAGTCTGAAAGGACTCGGAAACATGAGAAGAAAGATCAACAAAAATGCAGAAGATAGAGGCACTAGATGAAGAGAAAGATCAAGACTCACAAGAAGAAGTAGCACCAGTGATCATAGGACCTGTTGTAATGATACAAGTATCATCATCAACGAATCCTCGGAGTGAAAAAAGTGAGAGTGAAAAATAATCTTTGGTTACAGACCAATTATAACCAATTGATCATGTTCATCGGTTCATGGTTACCAGGAAAATGGGTGCAAAGATCAAACAAAATATTCTCCCTAAAATATTTGACCAGGATACATCTTAGACCAGGATGTTATCATTCGTGGACTATGAGAAGGGGAGATTAAACATAGTAGTAGTAGAGCCAAAGGAACAAAAGAAGGTTACAAACATATCGATAGATCTTAATGAAGCTAATTCATTGGATAAAATGGATTTGCATAGACAAAATGGAGAAATGATGAATAGAGATGTGATGATAACTAACCTTGGAATAAATAACCTACACGTTCTAAGTGACAAGCTCAGAACCCAGCTTAAAAATGAGAAGTTGGTCAATAGAACTAGGCAGAGGAGAGTAGAGGAATTGAAACAATGGGTGATGAACCTAGGAGCTAATCCACAAGATGTAGCATATGTGCAAGTTTTGATGAAAACAAAATATACATAGATCCAATATTTAAAGAGAAGACTCAATGTTCCTGGAATTCAACATGTCCAGACTCCAGAGTTGCATGTAATCCAAAAATAAAAGGATCAAATCCTAAATAAAATGGTACAAATGGAAGAACATATTGATTTGTATAAGAAACAAATTGAAATCTTGAAAGGGGAATCTTTTTCATCACAACTGCCAGTGTCAGTATATCAGACAGAGGGATTACAATAACATTATCATATTTGAAACTAAAGGACGCTGATGTTGAAAATATAAAGAAGTCAATTGCAACAAAGAATGAAGAGATCAAAGATAAGGATAAAGTTATTGGAGAATACCAAATGTTGAAATCTAATATGATAACATACATGGATAAAATCAAGAAAAAGTAGTTTGGTAAACCATATTTGTTAGGGGCTAGACACATCTTTTGGGATGAAATCATTAATGACTTTGGAAATATATGAGATTACTTCAAGATAATTGATGATGAAATCTTATTGACAGATGAAGTAGATGACACTATAAATAAATCATTCAAAGAATTAGGAACTTTCCCACAAGTTGCTACCAAAGTTATAAAGTTCCTAAATTCAAATTCTAGTGAAGTATTGAAAAGTAAAGGTGTGAAAGATAGAACTACAATGGTGATGGAGGCTGAAAAGATCTTCACAAAAATAAATTTACTACAACAAGCTCAAAATAAGTGTATATCTATGAAAATAAGCATTGAGTCATTCACAAGGAAATTTGAAAATATAGTAAAGATGGGATTACCTTAAGCCTGGAATGTTAAATGGAAGCTCCTATCATTCGAAAGTTACAGAAAAACATTATTCGTAGTCAAAGAAAGTGAGAAAAATTTCCAAGGAATAATTGACAATTTAAGATGGCAGACCATTGTAGATGTACTCATAGATGATTCCTATGTTCTTTGGAAAAACAAGAACTTATTTTCGAGCCCTCCTACATACAAGAAGTACAGTGAGTTGGACATTACATATAGGCAAATGAATTCATTCAACTATGCATCAAGTGAAACCTGGAAGCTTCTCCTTTAGTTGTTGACTGAATGAATCCTCAAGTCAATTGAAGAAAATCAAGGATCTCAATTAATATCTTCCCAGTTTTTTCTATTTTTAGAAAGTCAAAGATCTCTTTGTCTATGAAAAGCTAAAAATTAGGATTGATTAAACACTTTTGGTTACTACCTAATTTGTATAGAGTTCTGACCAAAACTCAATGTAAATGAACTTTTTGGCCCAAAAGATAGATCTTTAATAAAATTTTGCAGGCTTTGAGTGATTCAATTTTTTTTTGTTTCATTTCATATGATATCTCTCTTTTATGTTGTTTCCATATTCACAAATTTCTTCTTAGATGTATTTGTTACTTCAATTGTGATAATTTAGTATGACTACTACTATTGCAATTGCAAAAGGGATTATTAAAGCTACACATTTATCTGATATATTGTGAGTATTGACATGACATGTGCTTAATTCATTACACCTTGTGAATAGAAACAAATTGTTCCTTTTTGTTCAATTTATATTTTTAAGTCCAGATACATATTCTGCATAATTTCTTCTAATTGAGAAGTAAAAAAATATTTATCAAAGATACATGATTTTACTATTATTTTTGTTCTTCTTAATTCTTCTTTTATCTCTCAAAAGACTTAATTGTTTGGAACATTGAAATGATGCCCTCAAAATATGATATTTAAAACATTGAAGATTAGTGATTAAGGCTTGAAGTGAATTATTAAAATACCATGTTTTAGGACATACCAACTTAAACAAAAAAAAATCAATCAAATTTAAATGGATGCATTTGCATAGTTTCCTAGCCATAAACATCTCAAGGGTTAAAAAAGACTCTATTTTGGCATCTGGAGTTCCTGGATCCACAACTCAGAGACTTCATGTTTGACTTGTGCTAGAGCCTTGAAGGGAAAGTGGGATAGCTTGATGGCTTGTGGTATAGAGAAGGGGGTACACTTCCTTGTGTTGTGCAAGTTGAGAGGAATGAGATATTGTTGGTTGGAATTGTTGTAGGAGTTGTTAACTTTTGAAAGTGTCAAATACTTTGATATAAAATTTTGTACATGTATATCAATATGGCTATGTGCACTGAGGATGAGGCAAATTGTAGAGGGAGGGGAATGTAATATCCCCATTTTCAATCTCCGTTTTAGTGATGTATAATGTAAATATGATGTATTGTAGGCCCACAAGTGTAATATGTAAACATTATATACTGAAAATAATAACATAAAATGTAGCGTTGGTTGTAGACAGACACAAACAGAGTCATGGGGGCTAAGTTTCCACAAGAGAGGGGCGTCAAAGGGGGAATTATTTTTGTTTATTAATCCCAAGCCACCTTTCTAAGATCACTTTTTTATAAACCTTATATTTTCTCTTTTGAGTGTTTCAAATCCCTAATCATTGAATACATGTAAGAGGGTTGGTGTGAAAAGTCACCTCACATAGTTATTGAGAGCATGGGATTGGGTACAATCAACATTAGGAAATCTGAGAGTCAACATGCATGGGTAAAAGGAAATTTGAATGGGTGTTGTAGGCAGTTTTTACAACTTGGGAAAGGGAGAGAAAGAGATTTATGAGTGTCAAATCTTGAAGGCATCCATAGTGGCCATGTAAGGAAACTTGTTGGAGTTATAATTTCATGAAGAATTAGTATAAGTTTTAAACCTTTTACAGTAATGAAATGAACACACAGATTCTTAAGATGAACAAAAAAAAACAATTACAATCACAAATATACATAGAGATTTACCCTAGAAATTCAATCAGGAAAACCAACATCTTGTTTTAAAGTTGCACCTCTAATTCTATTCTTCTTCATTGTTTATAATACAATATATATATGATCCCACGGCATCCAAAAAAATCCTAATCAGCCCCCTTGTGACCCCCTCCCACTGAACCATGTGCAAATTTGATCCAGGTGGATATTTGTGGCCACCCACCTATTCCAACTAGCTCATATTGTCCATTTTTAGTTCAACATGTTATTTTATACTTCTTTGTAATTGTGGGTTCTACACTTTTGGGGTTTTTAGAAGCCATACACATCTTCCAGGTGGATACTGGTGGCCTCTCACCTAATCCAACTGGATTATTTTGTATGTTTTTATGTCAGCACATCTTGTTGTACTTTCAGGGCCATTTTAGAGCCCTAAACAATGTTTTTTTGTCTCTCCATAGTCAAACTGTAGACAAAGTCAAAGTTTGATGGTGTAATGTCTATTTCTCTAAAAGACCTTTCCAATGAGCTATCACACTCCTAAAAATGAGGTCGTATGAAAAATTTACGACCCCAAGAAGTTGAGGTACCAACTTACCCATAGGGGCCCACATGATTTTTGGTGTTTCACCTTCTAGGGTTAGTTTTTTGGATGTCTAGGGTTTTGGAATTGATGAGTAATATCATAAAGGCCTCTGGAGCCTCATTGTAATCATTTTGCTCAGATAGATGTGTGTAGCAACCACATCTCTTCTCAAAGATAGCTACCATCATTCGAGCTAGAAGATATTGTTCACTGGATATTTGTGTTGTTCTTCATATCTCTATGTTTATTGTATTCAATATGTTAATCAGTTTCATTCCACTCCTAAACCCAAATCAGTGGTATCAGAGCGGTTTTCTCTTCGTTTATTTTTCTTTGTGCATGTCCCTAACAAGATCTGGGTAGAAGAAGTTGGGACTCGAACCAATCGAGTCGTTGCAAGATCGATCGTGCTGAGCCTGGAAACAACCCATGGGAGATGAAAAGAAATATGATGGAGTAGGAGATCCTTTTAAAATGTTGCTCGAGGAATCCCTTGTGTGAAAAAGGAAAAAATGATGGAAAACTTTGTGTAGATCCTTCAACGTTTGCCCACAGGAGAAGCATCTTCATCAAGTGGCCATGCGACCCCCTTCAAGGTACAGGTAAATTTTGATATTCCATTATTTGAAGGACTGATAGATGCATATGATGTAGATAAATCGTTGAATATGCTCGAAGGGTATTTTTCAGTCCACAATTTTTTCGATAATGAAAAGATTACTTTTGCACTCCTGAAGGTCGTCCCCCATGTTAAGGACTGGTGGGACACTTACTCTGAGCAAAGGGCCATAGAGAAATATGCAATATTTGTGGTTTCCCCCACATGGGATTTTATTCAGAATTCCATTAAAGAACTGTACTACCCTGTTGGAAGCTATGAGGACTAGTACACCAAATGGACCACCTTGCATCAAGAAAGGGACCAGACAGTACCAAATGTCACCAATGTTTTCCACACCTTGTGCACCAAATTGGGTATCAAATATTCTGAGATACATTTGGATCTCAAATACCGCGGTTGTTTGCATAGATACATCCAAAGATAAATAGAGTTTATGGACATCACCTCATTGGGTATGGCTTGTAGATACTTTGTCAAGATCGAGAAAAAATTTAAGTAGAAGAGACGATAGTTTGGATATACAAAACCCTCACAGTCGAAGTAGGGAAAAGGTGGCCCCAACCCACACAGCAAGGGACAGAGCAGAGAGGGCCACTCTCAGGACAACCAGTCCAAGCCACAGCACAAGAAGGGCAATGAGAAGACGAAGAAGGACACAGGAAAATGGTGTGAGTACCATAAAATCCCTTAGCACAACACTGAAGAATGTCGCTCCAAGCAGTAACTTGTGGTCCAGCTGAAAGATTCTGAGTTAGAGGTCGATTTTGATTCTGAATCAAATCCCGAAGGAGGGAAGAGAATCATAGATGTTGAACCCAGTTCCACTGTCGCCACCACCAAAGTCCGGTCAAGCGAACCAGAAGAACCAGAGGAAGGGGAACCCCTATTTCACTCATAGATGTGGTTAAAGGGGGTTTCACTTCATTTCATTGTCGATAGTGGCAGTCAGAGGAACCTGATTTTAGCAGAGTTCTTCAAGTAGCTGGACCTACCGATGACATCACACCCATATCCCTACACCATCGGTTGGCTTCGTCAAGGCAGAGATCTCCATGTCAGCCAACAGTGCAGTCTTCCCTACGACATCAAGCGTTTCAAAGATGAGGTATTGTGTGATATTTCTCCCCTCTAAGTTTGTGATGTTATTTTAGGACAACCATATTTGTGGAAGCATCATGTTGTGTATGAGTCTAGACCCCATAGTGTTATTATTACTTTGGGTAGACAATTGTATAGGATACCAGAGGTAGCGCCACCTACCGTTATTTCTTTAATCTCTGCTAAGCAATGTAGTAAGGTCATTTCCTAGACTGAGAAGTTCTTCTTCTTTGTGATCCATGCTGACAGTAAGCAGAAGGTCGCCACCACATACGTGGCCTCCACACAGAGCCTTTCTTTGTAGTATAATAAAGTGGACATGATCATGGAAGAATACAAAGACATCTTCTCCTCACCCACCGGGGTATCGATGCACTGCCAAGTCAAGCATCCAATGTATCTAACTCCCAGTGCACCTCTACCTAATGGGCCAGTCTATCTCGCTGATGGAAAATGATGAAATCAGGCGTCAGATCCAGAAGCTTCTTCAAAAGGGGCACATCAGACCCAACTCCTCCCCTTGTGGAAGCCCGATTGTACTGGTGCAGAAGAAGGACGAGACTTGATGACTCTTCATTGATTACAAAGCCTTGAAAAAAATTACAGTCAGGAATTGATACCCAATTCCCAAGATTGATGAACTTCTTGACCAACTCAAGGGGGAAAATTTCTTTAATAAGATTGACCTAAAGTATGTCTACCACCAACTTCCCATCGAACCAACTGATGTATGGAAGACAACCTTTAAATGTAAAGAAGATCTCTTTGAATGGCTGGTCATGCCCTTTGGCTTAACAAATGCACCAACCACTTTCATGAGATTGATGGATGATGTATTGAGACCCTTCACCAACTCTTTTTGTGGTGGTATATTTCGATGACATCCTCATCTTTAGAAGAACGTGGAGGAGCACATGCAGCATATTGAATAGGTTTTGAGCACTCTGAGGCATCACAAGCTATATGCCAACTTGGAAAAATGCTCTTTTGGCATGAACAAGGTCCAATACTTGGGCTACATTGTTGATGAGCATGGGGTACATGTTGATCCACCTAAGATCCAAGTCATCTATGACTGGCCAGCCTCGACCACACTAATTGATCTTCAAAGCTTCTTGGGATTGGCCAACTTCTACCGACGGTTCATGTTGGGATTCTCCCGTATTGCATGGGCCCTCGACCAGGTGACCAAGGGTGGTGGAAGGGAAAATTTCGTGTGGGGGAATGAACAACAAAAAACATTCAATGATCTAAAGAATCATTTGTGCTCAGCTCCAGTACTCTCCTTTCCCAATCTGCAACAACTATTCGATATTGAGACCAATGCATCTAACTATGTTGTAGGCGGAGTTCTCACTCAACATGGTCATCCAGTGGCATACCATAGTGAGACACTCTTAGATACTATCCAGAAATACCCCACCTATGACAAAGAGATGTATTCCATTGTACAAGCATGTCGTCAATGGAAACATTACATTCTGGGGAAGGATACAATCATCCACACTGATCACAAGACTCTACAGTTCATATAGACATAGAGGGAAATTGCAAAATGACGACCATCAGAAGTGGTCCACCTACCTATAACAGTTCCATCTCAACATCAAGTATAAGACATGGATCTCAAATTGTTTCGTTGACAGTCTGAGATGACCTCCAGTGGCTGCCCTCACCATCGTGCTCCATTCTTGTGGACATGAGGCATCTTGGGTACATGCGCGATTGTCACCGATTTTTACATTCAGGATGAACTATTATTCCATCTGGGCCATCTCTATGTTCCTACAAGCGAGTTTGCAAAGATGATTTGGGAAGCCCACTACAGTCAGATGGAAGGACATTTTGGCGTGGAGAAAACAATGGTCGTTCTTCAAAAAAAAAAAATTTGGCCAAAACTTTGACAAGACGTCAACAAGTATATCAGATCTTGCACTGCTTGTGCCATTGCTAAGCCAACCATAAAAAATAAAGGCTTATACACCTCTCTTCCTACTCTTGAGAAGCCTTGGGAATCCGTCTCAATGGATTACATGTTTGGCCTTCCATCCACCAAGCAAGGAAATCATTGTGTATATGTGGTCGTTAATCTGTTTTCGAACATGGACATCCTCACATCCTGCAAGAAGAATATCACAGTGGCAGATACTACCAAGCTCTTCTTCAAACGAGTGTGGGTCCATTTTGGGATACCACAAACCATCATCTCCAATCGGGACAATCGGTTCCTTAGCACATTTTGGTCAAGTCTCTGGTCACTGTTGGACACCAAGATCACTAAATCCACTTCTTTCCACCCCCAAATAGATGATCAAACAGAGGTCGTAAATCAGATGATTGTGCACATCCTGTGCATGTACAACTCTGAGCATCCACGTACATGGGATGAGAGTCTCCCTATGTTCAAAAAATTTACAATAGGACTCTCCATAGCCCACCAGCCATAGCCCATTTCAAGTGGGGCTGGGATTCCAACCCTTGGGTCCCATTGATGTTTCACTACCTCTTGCCACCACACAGACAAACTCTTCCCATGTTTAGTCTGAGACCAACAAAGCCACCAGATTCATTGATGGATTCAACACATTCGCCAACAGGTCCAGGAGATTTTGCAGAAATCTAATGCTAAGTACAAGCAGTTCCATGATCAACACAGGGTACCGCACCAATTTCAGGTTGGAGACAAAGTTTGGTTACATTTGCAGAAGGAGTGCGTCATATGGCCCCATCAGAAGCTCCGTCCACTTCGCTATGGGCCTTACACTATCACCAAGGTTGTGGGTAGCAATGCTTTTGAGCTCAATACTCCACCCTTCATTGGCCTGTACCCAGTGTTCAATGTGGACCTCCTTCGGCTATATTTTCCACCATTATTGGACACCTCAGAGATCGCAAAACAACTAACACCAACATAGCTCAACCTTGACTGCATGGAACAAGCATCCACTGATTAGATAGTGGACACATAGGTCAAAGGCACTCACTAGCAGAGGATCCAACTTTATTGGGTTGTCAAGGTAGGGCAACTCCTCCACCAAGGCAAGTGGCTCACCTGGGGCCAAATCTAGCAGAAGTTTCCTTACCTGATCGGGGAACTCCATGAAATGGAGACCATTGTTTCCTAAGGGGGGAGGATTGATCCAGGTGGATATTGGTAGCCACCTACCTATTCCAACTAGCTCCTATTGTTTGTTTTTAGTTCAACACGTTCTTTTGTACTTCTTTGTAATTGTGGGTTATACACTTTTGGGGTTGTCTAAAGCCCTACACATCTTTCAGGTGGATATTGGTGTCCTCTCACCTAATCCAAATGGCTTATTTTGTATGTTTTCATGTTAGCACATCTTGATGTACTTTCAGGGCCATTTTGGATCCCTAAATAGTGTTTTTTTGACTCGCCATAATCATACTGTAAACGGAGTCAAAGTTTGATGGTGTAATGTGTATTTCTCTAAAATACCTTTGCAATGGGCTATCACATGCCTAAAACGGAGGTCGTATGCAAAAGTTATGACCCCGAGAAGTTGAAGTGCCAACTTACCCATAGGGGCCCATATGACTTTTGGTGTTTCACCGTCTAGGGTTAGGTTTTTGTATTTCTGGGGTTTTGGCATTCATGAGTAATATCAAAAAAGCCTCTGGAGCCTCATTGTAATCATTCTGCTTAGACGGATGTGCGTAGCAGCTACATATCTTCTCAGAGATAACTACTACCATTCGAGCAAGTGTTTCAGCTCTGCAATTTTACAGTTTGAGCCTATTTCATTTATTTAAGAGAAGATATTGTTTACTAGATATCTGTGTTGTTCTTCATATCTTTGTGTTTATTGTATTTAGTCTGTTAATCAGTTTCGTTCTTCTACTAAATCTAGATCAAAAGTATATAACACATACCCAACAATTAGGTTGTAGGCCCGTGAGTAAGATTTTGAGCAAGAAATTTGCAAAGTGAGAAAATAAGTTGTTGTTGTGAGAATTCATGTTGTAGCTATAGATTTTTGGAGTCCCCAACAGAGAGATTTTCTATCCAACTTATGTTGGAGCCTTGGAGGGAAGTGGGATAGCTCGAGGGACTGTGTGGCAGAGAAGGGGATCCCATTCCTTGGGTTGTGCAGGTTGAGGGCAAAGAGGGTTGATGGATTGGAATCACTATTGGAATTAACTTTCTGTGAGAGGACAACAACCAACTTTAGGAACCGCCTTCTTCTTATAGATTCATGACCCATCTTGGAGGTGACTTGCTGCTGAGAATTGGAGCAAGGTGGAACATATGTCCTCTACAATTGGTTGCACATCTACTTACAAATATATGTGTTTTTATCTCTCTTCACTATTTTTATTTATGGATTTTAATTGTTGTGCATTCTGAGTATTTTGATAATGCTATGTGCACATAAAATAAAATTGCATTCACATTTTTAAATATTCATATTAGTTGCATACCATTTTATTATGTTGGACACATATAGTTTAATACGTATCATACTTTTTTTGTTGGGTTAATAGCGGGTGTGCTGCAATTGGTATTATATATGTGCTCACTTTGTATATTGATGCAAATTGGAACATCTTGTGCAGAAAAATCATTAGAATATCTTTGAAAGTCCTATTCCTTGTTAGACAATTATGATTCTTCATATTCCGAGGCAATACCCATGCTCTTTTCAACATCATCATGTGGTGGACAAGAGGTTGGAGTCAAAGCGAAACGAAGATGAATGCTCTGCAACTATGGCGGAGGGAGGCCAAAGCTTTTGTTACTACGTTGCCCATTGTAAACATGATATATATTTGGACTCCAAGTCTATGGTCAAGAACACTAAACCTTAGCACCTTGAAAGAAAGTTAAATCTTGTTTTAATGAAAATCGAGTTCTATATTCCCTTGGATTAACAATGAACAAAAAAAATATATTCCCTTGGATTAAAAATAAGAAAAAATGACTAATATATTGAAATTGTTTTACACGTCGAGTATAATTTGAGCTTTAACATAAAAGGGATATGATTTTATATGTTCTTATAAAAGAAAAAAGAATATATATATATATATATATATATATATATATATCTTTTTATTTACTTAAATAATGGATTAGTAAGATACAAATATTTAAAAATTATTTTTTTAAATGAAAATGTTAAAATAATGCTTACCAAAGACTTTATATACACTAAAAAAGCAAAAGAGATTTGGTCTCGGCAAAATGACTAAAAGGTGTAAATGGTATTTGAGTTTTATTTTTTTAATTTTTTTAATAAAAAATATTTATATATGTTGTATTTAAATTGTTAGATCTGTAAATTGTTAGAAATTGTTAGATCTGTAAATTTGAGTGATTATTTCTGTATAATCTGAGTGCTTCCGGTTTTTCAGCATGCTGAATCCATTTCTGCATTTAAAAATAGATTTTAAATAACAACAAATAGTGATTTAGTACAAATTTATAATTTATTATTTTAATGAGTTTGTATATAATAATTGATAGTCTAAAAGTTTTAGGTTTTGACTTTTTTTGGATATTTTCAGGAGATATTTGCTTTAAATTCGGTCAGAAATCGTTGAGTCTGAATATTTGAGTGATTTTTAGCACACTCAAATTATTTTTACATTCACAAATGCAATTTAAACAACAGAAAGTTGTAATTTCTGCTGATTTATGTTGTCTAATTAAATTTGAGAATATAAATATGCATACTCTAAATATATATATATATATATATATATATATATATATATATATATATATATTTATTTTTTTTAAATTTGACAACCCAATTTATTTATAAAATCACAATTTTATATTGTTTAAATTTTGTTTTATAAAAAAATACAACTTCAACCATATTAATATATAGTAAAAAAAGTACGTGAAGGAGAAGATTTACAGTCAATGTTAACTTGCAGATGGATGAACGAAACTTTTAACATGGGTTTACTGCTCACGAACTAGCCCTTTGCATACACCGTTTTCAACCGAAATAGAAAGAGTTGGCGGTTTCGAACCTGGGTTGTGTTCAAATAAACGGTAAGGCACGTCCTCGGCCCGGCCAACAGCTACAATCCTCACTTGTAGATACATACAGAAATCAACATATTTCAAATTAAAAGACTTGGTTGTTTTTTATTCCCATCAAGGAAAGGCTTATAGAATCCTACATGATCTCTATAACGAATGGGATATCCATTTTCCCAACTTTAAATTACTCTTCTACAGTGTTCTCAAAATCATCCATGGCCGCCTTGTGGGCCTCCTCCGCCAGGAGCGAGGGGCTCAATCTGATCATGAGAACACAGAATTCCTTTTCGTCAAGGGCCCCATCGCCGTCCAGGTCACCTTCCCTGATCATCGCCTGGAGCTCCTCGTCCTTCATGTAATCCAATCCCAGGAGCGTGGCGTTCTTCTTGAGACTATGGAAGGTGATGAGGCCTCTCTCCGGATCTGCGAGGAGACGGAAGCCATTGCAGAGCTCCTCCATGAGCCCTTCCTCCCCCAATTTCTCCGCCATGACAGGCAGAAAGTCCTCAAACTGAAAGTCCACACTGGGTTTGCCCTCCATTTCCTTTGTCTGTTGGGCATCCAAAACCTGTATCTGCAGAAATACGAAATTGCAGTATCTCCGATGAAGAAGAAAGGGTCCGTATGTATTAAGTGAAAGGGATGAAGGCAGTGAATATATAAATAACAATGGCAGCGAAAAATAGGGGAAGAGACAGAGGTAATGTTCGCGGAAGGTGCGAGGGGAGTCGCGGAAGCTTCGTGGTGGAAAGCAGCAGTGAGAAGATGTGCCCACCTACGTGACGCCATTCCTTTACAGGCAGGCGCCGTAATTGCAGTCCCTGTTTGTCGAGAAAGACGAGTGAGATGGGTCCAAAGTTGAGAGCTTTATCCACCATATGTCATGTTAGGCTCTTTCTCTGCCGTTTCCGCCTATCTAACTTTGTCCCTCTGTTCCTGACAATACAAAGGGATGCACGCCTGATAGAATGAATCTTAAAAGGACATCTCAACTTGAGCTTTATTTTATTTGGAATCACTAATCCAATCATGCCCAGATGCAACTAAAAACGAATTGAAAACTCATAGATACCACATATCCAGGGTTGGAGATAGAGGATATGATCATGTCTGCACTTACATTGAATCCCTAAATCTCAGTCAAAATCATATCAATTTAATAACCAAAAGTTACCATTTTCTATTGATGGATGATAAGTACTAAGTAGTATTTATCATTTTGTTTGCAACTTCACCTGTTAATTATTAGTCCCTAGTAGTGTAAGTGTTGGCTCAGTAAAAAGGTTTAATTAGATTTTTTGTTTTTATGTTGAACTCTTTGGTTATGTTATGGTTGGGATTAAGTATGTAAATACAATATCATGTAACTAAATGATCATATTTTATTTGTCTTTTGCTAGTTACTAGTGTTTTTAAGAGTAGGGAGAAGAGTCCACCATCTATATCAAATTTCGAAGGAAATTTGGAGGATGGAAGATAACCTACAAATAGCTAAGAGATAAGTAAGCATAGATATTGTACATATTATAACATCTATTCCTGCATGCTTCAAGGAAGACTACTAAGGGAATAGTCCACAACACTTGTAAGAGTACAAAAAGATAGCTTACAATGTCAAATTATATACCTTGTATGACGCTACAAAGTTCTTTGACTTTTGGTCTTCCAACTACTTAATCATTCTACTTTACAAACTTTTATCTTCTTCCTAAATAAGATGAAGAAGATATATTTACAATAAAAATATAAAAATCACAATTTATCTCCAACAATGTACACTTGTAACCAAAAGTTAGGCTTTTCATCCTAAATAAAATGATGAAAATATATTTACAATAAAAATATAAAAATTACAATTTACCTCTAACCATGTGCACTTGTAACTAAAAGTTTGGCTTTTAATGCTTGCAAACCTATGACCCTAATTTGCCTCATATATTACAATTAGTGGTTTGCACATCATAAGTTTCTCTCTTCTTTGCCTTGGAAGTTGTGTATTCTTAATTTTTTTTTTTTTTTTTCAATTGAAAATTGCTTCTTTTTAGTTATATAAATTTGTTATAAATGTCTTCATGTCTTCTTTACTTCTTCCAACACAAACATAATTTATAAAAATAAATTTTCACAATATTTTGAATTTACACTTTTACCTTTTGTATTCAAACTTGATGCCTTATACAATTAGTAAAAATATACAAATAAAAAGTAAAGATACATGAGTTTGAAGGTTTACCATTTCTTGGCATCTTAGATCCCATGAACTTTTTCTTCATCTTATTAAAAGTTTACACACTAAACTCTCATTAAGGTTTACCATTTCCTGGCATCTTAGATCCTATGAACCTTCTTTCATCTTATTAAAAGTTTACACACTAAACTCTCATTAAACATTCACGATAGATGGCTTACAAAGTTTCCTTACTCCATTAATAACATAGTCTCTCAAACAATGTGTAGAAAGTTTTGGTGAGAGTTTTTAGATGTGGAATTTCTTCAAACATTGATGACCACTCTTAACCATTTAAACAAATAAGAATGACTCTTTAATGGCTTTCACATTAAATATTTCTTCCAATGTTCTTCATTAGAATTTGCGCATAAAAATTCATATACAAAAATATAAGAGCTCTTAGGTGTGATAGGTGTAATTAAAAATATTAATAGAAACACCTATACAGGTTTTTACAATAAATGAGATTTTTTCAAGGCAATGTTATTCAGCATTTTAATGGAGAACTTTTTGAGATAATATTTCCATAATCTTTATGAGAATTTCATGAGGAGTTTAAAAAAATGGTTTGGCTTTCTCTCATTATCACCCTTTAATTAGATATCCATATCATAGAGCCTGTTTGCATGGAGGTTGTTGTGTCACCCCAAGGAACGATGTGGATTTATCACATGCAATGTTAATCGTTGTGCATGGTTTTTGAGAATATCCCCTTTAAAATGCTCAAAAAATTCCCTCTCTCTATTGGATCATGCTATGATTTGACAACTTGTGCATCTTCCATATTTTTTTACACTGTGACAATTCATCTTGGCACATGTCTCCTAATCAATTAGAGTCACCAAACTATGTAAGTTCATATTTTCCATTGATGAAAACTACAATGATGAGGTAGTTGTAGATGTAATACCACTCTTGGGAGCCCATACATGTATGTGTGAGACATTTTCTTGACATGCAATGAAGACTAGTACCAATTCATGAAGGATGGGTAGACTTTCATTTTCAACCCTCACAAACATAAACTAAAAATCTCCTTAATAAGTGCATGCTAAGAAAGAACAATAAAAAGTATAGACAAGAAGTTTGTATTTCCATTCTTGATAGGGAATCAATAGAATGAAGGTACAGTGGAGGTCGAATCATCCTTAGAATATTGTGATAAGGAGTGGAAGAAATAGTTAGAGAAACTCAAGGAAGCATACAAGGAAGTGTTTCAAGAACCCAAAGGAATACCATTAAAGAGGGAAGTTGAACACGAGATTTAGTGGCCACCCAAATCTCCATTGCATAACATTGAATTGTATTGCCAATCAGATGAAGTAAAAGAATAAATGTAGCACTTATTGGATCAATTAGTCATAAGGCCAAACACTTCACCTTGTGAGTCACCAATCATCATTGTGGCAAAGGATGGAAGTTGGAGAATGTGTATTGACTACTATGCATTGAACAAAATCACCATCAATAATCATTTCCCATTATCACTGATTGATGACTTGTTAGATCAACTACAACAAACAAAGTACTTCACCATGTTGGACTTGAAGTCTGGATGCCACCAAGTGTAGATGAAAAAAGAAGACACTTGGAAGAGTACATTCAAAACATCATAAGGTCTTGATAAATGGTTAGTTATTCCTTTTGGTTTATGTAATGCACCATCCACTTTTATGCATTTAATAAATGATGTACTTTGTCCATTTATTGATTGTTTTGTAATTGTATATTTGGCTGACATATTAATCTTTAGTAACACATGGGAAGAGCATGTTTCTCATTTGAAGAAGCCATTGGATGAATTGAAGAAACACCAACTATTGGAAAATCTCAAGAAATGTGAGTTTGCAAAACATTCCTTGGTTTACCTTGGACATGTGATTCATGGAGGTGAATTGAATATTGATTTGGTGAAAATTCATGCCATCAACAAATGGCGCACATCTACCAATGTGATAGAGGTGAGAAGATTCCTGAGGGAAGCACAATACTTGAGGAAATTCAGTGCACTATTTTCTGTAATTACTTCTCCACTTCACATAGTCACCACAAATGGGTGGAATTTTCGTTGGGGAAAACAATAGTAGCAGTCTTTTGTATAACTGAAAGAAAAGATCAGTGAGGCACCGATTTTAGAAATACCTAATTAGCAAAATCCATTCAAAATTGAGATAGATGCAAGTGGGTATGCCATGTTAGATTCTATGGCTTAACTAGGTGACAATGTATAGTTAGGAATTAAATTATTGTTGGATGATGGTTGAGATAATCACTCAACCACTTCATCTCTAAAAAGAATAAGTTAGATCTTACAACAAACTACAATCTCTATAAAAGAGATAATTGTTATCGTACTAAGTGAACTGGAGCTAATATTGAATATCTTCTTTGAGTTCATCTCATTTTGTGCTCATTTTCTAATTTCGCACAATATCGAAGCTGCAAGATCAGAGGTTGAGTTATCAAATGCATGAATTCTAATGTTTTCCAAATAATTCCTTGTTGGTCTAATGTAAATGACCTGTCATGTTCTATTATTCCCAACACACTAATGAAGGGGAAGTTTTCAATTGCATGATTCATGCACACCATCATCATATATTTTATGGTAGTGTGATTAAAGGAGGGTGAAAACATGAAGTTTGGAAACACTTTTTTGAGAATTAGGTGGTTTTGGGTTATAATTTCCAATTTCTCAGCCGAGAAAAAGTCAACATATTTTCTTGACCGAGAGTTGTAATATTTTTTGGACGATAATTTAATGAAGGTTAAACTTTTCTTGGCTGAGAGTTTAATTGTGGTTAAATAAATTTTCAGCCAAGAAAATTTCTTTTTCTCGGCCGAGAGTATGATTAAAGTTTTGGTATCAAACTTTCGAGTAGGTCCCTCGACCGAGAGTTTAGATTCTTTTTAAATTATTGACTGAGAGTTTTTTTTATATATAAACCATGGATCAGCCCCGCCAATCTTTGTTTGTCATTGTTGAAATCCATGTTCCCAACACACTTTTGAAATCATCCTAGCACAATCCTGAAGCCGAATTGGTAAAAAAAAATTGAAAATTCGCCATTTGAAAATTTCCTCATTCATCATTCTTCACAACGAGGAGCACTGGGAAACATGCAGTAGTTACCAAGGTTCAAAATTCACAGCGGTGAGAACTGGTGCGAGATTCCATTTGTTGGGTCCATTTCTACTGTCCATGGGGTCCATTTCCACTGTCCACTGGTCCACCAGAAATAGGTTAGTTAAAGTTTGTTGACTCCTCTCTCTGAATTCGACTGTGAGAAAAATAGAAGGGGAGATCTCCTATGGGTTTGGATGGATGAAATATTAGTTAATGTCCTAGGTTACTTGTGCAACTTCATATTTTAGTTCATGCATCACTCTTGTTTGAGTTTAGGTCTACAAAATATGTGACAAGTATCCAAACCATGCAATGGTTTTAGTGTCATTTAGTGTTATCTTTAAAGTAATAGAATCCAAGGCTCAACCTTGCAAGTGAACCCCTTTCAATTCAACAAGTTTGTGTGATGATGTTGGGTTTGCGGATGGAACCCTAGAGAAAATACATTCTTCAAAAGTTGGGTAATAGATTGGGAAAATTCATAGCCTTGGAGGAAATTTCTATAGGAATTTGATCTTTGCAAGGGTATAATTGCATAATAGAAGTGGAATGGGGAAGCCAAAAACATGTCTAGAGGTCAGAATATTGGAAATACCCCTTCAAATGATCTTATTGTCATGAAATTAGTCACCTGTGTAGATATAAGAGTGAAACTTAGGTATGGAGGAAAAAGAATAAACTTAGGTAAGGTAATGATGGTCATTGTTGGCCCTTGACCAAGTTTTGGAGATCCTTGGTCAGGTTTGACCTATTTTGGGACTTTGACAGGCTGTTGAAGGTGGAGCGCAAGTCGAAGCAGAGATCACGGGATATTGGCCCCTTTTAGGGTGTTTTGGGGATTAGGGTTTATGTAACGGGTATGGGGATGTCAGCCCATGGGTTTACCCATGTTTGGGCCCATTTTGTAATGTATAAATAGAAAGCTAGGTGATGTAAGTAGGAAATGCTAAATGGCAAGTGAAGGCCAATGTGCTAAGTGAAAGTGATAGTTGGAAATGCTTTGTGCATACTATGTGAGACTTGTAAGGCTAAGTGCAAGTGACTGTGTAAAGGCTTTGTGTTGTAACCTAGCTCAGGGAAGGAGGATCTTGAGAGGTGTGAACAGATCTCCTATCCTATGCAGAGTAGGACCTTGTGGCTATGTGCATGTAGAAGATTGACAGAAGACAATAAAGAGAAGAAGAGTTGGTGGACGTAGCCCCAGGCTGGTGTTAAAGCCCTAATATTGGCTCATTAACCCTTAATTGGGGCATATTAGATTAGTAATGTTATTTTATTTATGTCGGCTTGCTCATTAACCCTTAATTGGGGAATATTCGATTAGTAATGTTATTTTATTTATGTCGGCTTTAGGCCATTAGTTGTAATTATACCTCCTAGTCTCCTATATATACCAAGGAGACATTTTCATTTTGAATCATCTTGTACTTGAACATTTAAGTGGGGTAAAAGGAG
>ML785904.1:546071-579512 GCA_009831015.1 Picea engelmannii | reverse complement strand
AGATCCATTTCAGAGTATCTCATTAAATGGAGGAAACTACCAGCTGAAGATTCCACTTGGGAAGATGAGTCTTTTATACAGAAGCATCCAGAGTTACTCAAGCGTTGCAGACAACACTTGTTTCAAGGGGAGGGGCATGTTAAAGCCCTAATATTGGCTCATTAACCCTTAATTGGGGCATATTAGATTAGTAATGTTATTTTATTTATGTCGGCTTGCTCATTAACCCTTAATTGAGGCATATTAGATTAGTAATGTTATTTTATCTATGTCAGCTTTAGGCCATTAGTTGTAATTATACCTCCTAGTCTCCTATATATACCAAGGAGACATTTTCATTTTGAATCATCTTGTACTTGAACATTTAAGTGGGGTAAAAGGAGGTTTCCCCCTCGAAGAGGCTTATTATCTGAAATTATCTCTTTTTCAAGGCATTGAGTACTTTTCCTGAGGTTTTTCTATGCTATATTGATGTTTGGTTCTTAACAGCTGGGGGCAAACCACTTATATCCTGTGTTGTGGTTGCTTTGTGCATTATGGTTGTTTTATGGTTCATATGTTTAATTCTTAGTGAAATGGTGTATGCTTAGATGAATATGATAGCTTAGTGCCTAATGATGTGAATAAGATGCTAGATCTGATCTATGTTGATGTGCTTAGTGCTTGAATGTGTTGAATCTTGTTGAATACTGCGTTGCCCTGTAATTAGGGTTTGTTTGTGCTGTAGACAAAGGCTAAGTACTAATGAATGACAATCGCTAAGTGCTTTGTTAAGGTGTTGTAATCACAGATCTGTGTCCCAGCTAGGTTGCATACATTTGAGTCCTGCAACCACCCCTGCCTCTACCTCGGGTGAGAATTCATCTGCTTCGCAGGTGTTGTCGAAAGGGTCGGTAGTTAGGGTTTTGTTGGTGCGATGTTGAAGCGTTGAATCCTGGGTCTACCCTTGTGCCAAAAAATGGTTCTGTTGCCGGGACCTGAAACTGTGATTGTTGGGAACTGAGGAAAATAAAGAAAGATCTGTGCATAGATTTTTTTCTTTAAGTACATAATACTCTACTTGACTTGTGAAGCTCTGTGCTAAGAAAAGAAGTCTGATTTGAAGAAAAGAGGTAAGATCTGAAAGCTTTGTGCTCTGATAAAGGTAAAGTGATTTTTTTTTATTAAAGAGGTAAGATCTGAAAGCTGTGTGCTCTGTTAAAGGTAAGATAAGTGGAATTTTTGGTTTCAAAAGTATGGATCTAGGTATGTTTGACAAATTTTGTCCTAGTCTGAAAACTAGGGCACAACTAGAAGAAAGAAGGTTTGATATGAGTAGATCTAATAGAAATAATGAAAGATATGTTATTCCTATGCATAGAAAGAATGTTTGGACTAAAAAATAGATGTAGGATCCTAGGAAGAATTTTTTGCAGGTTAGCTAATATGATCCTAGTGTGCAGTATAAGAAAGCCTGGGGATCATTTAAGAGAAAGGGATGATTAATTATTTGCTACAGTTGCAAAAGACAGAGACACCTTGCTAAGGAATTCCCTGGTAGAAGACCTAGTTGTCTTTGTTGTAAAGATATGGACTGTGACGTTCTGGATTGCCCTAAAATGATTGCTAAGGTTGAAAGAATGAATATGAGACAAGAAAACCCTGAGGAAAACCAAGAAACTGAGACCATGGAAGAACCATAGAAAGAATCAGAGACTGTATTACTACAAATGAAAGAAACCATGAATGATTATAGAGATATCAACTTATCAGATATATTCAAAGAGAAAGAGTGCATAGAAAAAAGAATAGGAGACTTCGACATAGACTGTGTCCTGGATGAGGAAACAAAGGTGAATATTATGACAGAAAGAAATTGGGAAATTTTAGGAAATCCTACTATGATTCCTTCATTGGGAGGAATAAGATTATTTAGAGGAATGTTGATAACCCTATGTGGAAGACTTACCCAGACATCTATGAGTTCTCATGGCACTTTGACAGAATAATAATTTGAGGTTGTTAAATTTATTGGGAACAACACTCCATTTGCTATGTTATTAGGAAAAACATGGATTGAGAAAGATCAGACCCAAAGAAAATAAGAGGAATATCTAGAATAGGAAAAACAAGAACTAAGAGACTTCATGGCTAAGAGAATAGCACACTTACTGGAAGAACAAGAAAACCAATTGAAGCTATTGAGGACCAGAAATCTGGATGTCGAAGTTGAAAGAACACAAGAAGATTTGAAACACCTTTCTGTACAGGAGAGTAGAGCACCTACCCCAGGTAGAGAAGTAATATTTCCCTCGAACCTTAGGAAAGACCATCACCAGCGAGAAGTTACTATGCCGAGAAGAGATAAGAATTAGAATGGAAAGAGGAATACCAAGATACAGATCATAGGGAAGAAGGCTAGAAAGCTCAGCAAGAAGAAAGCAAAGTTAGAGAAATTACAGGAAGTCTCAGAGAAGACTTTGCGAAAGGAAGGTGTCCAGAATTTGAACTTTGTCGGAATATCAGAGTAGATCATATTGGTACTTCGCCATGGCAGAGCGATATGACCATTGGAGGCATTATAACCATTAGATTGACATTCTCGAATGGTTAGAACAACAATTATGATCATAAATCTCTCCATCAGACCATTGGGACTGCGTCGTAATGGACATAACTGCATTGATGAAGGCCTCTTGTCCGTTGGAGGGATCTGTTACATCGTTGTCTACTTATTCCGTCGACTGTTGCGCTGAGAACACTTTCGTGAATTGTATCCGAGCCAACAAGAGAACTCATTTTTACTGTGTTGTGCTTACTGAGACTTCGCTACCTGTTCTATTGCATTGAGCATTTGTTCATTGACCTGAGTTATCTGATCTTGAGCGTGCATGTCGGACAAACTCAGTGCCATAGAAAATTATGCAGAAGAATTTCTAATCAAACTTATGGTTGAGAAGGTGATGTCCGTCAGAAATCAAGATTCATCGACGAGAGGAGTGCAAGCCTCCCCGTTGATTGCTCACAGATTTGGACCATCCCGAGCTACGACCGAGAAAAGAAGCAGGCATTGAGATGAATTGGCGAATGCGAAGTTAATCCCATCCATCCTGCCTGACTACATCCTGCCTCTGGTCAATGCCGTGAATCGTGATAGTGTCCCCAGGGACTTTGATTACACCTTGGTTACTTCATACCTCCTGAAGGGGATGCGCACAGGAAATCCTCAGTCGTATAAGATCATGACACTAAATATCAATGACTTTAACATAGGGGATCACAAGAACTTCAACATGCTCGCACCTCACAGGTATTTGACTAGAACAAAGGGGAAGAAGTCGAGGATAATCCCCCAACCATGGACTATGGACCTCACACAGTCTACTATTCTGAACGCGATGAAAATACCCCACTTTGGAAGGCACTAGGAGGTTAATGTGTGCGTTAAGATCCTGCTGTTGAGATTCCATGGTGGCTACTTGTGGCTAGACAGATGCATCACCGTTGATCTGGCACTGATCCATCAGATCACTAGATTGAGCATGCAGGGACCAGACTGGAAAGACTTTTACCCAGGGAAGGCTGCAGACCGCGCCTTGGTGCAGAAGATTAAAGATACATACGATGATGTGGAGAAGGGGAAGCGAGGCTACAAGGTAGCCTCCATATAGAATGGTGCAGTGCGCCTTGCTTTCCAGTTTATTGCTGGCAAACTAGTCTGGAGGAAGAGACCCACGCAAGTAATAGGGTTTGTTGTTGACCTCACAGGGAAATGTGTGGAGGGGCTACAGATGAATTGGGAAAAGTACTTAGTGAAACAGTTAGACCAAGACTATCGTGAATCTCAGGATTAGGGCTATGAGTTCCATTTTAGTTGGTTGCTGATCCTCATGGCTTTCATAGCTTGGGAGATGCCGGAAGATGCGACCTTCCCTTAAATAGAGCCATCTGAACCCTTAGCCGCGAGTTCACTTCACTCTGGTATTCGAGTGATATGGGAAAACAATGGCAGTCAAATGCGGTGTTCTACACCTACTACCTGTAGTTAAAGAGGGATATTGAGGTTGTCCCTTGTATAACACTGAACACCCTGCACAGGTTTAGGCCGTTTGTGAAGTTCCAAGGAGACAAACATTTTATCTACATCACTGTGCGCGGAGACGAAAACAAATAAGTACTACAGAGTTATTACAAACTCACAGAGGAGGACCTAGAAGAAATAACTAAGGAATGGCCTGTAGAGCTCCTTATCCCTGTTGACCCTGCAGAACTGTCCGATCCCAAACTAATCGAAATCCCGGTGGTCACTCGTGAAGGGAATGATACACCTGGAACTAGCAGAAGGAATAAGACAGAAGAGGTCCAACAACTGAACAATGCATTAGAATAAAATGCTTCAAAATCACCTGGAGGAGGAGGTGATGACAAAGTAGATAAAGAAGAAAACAATGGAAAAGAAGATCAACAGAAGAAAGGCAAAGTAACACTGCCACAAAATCCCCCTGATGATGCAGAGCCGTCTAACAAAAGAAAGGTTTCTTGCACGAAACCCACATCGCGGAAGAAGTAAAAAGATAGTAAGACCAAGCTGCAGACTATGCTCACACTCGATGACTTCGAATTCATCATCACAGTTGTATCAGATGCCTCAAAAGATCTTTTGCAGAGAAATGAAGCTCAACAAGAGACCATGTATGAAAAATTGAAGCAAAACTGCAAGGGGTACTGTAGGCCCTTCACTCCAGCCGCACAGTGTCCACTGTGTCCCCTCCATCAAAAGAAACAGAGTTAGGAGATGAGCCTACCCAACTCCATAGACCAAACGATGCGATCGAAGCTCGCCTTCGTCACACACAGGAAGAAACAGAACATGCCACAATGTCCTTGAAGAAAGCACAAGAGGAAGTGATAGAGCAACGTCGAGTTGCACAACAGAAGAAGGACGACCTCCAAGAAAAGTTCGAAGAAGAGAAAGTCCAGATCCGGCATGAGTAAGAACAACTGCTCATGGAGAAGGCTGGAGTAAAAGAAGTAGTCAACAAAGCACTTCAATCTGTGACGGGTTTAGAGAAAAAGGAGGAAGACTAGTAGAGCATCAAGTAGCACATCTTGCTGAAGCCATCTAGCAACTTCAACAAAGGATAGCAGATCTAGAGCTACAAACAGTACCAAGTACTCCATAGGACATGCGAGACCAAAGAGAAGCCACTGTCAAGAGCGCAGTTGAGAGGATCAGAGCATTATCTTTGGAATGTAAACATATTAGCAATAGAAGTGCATAGACTTACGAGAGACTTACTGAGGATCCTGAACTAAAGCCACTAGAGTCATAGGTCTAGGAGGCAAAGAAGAAAGTGATGATAGTATAGGCGCAGTTGAAGCTCTTTTCAGCAGTTGAAAGAATGAAAATATCACAAGAACAACACATTTCTCAGCAACAGGTCCACACCATACAAAGAAAAGTCATGGAAGTGACTCAGAGGCTCCAACTAGTCCAGGACGAAGCTTGCGAACTGTTTGAGGAGATTGAAGGCCAAGGAGTAGAGCTGGAACAAGTAGTCACTTCAGTATAACAACGCTTAGAGGGACCTATGAATGAGGTAGTTATTCAAGAGTTTGCCGAGCAGGAGGCCTTGGCGAAGCATAAGGTTGAAGAATCTCAAGCCAGGCTCGAGGCTTTTGAGGCAGAGCTACCTAGATCAGAGTGAATCGGGAAGAGTCACAGGTAAGTGTTGGGGGCCTGTTGGCCCTTGACCAAGTTTTGGAGATCATTGTTCAGGTTTGAATGATTTTGGGGCTTCAACAGGCTGTCGAAGGCGGAGCTCAAGTCAAAGCGGAGATCATGGGATCTCGACCCCTTTTAGGGCATTTTTGGGATTAGGGTTTATGTAATGGGTATGGGAATGTCGGCCCATAGGTTTACCCATGTTTGGGCCCATTTTGTAATGTATAAATTGAAAGCTAGGCGATGTAAGTGGGTGGTGCTAAAGGGAAAGTGAAGGCCATTGTGCTAAGTGCAAGTGATAGTTGGAAATGCTTTGTGCATACTGTGTGAGACTTGTAAGGCTAAGTGCAAGTGACTGTAAGAGATTGTGTAAAGGCTTTGTGCTGTAACCTAGCTCGGGGAAGGAGGATCTGGCGAGGTGCGTGTAGATCTCCTGTCCTATCCGGAGTAGGACCTTGTGGCTTTGTGCATGTAGAATATTGACATAAGACAATAAAGAGAAGAAGAGTTGGTGGGTAGCCCCAGGCTCGGGGTGAACCACGTATATCCTGTGTTGTGGTTTCTTTGTGCATTATGGTTGTTTTATGGTTCATATGATTAATGCTTAGTGCAATGATGTATGCTTAGAGAATATGATAGATTAGTTCCTAATGATGTGAATAATATGCTAGATCTGATCTATGTTGATGTGCTTAGTGCTTAAATGTGTTGAATCTTGTTGAATACTGTGTTGCGCTGTAATTAGGGTTTATCTATGTTGTAGACAAAGGCTAAGTACTAATGAATGACAACCGCTAAGTGCTATGTTAAGGTGTTGTAATCATAGATCTGTGTCCTAGCTAGGTTGCATACATATGAGTCCTGCAACCACCCCTGCCTCTACCTCGGGTGAGACTTCATCTAATTCACAGGTGTTGCTGAAAGGGCCGGTAGTTAGGGTTTTGTTGGTGCTCTGTTGAAGTGTTGAACCCTGTGTCTTCCCCTATTCCGAATGACAACCGCTAAGTGCTCTGTTAAGGTGTTGTAATCATAGATATGTCTCCCAGCTAGGTTACAGACATCTGAGTCCTGCAACCACCCCTTCCTCTACCTCAAGTGAGACTTCATCTGCTTTGCAAGTGTTGCCAAAAGGGCCATTCGTTAGGGTTTTGTTGGTGCACTTTTGAAGCGTTGAACCCTGGGTCTTCCCCTGTGCCAATAATCATTTAATCTTAGAGGAAATCAAGGAAACAAGGAGGAATCAAGTGAAAATATAGGGTTATATGATGAAGGATCTAAGGCTAAGGAAGATAATTTTAATGGCCAATTCACTAGGAAAAGGAAATTAATCCCTCAAGGTTGCAAAAACTCTAGTTCAAATCCCTCCAAATTCCTCATAAGTGTCTTCGAAGGAAGCTATATTCAAACTCTTGGCTAATCAAATTAATAATTCATAAATCCATGAACCCTACTATGTTTTAATTATGGATATTAATATGAATATTAGAAAAAGTGTTTCTCAAGTCCTATTTCTAGATTAGAAGGGTGGGTAGTAGGGAGTTCAAAACCCATAGGAGATTAGTATACCCTTAAAAATTCATGGCAAGTTGAATGGAAAGTGGATATTTGTCTCCCTTATGTCCGAAGCTACTTCCTCGATTCAATATTGGAAAAATGAAAGGGAGATAAAACCCAAGGGATCTAATTGGTCGTTGTATTACCTTAGACCCATAAAGGAAGTTTCAATAGATGAGGAAGAAGGTGTAGAAGGTGGTATGGATATAGACATTGATCAAGTCATGTTCTAGGGAGACAATACTATATCAAAATTACAAAAAAAACAAAATAGAAGGTTGATGAAAAACAAATAGTGATATTTACTGGCCTAGATAATTGATATTTTTAAATAGATTGTCGGAAACTACCAGTTCAAACTTCAAAGCATCTACGAATTGGAGATGGATCTCTTGTACCAACTCAAGGATTTAGAGATAAAATGATAGAAAATGAGTAGAATTCATCATCCTTTGGGTGGGAAATTACTTATTACAATGCTTTCTTAGCATACAACAACATACAAGAACTGTTGGGCTCTGGCCACAAATTACTTTATTAAATTGGATCTTGAAAAGTTTGGAATGTTTAAACGATTAAATAAAATAGATGGTTTATGGGAGATCAAGAAAAATTATGGTCAGATAAAATAAGAAATCATAGTAAATTATGTTATAGTTATATAACGTTCCATGGAAAGTATGTATGCTTTATACCTTTATGAAACTAAAATCCTTTGAATATTGTCTTGAACATGTGCATGGCAATCAAAATCAATTGTCAAGATATGTGGTGAGCTGGTTTGTGCAATAATGGGAATGATTTGGATGTAAGTTGTATTGTCTTTGTATATACACTAAGACATTGTTTAAATACTTTATTTCCAACTTATCTGTGTTTTTTTGGGTAAATAAACGGTCACACTTTATATTACAGTCCAAAAAATATCATATATGACATTTGAGATAATCATGTGCCCTAGGCCCTTTAGTTTGGTTCTTGGGTCCTATGTTTCCAATGCATTTTCCAAATATTAAACCTATAATCCAAGAAAGGGGAGGGTTGAAACCTGAGAGTAGTTTCTATGATGAGACTGGAGAGGTCTAGCCCAAGTGATTATGTCTTAGACCAGGAAGCTCCTGGACCTGCATGTGAGATCCTTGCCTATGGGGATGCTTGAAAAAGTCTGTTCTTCCACTATATTCAATGTCACCAACACGTAGAATGTGATTTCTCATGATATTGGCATAAAACACGATGATCTCCAAGATTCTCAACTGTGAAAGTATCTTAGCCTGTTGCTGCAACGCTCCCTCTTCAAACTGTGTGTGCTTCTCTTTGGTGAAGGTGTTATGATCAATCCTTTCCAAGAAATATGTATGGAGAGTGAAAACACTCTTCTCAGCTTGAAACAAGACTATCAGAAGAACGATAAAAGAAAATCGGGAAGAAAGGGAAGTGCTATGGAAAGACATCATGGTGTAACCCCCCTACCCCCCCCTCCCTCCCCCGAGACATCCCAGTAGGGAAATGAGACTTAACCCATATATCCTTCTTATGCTTATGTCCCTCCCACTCTTAGAATCCATGAACTGACATGATGGAAAGATTCAAACTCTCATAAATTTGAAGGGATAGTATCTTCTCCGGGCCTATGACTAATAATCCTTCTATTTCATCCCATCCAATTAGAATCTACAACATTTCTTACTCCCTCTCTCAAGCTCTCCCAACTCCTCCTATCCTTTCTAACCTTAGGGATTATTGTGATTTGATGCCCATTACAATTTGTGAGTCATATTTCCTCCTGTTTGGTTGGACTCTATATCTACCACATCAATCTGAGATCCCCTTCTCCTCTAGGAATCTAAACCCATAGGGGCACCAATCAATCTGACAACCCATTATTAATTCCCATAGGATAATATTATACTCATTCTTCTCCAGATAGTTCCAGTTTGTATCTGAGGCAGTCCTTCCCCATTCAACATTAGCTTCAATATTTTTTATCACATCAGCAGACTTATTCTCCTACATCGTAACATGAATAAACTCAATTAATTGGAACTATGAATTGAATTTAGGTGATCTTATCAAGTCAGGACTTGAGGCATAAGTTTTATTTTGGAGTTATATTTCCAGGATCCTTTCATCTGGGTCGACTTATGAATAATATTTACTATAATGATGTGCAAATCTCCTTCTATCATCAACATATTGATCCAGAGCCTCCTTGCAACAAAGATACCCTCTATACCAACAAACATGTCTTCCATAGTTTTGGTGATCACTCTTGCATTCCTAGCATAATTATAAAAACTTAAAAGGCCATCCATTTTGGTCCCTTATAATTCCCCAATCCCCAACTTACCTTGGCTTCCTTGCAAAGTGCAATGAAAATTAAGCTTCCAAGTATAAGTTCTCAGGTGCATCCATCTCTTTTCATTTTCTTTCGGCTTTTCTTTAGCCTGGGTTAGGCCTGTAGGTTGGGTATCCTTATGTTCCACTCAGAAAGTTTCTTAGACTCTTTAGTAAAAATATGTAGGTCACCATCCCTCCAGGATCAAGATTCAATAGTTTCTCAAATGTTCTTAACAATTGTTTTACATACACTACTAAGGGGTTGATTAGAATCCTGTAAAATTCTCCTATTGCTTTCTTTCTCAGGATTCCAGATGACAGATCTTGGAATTAACTTCCAGGCAGCATTTAGAAATTAGGATCTCAGGATTCTACTTCCCTTTTTTCCATCTCTGTAGTTGTCCTTCATTGGTGTTAGCTTGTTTTCCATTCCTCATTTTCATACAACCAGAAACACGACATTAAGAGAGTACTTACTGGTGAAAACGTAAGAAACAAAACACACATTAGTAACACAATTTCTAGCATGCATTCCGAGTTTCTTAATGAGTAATGCATATTGAGAGAAGATTCTTTTATTTCTTGTGAAAGGTGGCCATTTTTGGAAGATTTGTTTTTGTTTCTAGAGAAATGCAGGCCCTCAAATATGCCTAAAATCTGGAAAAAAAAACACAATAAATACTAGTGAAATTGGGATGAATTAAACAACATAAAATACCTAAACTCAAGAAATCTATTTAAATAAGTAAGTCATCATTTCTCACACATTTTGTGATGGCATAAGTGAGATTGGCACCGAAATAGATTAAAGTCTAAGAGCTAACAATGAAGTCCAAGAGAGAGAACATTGAGAGCAAAATGTTTTTTGAGTGACTCTGTACACTCTCACTGTCACTACATTGGTCTCTCTAAGAGATTGGAGGAATGTTATGAGGAAAATATCTCTATGGCATGGGGTAAACCACAACAGATGGAATGACACACATAAATAAACTATAATCCCAAGTATGTTATGTAAATTAAATGCTAACAAGATAAGGCCAAGAGCCTACGTCGTTTGGATTTTCGATGAAGACCACCATTGAGCACACAACTCAAAGATTTATACCTGCAACTTGTCCTCAAAAACCAAGATACGCAAGAATATGGTGATAATATATAATGTTAACATATATATTAGCATAATCCATTAACATACATGACAAATACACCCATGGAATAATAATTGAAATATTTTCAAGATATCAATTGGATGAGAAAATAGTATTTATATTAAAATAATCAACATAAGTATATAGGTGACAAACTTCTGTAATAGCACACATCGAAAATGAAAAAATAAGTCCCTCCATTTGGGCCTCCACCACTTCAATCCTCCACCAAAGGAAAGCTCATATAAAGGATACAATGAGGTTCTCCATCACAAATAAGGAAGAGCTTGGGGGTTGGACAAGGAGTTTAGAATTTCAAGGATAAAGGGATGCATACTCAATATGAAGTGAAATTTATCTAGAGTGTCTTTTCTCTCAAAGTTGAATTGTTCTCTCGCGACTATCCAGAGTGTTTTAAAATTTGGAACAAAATGCATATTTTGTATCTATGAGATGTATGCTTCTGTATTGGATTCATACTGGTTTTTCTTGTTATATGTATTTTTTCCATATAGAATCGTATTTGAATTCAAATTTGTATATGAATATTACTACTATGCTTGGGTTTTTCCCCCAACCAGAAGCAACAAGCTCCAGGTCAGTAATAATCAGATCCTAATGATTATTTCCAGGTTTAGGTGACCTGTCGCCTTCCGAAATTGCAAGAGGGACTGTAAGGGAGTTGTAATTAAGTTGTGTGGGATGGAATCATGGCTCTCAAAGAAAGGCTCCAACATACTGTAATGTCCAAGGGAGAAAGTGTGAAAATTTATCTGACCAAAGTATAGATGCTCTTAGAAAAGCTCCTTGTGGTTGGGTTAAAATTATCCTCAGCTGAAATAGTTCGTTTTTACTTGAGGGGATTTCCCAAGGAATGATACCCCTTCATATTAGGGGTAGTGGCCAGGGAGAAACTTCCATATTGGGACAGGTTATGGAGTGATTGTTTTCAAGAATATATAAGGAGAAGAAGAGATTTGGATGATAACGAGGAGGAGGAAAACCTTTCTCTTACCTCCAAGAGGGGGGGCAGAGGAAGAGGATGAACAACCTTTAGAGGGGGATTCACAAGTGGAAAACCAAATAAATATGTGTCACATGTCCAATGCTATGTTTGTGGAGATATTGGACACTTTGATAGCCAGTGCACTCAAGATAAGAAGGTATTTGGTGAAATATGGAAAATAAAAGAGATAACATCCTCAACAGAAGTCAAAAACAAAGAAGAGGAAGAAGAGAAGCAACTGGCTTCCACAGCTAGAGAGTTTTCTTGAATGTTTAAGGATGAGTACACTCTATTTTTGGATACAAAGGATAGAACTGGGGCAGGTTGGTACATAGACAATGGGGCCACAATCACATGACAGGTAACTGACTTGCACTTCAGGAGCTCTCGAGTCAAGCTTCAGGAGTTTTTAAGTGTGGGGTGCATTCTATTATCATGGAATTTCATGGAAAAGGAGAAGTATCACTACAATTAGAATCAAGAAGAATTCTTAGGATACCAAAAGTATTGTATGTACCATGTATGAGAGTCAACATGCTCTCAATCTCATCCTTTGATGCATGCCCCCCTTCTCTCCTAAGGGCTGCACGACCTCTCGATCTAAGATCGATCAAGATACTGAGTCTGATTGACTCTTCGGGTCTTTGCTAGACCCCCAAACCCACTTTCACAGGTCCTTTCACCAAATGCGTAGTTCATCAGAGACCCGTAGCTTCTCTCCCAAGAGTCATTCGAACCTGTTGGCCCTTGACCAAGTTTTAGGATATTCTTGGTCATTTTGACCTATTTTGGGACTTCGACAGCCTGTTGAAGGAGGAGAGGAAGATGAAGCAGAGATCACAGGATCTCGGCCCCTTTTTGGGTTTTTGGGATTATGTAATGGGTTTGGGATGTCGGCCCATGGGTTTATCCATGTTTAGGCCTATTTTGTAATATATAAATAGATCCTTAGGCTAGATAGAAGCATGGTGCATCTATGTGATGTGAATGTATGCTAAGTGCAAGTAGAGTCTATAAGTGCTTTGTGCATGACTGTAAGGGACTTGCAGAGCTAAGTTTAGGTCCTTGTAGTATATTGTGGAAGGATTAGTGTTGTAATGCAAGGAAGAAGGATCCAGCGAGATGCACAGATCTCTTGTCCTATGCGGAGTAAGGGTTTGAGGCTCTGTGCTTGTAACTGATTGACTGAAGACAATAAAGGAGAAGAGTTGGTGGGCATAGCCCTAGGGTGGGGGTGAACCACGTAAACATTGTTTTATGTTGCTTTGTGCTTTGTCTTGATGTGTTCACATGTTATTTTCTAAGTGCTTTGATGTATTTATATAGGTCTACTTATGATTTGTGCTTATTATATGTGAGAATGTTAGATCTTATATATATTTCTATGCTTAGTGCTTGATCTGCTCGATCTAATCTATTTACCTATGCTAAGTGCTTAAATACATTAGATTAGTGTGAATGTTGCGAAGCTCTGTTTTATCAGCAAAGTGGATATTGATTGCATATTGAGGAACTGACAATGCTAAATGCTTTACTAAGTATTATAATCACATATCTGTTTCCCAGCTAAGGTTGCAGACACCTGAGTCTCGCAATCACCCCTGCCTCTACCTCGGGCGAGACTTCATCTGCGTCGCAGGTGTTGTCGAAAGGGCCAGTAGTTAGGGCTTTATTGGTGCGCTATTGTAGCATTGAACCCTGGGTCTGCCCCTGTGCTGAAAAATGGTTTCGTTTCCAGGACCTGAAACTGTGATTGTTGGGAACTTAGAAAGAGAAATCTTTATGTAAAGATTCGACCTGAGATTGTGAAATCTCTGTGCATATATCTATGCCCTAGTGTGCAGTATCATACTTGATTTGTAAATCTCTATGCTAAAGAAAGGCAAAAGTGAGAATTTCTAATTAAAAGAGGTAATATCTGCAAGCTCTGTGCTCTGATAAAAGGTAAGAATAGTTAAAATTTTTAGAACTGGAAGCTTTTTTCTCTGTAGAAGTAAGATAAGTGGAAATTTTTGTTTCTAAAGTATGGATCTAGGTATGTTTGATAGGTTTTGTCCTAGCTTGAAAACTAGGTCACTAATAGATGAAAGAAGGCTTGATATGAGTAGATCTGATAAGAATAGTGAAATATATGTTATACCTATGCATAGAAAGAATGTTTGGACTAACAAATGGATGCAGGATCCTAGAAATGTTTTTTGCAGGTTAGCTACCATGATCCTAGTGCGCAGTATCGGAAAGGCTGGGGATCATTTAAAAGAAAGAGAGGATTAACCCTCTATTATAGTTGCAGAAGAGCGGGAGATATTGCTAAGGAATGCCATAGGAAAATACCTGGTTGTCTTTGTTGTAAAGATATGGACCATGAAGTGTTAGATTGCCCTAGAATGACTGCTAAGATGGAATAAATGAATCTGAATAGAGGAAACCCTAAGGCAGATCCAGAAATAGCAGAACTCGAGAAAGAATAAGAGAAGGTATTGTTGCAAATAAATGAAACCCTGAATCACCATCGACATGTCATACTATCATAGATCTTCAAGGAAAAAGAATGCATTGAAGTAAGAATAGGAGACTTCGACATTAACTGTGTTCTGGATGAAGAAACAAAGGTGAATATCATGATAGAAAGAACTTGGGAAGCCATAGGGAAGCCTGTTATGATCCCTTCATTAGGAGGAATAGGACTATTCAGAGGAAAGATGATAAACCTATGTGGAAAAATCGCTCGCATACCTATGAATGCTAATGGAACTTCGACAAAAGAATATTTTGAGATTATTAAATTTATTGAAGACAATGCCCCGTTTACCATGTTACTAGGAAAACCTTGGATTGATAGAGATCAAGCCAGATGAAAAGAATAAGAAGAAGTTTTGAAACAGAAGAAACAAGAGTTAAAAGATTTCATGACCAAAAGGATCACACACTTGATTGAAGAACAGGAGAGCAGATCAAAGCTATTTAACACTAGCAACCCAAATGTCGAAGCTGCAAGAACATTAGAAGACCCAAAAAAGATCGAAGTACCTACCCCAGACAAAGACGAAGTATTATCTAGGAATCCTAGGGAAGAATCTCAATAGCATGAAGTGACTATGACCAAAGAAAATAAGAATCAAAATGGAAAAAGGAATACCAGGATGACGCTCACTGGAAAAAAGGCTAGAAAGTTAAGTAAGAAGAGAGCTAAGATCGAAAAGTTGAAGAAGGTTCCATAGGGATATCAGAACAACGAAACATGGCACTTCGCCATGACGAAACAATATAGTCGTTCGGGACATTATAACCATTCGATAGCTGCTCCGAATGGGTAGAAAGGAAATTATGGTTTGTCCTCAGACCGTTGGACTGTGCCATAATGGACCGAACAAGATTTAATGGAGGCTCATACCCATTGCAAGCGAACCGTTGTCAAGTTCCCTATTTATCCCGCCGTGCCATGTACCGAGAACACTTTTTCCAATTGAGAATTAGAGAACACAAACTAAGCTGAGTTTATACAGTGATCATCAAACTCTTTCTCTCTATCTTAGAACCGTGTCTAAGTTGTTCCCCAAACCGCCAATTGTTCACTCCGGGTGCGTATGTCAAAAGAATTGAGTGCTGCAGAGAAAGATGTTGAAGAAGTTTTGATCGACTTGATGACTGAGAGAGTCATGTCGATGTCTGAAAGTATCCAGGCTTCATCCACAAGAATAGTGCAAGCGTCTCCATCCACTGCTCGAGTCAGACCATCTCGGCCAGCCAATGAAAAGTGAACCAAGAATAGAGACGATCTCGTGAATGCTAAGTTGATTCTGAGCATTTTAGCCACCTATCTACCACCTTTGAGTGGCACAATCAATCAAGACAGTGTGCCCAGATAAATTGAGTATGCTTTGGTCACTACGTACCTCTCGAAAGGGATACACGCAGTTTGTACAGAACAAGAAAAGATTGTAGCATTGAATTTTAGTGACTTCAACCTCGGCGATAGAAAGGTCTACAACATGCTCGCCCCACATAAGTACCTGACCAAAACAAAGGGAAATAATTCGAAGATAGTTCCCCAGTCATGGACTATGAACCTCGCGCAGTCCACACTGCTCAATGTCATGAAGATTCCTCACTTCGGAAGGCACCAAGAAGTGAATGCATGCGTCAAGTTGTTTCTTTCCTGTTACCATGGAGGATACTTGTGGTTAAACCACTGTATAACAGTGGATCCGATGTTGTTAAATCAGATCATCGGGCTTAGCATGCAAGGACCTGACCCACAATATTTCTATCTTGGAAAATCCATGGACCACACTCTCGCACAAAGGATCAAGGAAACTTACAAAGATGTCGAGAAGGGAACCCGAGGCTACAAGGTAGCTTCTATTCAGAGTAGCGCAATGCGCCTTGCCTGTCAAATGATCACAGGAAAGTTAGTCCGCAAGAACCAACCCACCCAAGTGACTAGTTTTGTAGTCGACCTCGCAGGAAAGTGCGCGGAGGGCCTACAAATGAATTGGGTGAAGTACCTCATGAACCAGTTGGAATTGGACTGCAGGGAAGTGTAAGATCAAGGATATGAGTTCCACTTCAGCTGGATTCTAATCTTGATCGCTTTCATCGCATGGGAGATGCTGGAAGGTGTGACCTTCCCGGACATCGAGCCCTTTGAACCTCTGGTTGTGAAGTTCAATACACTATGGTATTCCAGTGACATGAACAAGAAATGGCAGTCAAATGTTGTATTCCACACATATTACAACCAACTGAAGAAAACCATCCAGTCTGAACCTCGCATCACGCCAAATACTCTCCACAGGTTTCGGCCTTTAATGAAATTCAGCGCGAACCGCCATTTCATTTATATTTCAGTGCGCGCTGATGAGCACAAGAAACAACTTCAATCTTACTACAAGTTGACTGAGGAGGACTTGGAGGAGATCACCAAAGCCTGGTCGATGAACCTCCTCATTCTAGCAGACCCTGTGGAGATATCCGATATTGACAGTCCAGAAGCAGTGCATGATACACCTGGACCCAACAAGACAAAGAAAAATGAAGAAGCCCAAGATGTAAGTAGTGCCTCAATGAAGACTGCTTCCATCTCACCTGCGCAAGGAGGTGATGGTAGAGAGATAGATGGAGCAGAAGTTGAATAGAAGAAAGGCAAGGTTACATTGCCTAGAGACGAGGAGGATCCCTTAAAGAAAAGGAAGTATCCCCCTCTAAAGCATTCTTCCCGTAAGAAATTGAAAGCCTCTATGACCAAAATCCAGACTACCCTCACCTCAGATGACTTCGATTTCATTGTAGCAGGCCTAAACGATGCTTCGCTAGAGATAGAAGAGAAGCAAGAGGCTAAGCAGGAGGAGATATACAATCAAATTAAGGTTGAACTTCAAGGGGTGCAACAGGCACTACAGTCTAGCCGTGCAGTTTCCACTGTGCCTCTTCCATTGGAAACACTAGAACTGGGAGATGAGTCAGCTCAACTCCACCGAATTGCTGATATAGTTGAAGCTCGCATTCGACAAGAACAAGAGGAAATAGCGCAAGCCACCTAGGCTTTAGAACAAGTACAAGGAGACCTTTTATAGCAACGCAGTACTGCAGAATGGGAAAATCTTTCTCTCCAAGAAAAGTGGGATGAAAAAAAGGTCCAGTTGTAGAAAGAAAAGGAACAGTTTCTAACGAAGAAACTCGAAGTAAAGGAAAGGGTCAATAGAGCACTTCGATATGTGATAGTTATAGAAGTAAAGGCTGATGAGAGAGTTTCACAGCAGGTGGCACAACTTGAAGAAGTGATTCAGCAACTACAACAACCAATAGCATATTTGGAGCTACGCACAGTGCCCGAGACCCTGCAAGAAATAAGAGACCTAAGGGAAGAAAGTTCCCGCAGCGTAGTTGACATACTAAAATCTCTTTCCCTGGAATGCAAGAAACTGAGTAATTACAGCACCCAAACATATGAGAATCTCACTGAAAATCTAGAATTCCATGCACTAGAGTCGCAGCTCCAGGAAGCGAAGCAACACACAGACACACTACAGGCACAGTTGAAGACCCCGTTAGCTGTACATAGAATGAAGAGATCTCAAGATAAATGCACCGCCCAACAACATATCTATACGATCTAGAGAAAAGTTATGAAATTAACTCAAGGGCTCCAACCTGTGTAAGATAAGGCATGCTGATTTTTCACAGAGGTTGAAAACCAAGGAGCAGAGCTAGAACATGTTGTCACTACAACAAAACCATTCCTAGAAGGGCCAATGAATGACGCAGTGATCCAGGAGTTCGTTGAGTAAGAGGCCATAGCAAATTAGCAAGTCGAAGTAGCTCGAGCCAAACTTGAGGTGTTTGAAGCAGAACTGATCAGACCATAGTGACTTGGGATGAGTCACATGTGAGTGTGGGGGGCCTGTTGGCCCTCGACCAAGGTTTGGGAGATTCTTGGTCATGTTGACCTATTTTGGGACTTCGACAGCCTGTCGAAGGAGGAGCGGAAGATGAAGTGGAGATCACTGGATCTCGGTCCCTTTTTGGGTCCTTTTTGGGTTTTGGGGATTATTTAATGGGATTGGGATGTCGACCCATGGGTTTACCCATGTTTAGGCCTATTTTGTAATATATAAATAGACGCTTAGGATAGATAGAAGCGTGGTGCATCTATGTGATGTGAATGTATGCTAAGTGCAAGTAGAATTTGTAAGTGATTTTTGCATGACTGTAAGAGAATTGCAGAGCTAAGTACAAGTCCTTGTAGCAGATTGTGGAAGGCTTAGTGTTGTAACGCAAGGAAGAAGGATCCTGTGAGCTGCGCAGATCTTATGTCCTGTGTGGAGTAAGGGTTTGAGTCTCTGTTCTTGTAACCGATCGACTGAAGACAATAAAGGAGAAGAGTTGGTGGACGTAGCCCCAAGGTGGGGGTGAACCATGTAAACACTGTGTTATGTTTCTTTGTGATTTGTCTTGATGCGTTCACATGTTATTTGATAAGTGATTTGATGTATTTAGATATATCTACTTATGATTTGTGCTTATTATATGTGAGAATGTTATATCTGATCTATATGGATATGCTTAGTGCTTGATCTGCTCAATCTGATCTATTTACCTATGATAAGTTCTTAAATACATTAGATTAGTGTGAATGCTGCGAAACTCTATTTTATCAATGAAGTGGGTATTAAGGAACTGACGATGCTAAGTTATTTATTAAGTATTATAATCACAAATCTGTATCCCAGCTAAGGTTGCAGACACCTGAGTCTCGCAATCACCCCTTCCTCTACCTCGTTCGCAGGTGTTGCCGAAAGGGCTGGTAGTTAGGGATTTGTTGGTGCGTTGTTGTAGCGTTGAACCCTGGGTCTTCCCCTGTCCCAACATAACCTCAACGCCAAACAAGTGCTAGCTCCTCTCAGCTAAGCCCTCTCTCCCTTGTGACCACTGGCGATGACCCTGCGCTCGAAGGAAAGGTGCATTGCGATTTCGCATTTCGCGACCTTGGGAGAGTTGTTACCTATGTTCACCCGATAACTAAAATAGTGATGAATCGAGATCTATGGCCCAGATCTTCCCTTGATCAATGGCTGTGATTAATTCAGTGTTTCACATTTCATGACTTCGGAGTTCCCTTGCCTCTGTTCTCCCGATAGTCGAAATTGAGATGGCATTGGATCAACGGTCTAGGTATCTCCTCAGATCTGACGATCACGATGATTTTGGGACTTCTCGTTTTGTGAAGTTGAAAGGTTTATCACCTCCGATCCATGAAATGAAAATATTTGACCCTAGACAATCAACGGTCTAGATATATCCTGGATCCAATGACTCAGATCAAGTCGCGGATTTAGGCTTCACGAGTTTTTAGTGTTTTCCCTTTGACTCCTCCAAAGCACGAGTCAGCAAAACGTTGGTCGTTCAACATGTGTCCCTCCAGATGGATGGTTATGATTCTATAGCATTCAGATCGAACGACTGAGATATTTTCCCCCTTGCACCTATGCTATTTTCAGAGTTAGAAGATCTTCTGGGTGTTCAAAGTTTTTGAACCTTAGCTCCTTCGACGAGTCTGATTCTTGGACCCTTTAGCACTTATGCAAAGTGTTAATCCTCCTGAGCTTGGTATTTTGAATAATTCTACTTCCCACACACCCCTCGCGTTTCAGGGATTTGATAACTTGGATTTCAGAGGATTTCTCGAAGAGAAATTCCTCTCACCTTCCTAGCGTTCTCCTTTCCTGACTCTTTGACACTTAGTCTAAAATCGAAGCTGTGCACTCCTTGCACCAGATCTTACACAAGGTTTTGGGTTCTTGTGGATGAATATGCACTCCTTACACCAGTCTCTTTGCACTCCTTGCAAAGGGAAAGTTTCGTGTTATCTCTTCTGAGCTTCAGAATCAAAACAAATTTCATCAACGCACTCCTTGCGTTCTGTATGCACTCCTTTCACTACTTCATAGAAGAGAAACAATAGAAACTTATCCTAACATTCATAGTTCCATTTACTCAAATTGAGATTCATTCATTTATGAAAACACAATTCAAAGAATTGCAAACAATGTTTACACCATGCATTTGGATCGATTTTCCTATGTTCTATTCATAAGTGAAAAATGGTTACAACTGTGATTCCAAAATAAAAACTGAAAAACTGGGATTTTTCTCCTATCTCCTATTCTGCTAATTAGCCTCATTTGGTGTAAAAAACCTCTATTTATTAGAGGGTTCTTAGGGTTTCCTCCTAGCTACTTTCCTATTCTAAAAACTTAACCAAAAACTATCTGGACTTGTCGCATTCCAGAGCCATAGTGGAATCTCCCACTTCATTTGTAATAGTTCAAGCGTGCCTCCAAATTTTCTCGGCCTGATTTCAAGCATGAATCAAGAGATTAATTCCGGCGCTGAGTTAAGGCAGTCTTCAAAATATATGTTTTAACTGCCAGCGTTGATCTCTCGTACAAATTCCTTGACGTCGATAAGTCTTGCTCCACGAGAGTGACAATGATGCTCCTGCATCATACTCCCCTTGACGAAAATTCATGGACTCCTGTCCATGAGCTCCTGCACTGAACTTCCATGCTTTTGTATAGCAGCTTCATTTTCCCAACTGGCATCTTCTATTGGGTGTCCCCTCCACTCGACCAGATATTCAAAATAGGTCTTCCTCTTGGTCTTTTTGCCAATCCTCTGATCCATGATCTTCTCCATTTGTGGCTTCTCTGCTACAGACATTTGTTTCTGCCACTGGATATTCTCTTGATCTTCTGACCCCTTTGTGTCATCTTTCCTGTAAGGATATGGGTATGAAACATTGAATATGGGCGATATGCCCACCCCATCTGGCAACTCAATCTCTTAGGTGTTTGCATCAAACCTCCTCAAGATCTTACATGGTCCTATCTTTTTCATCTTTAACTTATTATATGTTCCCCTAGGGAACCTTTACTTCCTGAGATGTGCCAGAACCTGATATCCTACTTCAAATTGAAGTTCTATGTGGTGTTGATCAACTCTTCATTTGTACTCCTCGTTAGAACTCTACAACTGTCCTCTGATCTGGCTATGGAGCTTTTGCATGTCTGCAGCAAAATCTTCTCCTCCAACAATCCTGATATCACTCTGTTCCAAGTCTCTCAACTCATATACTCCCCTATGTTGCATTCCATACAATATTTGGAATGGGCTCTTTCTAGTGCTCCTATTTGGTGAATCATTGTATGCAAATTCTTCTTGCGGCATAATATGATCCCACTGATTATGACGTTTAGTAACCAGACTCCTCAATAAGTTTCCCAAACTTCTACTTATGACCTCAGTCTATCCATCTATATGAGGATGATAAGATGAGCTGAAGGACAAATCTTTCCCCAACTTCTTCCATAATGTTCTCCAAAAGTGACCAACAAATTTTGTGTCTCTGTCCGAGACAATGCTTCTGGGTAGGCCGTGAAGTCTTACAACTTCTCTGAAAAACATATTTGCAACATGTGTTTCATCGTTGGTCTTCTGGCATGGGATAAAATGTGACATCATTGAAAATCTATCCACCACCACAAATATGGAATCAAATCCTCTTTGCGTTCTTGGTAGTCCCAACACAAAATCCATGCTTATTGCATCCCAAGGCCTCTCTGGTATTGGAAATGGTTGATACAAACCAGTGTTTTGTCTCTTCCCTTTTTCATTTTGGAAGATTCTACATCTGTTCACAAACTTTATCACTTTCGTTCTCATACCTGGCCAATAGTATGAACTGCTCAATTGTGCAAACATTTTATCATGGTTGAAATGTCTAGCCAATCCTCCACTATGCTTTTCTTTTAAAAGGTTATCCCTCATTGAGAATTTTGGTATGCACAATTGATTTCCCTTGAACAACAATCCCTCTTGAATCATGTACTTTGTCCACTGGCTTCTATCTCTCAGCACAGGGTTCACACATGCTTCGTATGCTTCCTTGAAATCTGTATCATCACAATACATGTCCTTAAGGTGTTTGAACCCCAAGGTATTCACCTAAAATTCCTGCAGAATCAAACATCTCCTGCTTAATGCATCAACAACCTTGTTAGCATTCCCAACAATATGTTTTATGACAAAAGTAAAATTCTGCATAAACTCAACCCATTTTTCATGCCTATGATTCAATTTTTCCTTCCTGGTTATGAATTGTAAAGCCTGGTTATCACTATACAAGACAAATTCCTGTGGTACAAGATAATGTCTCCATTTCTTCAAGGCTTTAATTATGGCATAAAACTCCTTGTCATATGTGGAGTATTTTATCTTAGTCTCATTCAGATTCTCACTGAAATATGCAATTGGTCTATTGTCCTGGCTCAATACTGCTCCAATTGCAACTCCACTTGCATCACATCTCACCTGAAATGTCCTTTCAAAATTCGACAAGACCATAATTGGTTGTTCTGTTATTTTCTCCTTCAGTATATTGAAGCTCCTCTCAGCTTCCTCTGTCCATTTAAAAGACTTGTGCTTCTTCTTCACTATATCCATCATCGGCGCACAAATTCCACTGAAGTATCTAATGAACTTCCTATAGAAGCTTGCTAATCCATGGAAGCTTCTTACTTCAAACATGCTCCTTGGTGACGACCATTCTTTGATTGCCTTCACCTTCTATGGACCTATCTTCAGTTCATTCGAAGAGATCACAAAACCAAAATAAATGAGTTTTGACTTCATAAAAGACAACTTCCTCAGATTTATCAACAACTTCTCCTATTGTAGTCTCCTCATCACTAATGTTAGGTGCCTCAAATGCTCCTCTTTAGTCCTACTAAAGATCGGTATATCATCTAGATATAAAACCACAAACTTGCCAATGAAATCTTTCAGTATTTCATTCATCAACCTCATAAAAGTACTCAAAGCATTTTTTAATACAAATGGCATAAAAAGCCACTCATACAAACCTTCATTTGTCTTAAAGTTTGTCTTACACTGATTAAGTTCTCTCATCCTAATCTGGTGATATCCACTATTCAAATCTATTTTAGAAAATAAATTTGCTCCACTTAAACAATCCATTAAATCATCCATTCTTGGTAAAGTAAATCTATATATGATGGTGATCTTGTTAATGGCTCATGATTCTATAGACATTCTCCATCATCCATCCTTCTTTGGACTTAACAAGTTGGTACTGCACATGGAATCAATCTTTCCCTGACCAAACCCTTGTCTAACAATTCCTGGACATGGTTCTTCACGTCCTCGTTCTCTCGAGGTGTCAATCTGTATGCTTCTTTGTTTGGTAGACTTTCTCTTGGTATCAAGTCAATATGGTGACTGATACTTCTGATGGGTGGCAATGAGTTAGGAAACTCATCCATCACTATGTAAGAAAAATTATCCAACAATTCTTGAACTTCTTCAAAAAAATCCTCCATAGAAGTACTTGTAAGGATAACTCTGGGTTTCCTCACCATAACAAACTGCATCTCCTATTCTTCCTTGACTTCCTTTAGGATTTCCTTCCCTCTCATGAGAAGCATGCTTGTGTTGGCCTCCTATTTCACTCTCTTCTCCTCTATTGGTAGCAACATGTGTTTCCTACCCTTCTTCTCTAATGTGTATGTATTTTTCCTCCCATCGTAAATGACATTCATGTCAAACTACCTTGGTCTTCCCAATAGAGTATGACATACATCCATGGGAATTACATCACATATAATTTCATCTCTATATCCTCCTATCTTAAATTCAACCAAGCATTGTTTAGTAACCATTACCTGGTGTCATTTCTAAAACCATGAGACTTTGTATGGCTTCAGATGTGTAGTTGTCTCCAGCTCCAACTTCTCCACCATCTCTGTGGATACTAGGTTATCAGTGCTCCTGTTAGCATCATATGTCACTCCTGGATTGCGGCAGAAGCAGAGCCCAACACCCATCAGTTTATGTCACAAATAATTTAATGGGGTGGTCGAATGGATAGAGACCCAGGAAGGTATCGCTTTAACTCAGGAAACCGGGCCTGGTATGTAAAAACAGAAGAGGTATTGATCTGATTTCTGTCAGTGGGTCGATTATAAAATGAGTAGATGGAAGACTTGGTAGGAGGAGTGAGCAAGAATGAATCGAGCATCAGGCCTTTCGGTAGCTTGAGGAGGAAAAACTCAGAATACAAGATCCTCTTGGTTTAGAGTTTCAAAAGGAACTAAAAGGTGATTCGACTGGATCTTCCAATTCCAAATCATTCAGTGTTGAGAAAATACAAGAACTAATTAGAAACAATGAAACTATTATAGTGATCCAACCTACATCATCCTATAACATCGCAACTCGACTGGATCCTCCAATTCCGAGCTGTTCTAACACAGTGTTAACAAAGAGATGGAAAGAGGCTGACATTCATAAGGCAAGAAGTCTCAAGTGCCAATACATAACTAGAGAAACCAGTGCTTCATCAAACTTTACAATTGGGAGCCTAGCTCAACCATTGACAAATTACAAAAATGACAAAATTGCCTACATATGCTCACAACAAAACAACAATAGAAAAAATGAGACATTGCATTAAAAACATTGCGTCTGCATGTCTACTGGCAGTTTGCGTATGTAGTCTCTAAGATATCGTACACTTATGACAGACGCAATCAGACTCCTAACAACCTTGTGGATGAATCGACATGCTTTTAATCCTTTGCCAGAATTTCCATTTATGGTGGAGACGATGTCTAACCACCTCCAACAACTTCAATAACTGCTTCCTCAGGATCGGGAAAAACCCTGGTCAACTCTGCCCTTTGGGACGTGGAGGTCTTCTCATGGTGCCACCTGGATCAACTGAACGGTCTAATGGATAAGACGTGGAGGCCGGTGCGAAAACTGGGGCACATGGTGGTGCATGAATGAAGGTTAGGTGGGGGTGATTTGGCATGCTTGGCGTGGAAAGGGGAAAGGGAGTGATCAAGGAGACGGCAGGGGTGAGACACATGGAAAGAGGAAGAATACAAGAAAAATAGCAAAGGTGGCGGGATATAATGGTAAAGGGGGACACATTATTTATGGCAGGATGACGCGGAAGGGAGTGGGAAAGATGTCGGAAGATGAGGAGGAGTGAAAGGAAGAGGGCCACATCACGCGGACAAGTGGGGAACAAATGGCAGGGGGAGAAGATGACATAGAAGGAGACACAATAGGAGGGGGCCCCACGACAATATCCTTCCATTCCAGACCCCGCCCCCCTTATTAAAGGTAGAACGACAAAGGAGGTCTAAAATCGCTTGAGCGTCGTTGATCTGGGCACCCCAATCTTGACCGTTGAGAGATGCNTTAAAGGTAGAATGACGAGGGGGGTCCGAAATGAAACTTTGGCCACAAATCTAGGAACACAGATCTTGATCATCCAAACCTGTCTACTCATTAAAATGTCGCGCCAACCCCTTTAAAAACTTTGGGATAAACGGGTTTCCCAAACCTCTCTTTTTGCCCAAGGGGATACTTATTTTAGGAAAATACCCCATACATGATTATGTGCTAACATTAGGCTCCATGGGGGATGACACGCCCCCTATGGGTTACCGAGAACTATTTTGTAGCTTCAGTGCCTTGCTGTTGGGCTATGGAGTCGTTGTCAAAACATAAAGATAAAAGAAAAAAAAATATTTACAAACACAAAAGAGCCATGTGTGGCTCAAGAGAAACATCTCTTCAGGAAATTCCCATTCACAGGGCCATTGAAAACTTCTTGACCCTTCAAATATCATAACTTGTAGGTATTATTTGAAAATACTTCAGAGATTTTGAAGGGCTCGACCCATAGGGCTTCAAATTTATCGTGCTTTCCCTTGTCTTTCTTAGGAGCATCCCATTTCAGTACCATATCTCCCATCTGGAAATCTTCCTTTTTGGCCTTCTTGTCAAAAGCCTGCTTGATCTTCCGCTGATGGTCCTAAATCCTGTCCATCACTTTCTCTATGGCCTGTTGGACCTCTACCAGCTGATGAATTCTTCTGATCATATCATCAGTCTCTCCTTGATAATCCTGGAGGAATTTTGCTATAGGCATGGCTAGTTGAGAAGGAAAAACATCTTATGTTCCATAAACCAATTAGAAAGGGGAGATTCTTATAGATCTCTTTGTGGTCACTCGATCAACCCATAGAGCAAATTTCAGATTTGAATCCCAAGCCTTTTTGTTGTCCTCTAACAGTCTTTTGATGATCCTTATCAGGATTTTGTTGGAGGACTCTGCTAAACCATTGCCATAGGGATAGTATGGGGTGGAGTGAATCAATTTGATCCCAAAATTCTCACAGAATTTGACTAATGGTTCATCTTTGAAAGATGTTGCGTTATCAGTAACAATCTTGGTTGGGAAACCGAATCTTGTGATGAGGTCCTCCAGGAACCCAATGATTACCTTATGGGAGGCACTCTTGGTGGGGATAGCTTCTATCCACTTAGTAAAGAAATCTGTGGCAGTCAGGATCCATCTGTGTTGTCCATTGGAAGTAGGGTGGATCTCCCCAATAAAGTCTAGGCCCCACTGCTGGAAAGGTCCCGAAACAACCACAAGTTTTAAGGGCAGAGATTTGAGCTGTTGCTTTCCCTAGAACCTTTGGAATTTGATGCAAGCTCTGACCTCTCTGTAGATGTTAGGGAATAAGGTGGGCCAGTAGTACCCAGCCCTGAGGATTTTGTAGGTTGTGGTTTTCCAAAAATGGTTCCCTCCACACAGGCTATCATGAAATTGAACAATGATCCTTTGAGCCTCTTGTGGATTCATACATTTTAAAAGCACCCCAGGGGGTCTTTCCAATATAAAACTCGATCAACAAGGCAGTATTTGACTGCTTTGAGCTTTAGATCTCTTTCCTTGTTCCTCTGCAGGCCATCTGGAGGCCAGAGCTCCTGCAGAAAATATATGACATCCTTGTACCAAGGACATCGCACCAATGGGGGTTCTGCTTGAGGGTCTACATCAGACAACTGATCTTGCTGATTTTCTGAGTATTCATTAATGAAACTTACCCCCACATCTTTTCAATTTGCTTCAGCCAACAGCTTGGATAAGTCTTGACCTTTGATCAATTTGGTAGGCCTTATCTCCATATCAAACTCAAGGATCTTGGATATCCATTTACTCCTCCTCCCATCTATGTCAGGCTGAATAAGAATGTCCTTTACAGAAGCTGAGGGGACATAGGCAATGATTTTTGACTGCAGGACATAAACTCTAAAATCTTTGAGATCTTTCACCAAGGCATAAGCCTGCTTCTCCATGATGTCATACCTGACCTTAGCATCCCTTAATGCTCTACTAAAATAGGCAATAGACTGCTCCAGCCCGACATCGCCTTTTTGTAGTAAAACAGTAGCCACTATATCAGCTGAGGCAAAGTAGAAAATAAGGAAATCCTTTGAGTAATCAGGACTGATAAGCACAAGAGCTTCAATCAATGCTTTATTTATATGCTCAAAGGAATTTCGAGCCTCAAAAGTCCGTCTTACTTCATTTCCCTTCTTCAACATGGTTATTCTGAGCTTTACCCTTTCAGCAAAGTTAGAAACAAACCTCCTTAGGAAATTAATTTTTCCAAGAAAAGATTGGACTTATTTCCTAGATCTGGGGATTGACAAGGCTTGGATTGATTCAACTCTGCCAGGATCAATCTTGACTCCCACTGTCGATACTATGTGGCCCAATAACTTTCCCTCCTTCATGGTGAACATAGATTTTTTGGGATTCAATGAAAGGCCAAAACCCCTGCATTTCAGAAAAACCTTCCGGAGATGACAACAATGTTCTTTATCATATTTGGAGAAGACTGTGATGTCATCCAGATAGATAACCACAAATTATCCTTTTCCCCAATGAAAGCTATGTAAATGGCTTGTTGAAAAGTTGCCCCCACATTCATCCATCCAAAGGGAATTTTAGCATACATGAATGTGCCCCATGGAGTGGTAAACATTGTCTTTTCTCTGTCCTCAGGCAGAATAGAGATTTGATTGTAGCCAGAGAAGCCATTAATCATGGAAATCCTGGATGCTCCTGTTACTCTCTGCAATATATGTTCCATCTTTGGCAGGGGGTAATTGTCCTTCCTTGAGCTCCTGTTCAGGTTTCTAAAATCCACACAGAGCCTGATTTCCCCACTCTTCTTCCTCACTGGGACCAAGTTGGCCACCCACTCTGAATATCTCAATGGAATGATGATTTGGGCATGTAGCAACTTCTTCACCTCTCTCTCCATGATAGGCAACAACATAGGATTGATTTGTCTTAGTTTCTACCTAAATGGCTTCGCCTCCTTTTTCAATGGGATTTCATGCTCAATGACAGAAGTGTCATAAGTTTTGAGGTCCTCATAGGTCTAGGTGAAAACATCCACAAACTCCCTCAATAATCCAACGTACTCGACCCTTTTCTCCTTTGTCAAACTTCTTGACAATTTGACAAACTTGGGTTCATTCTCGGTGCCAATGTTGCACTGCGTTGTATCAGCATCATCATATGAGATTTTCCCCTTCAATGCCACATCATTTCTATCAAAAAGCCTTTCCAAAGGAACCAGTCCATTTGGAATATGATTGTTGGGAAGCTGCACAATGTCACGCTTTGCAATCTTACTCAGAAAATTACCATCATCAAGCTTTGCTTCGAAAACAGGGTCTTGATCAATATGCAGCGCTGAAAATTCTTCAACAGTCTCCAAGAATCTTTTGATCTCAAGATCATCCTCGAAGACCTTCTAATGTTTGACATTGTCAGGTATGGAGGGCCTGTATTTTACTTCTACATCATATCCGAGTTTGGGTGGTAGGGGCATTTTGAAATTGCTTGCTGATGTAGCTAGAGAATCATCCATTGTGTTCTTCTCTCTTGGAACGAATGAAATGTTAAATGCTGAGAATAAATTGTCGATTAGGTCCCATACCTCATTTTTGTAACTCCTGAGTCAAGGATGCTTGGCCTGATAATCATTTCTGATCTGTTGGACTATCAATTCTGCATCTCCAAACACTGCTACCTCTTGAATCCTCATTTCCTTTGCAGCTCTCAAACCTAAAACAAGAGCTTTGTATTCTGCCACATTGTTGGTTGTCTCAAAATCTAGCTTGTATGAAAGAGATACGGTTTCTTGAGCAGGTGACACAAAAAACACTCACACACCAGTGCCTTCCCTTGAAGAGGCTCCATCAAAGAACATTTTCCAGACATAAGTGATGGGGGGAGAAATTTCATAAGAAATGGTGGGCTGCTTTCTGAGTTTTAGAAGAGGTTTGGGAGCGTTAGTGAGCTGTAGTAAACTAGAACCTATATCATTGTCAAGAGAAAAGATAGGATGGTTGGTAGGATTGGCTTCATCACTGATTATGTAGGCCAATTGGGCTTCTCTGTACAGTCTCCTATGTTCCTCCCCAAACACTGGAATAGTAGCATAAGTTAGGTCCATTTGCAGGGTTCCCCCAAGTCTTTTTATCCAGGACCTTGACAATAACATACTAAACTTGGGGGGAACATTATCCACTACAATGTCCATGACCACACTTTTCATGGGTAGCTGAAACAAAGTCACAACCAGATCTTTGATGACTCCGAGACATTGGACTTTCCTGGAGTCAAAGGAATAGAGGTCATGATAGGCTCTGGTGACTGCTAGTCCTAATTCTTCCATGATAGTTTTGGGCATGAGATTGTGGGAAGCCCCTGAATCCATCAAACAATTGTGCATCACCTTGTCATGTATGTTCAAGGATGTGTAAAAGGGAGGGGATGAATCATTTATGTCTTCTACCATAGGACCTAGGACAACTGCAGGATTTTCATCTTGCAAATTGATTGAGTCTGTGGGATGGCATGAGGCTTCAGACTGTAATAGTTCAGAGAGGGATTTTTTGAACACGCCATGTTTGATCAGTTCGGAGAGGGGCATAGGGATTCTAATTTTTTGAATTTCATGCTCAAAGTTAAAAGAGGATGCGAGCTTTGGAATTTCCCTTACTTCAGGAACGTGAATCTAGACCATTAGAGATAGGGGTTGGGCCTTCTTACCTTTGTTTCTGTCTGCTACTTCATTAGCAGGCTTCTCCATTCTAATGAGCTGTTCAGGAACATCAAGTGCTCCTGTCTTCTTCTTGGATCTTAGGTTATACTTGTTCTGGTTGCTGCTAGCCTTGTCTCCCTTGCTCATCTCATTTAGGTGACTGTCCATGAGAGATTCCTCATATGTTGATTGAGTGAGATGAGGAAAAGGAGATGTATCTCCGACGCAGTGGATTTCAGGATCAAGCCCGTCTATTTCCCCTTCTTCATCATTATCCACAAAATTATTTTGAAGAGGGGCCTGAATCTTCTGATCTTCTCTATCTCTTCCCCTTTGGTCCCTTTGCATAATCCGGGGAGCATTGTTATTTGGCCTCCTAAAATTTCCTTTGTTTTTGGTTTTTTGAGGATTTATGTATGTTTGCTTCCCTTCCACCTTCATTTTCCCCATCTTTGCAGACAGAGACTTCACTATCTTGGTCAATTCGTCCACTTGAGGGTGAGGCACATAGGCGCCAGAAGTTGAGGCTTCAAATATTCCCTTTCTCCTGTCTGCATCAGTCTTATTTCTCAGTCTATCAACTGCCAATACATTAGATTCCACCTCTACGGTCGCATATTTCATTTGAGCTAGGGAGGTAGCTCTTCTCTCTCTCAATAGAAGGCAGAAGTCGGGGTTGAATGCATTAGAATAGGAGATTTTAGAAGAGGCTTATGTAGGTTTTATCTCGGCAGGGATCTTATAATACATCTTATTGAATCTTTTGGAGAAGTCAGAGACAAACTCTACTTCTTTTTTCTTCAAGGACCCAAACTCTGTCATGTAATACATGAAATATTTCTTATCTCCCATCTGCCTCAGGAACGCATTATATAGAGCTTCAATCCCGACAATAGATCCGAGGGCCAATCCCCTAAACCATTTCCTTACCTCACCATCAAGGCTCTGGATAAAGACTCTCATCCAGACATCTTCATTTTCAATGTTCAGGTTGTCTATGTAACTGTAGAAGGCAGCAAGGTGCTCTTCCACAGTTATGTCCTCTTCCCCAGTGAATTTAGGCATGTATTTCAAGTAATCTCCAGCAAGGAGAGGATTCATAGGTTGAGGTAGGCTTAAGGGGGCATATCTAGCAGCCACTATGGAATCCATTTTGTTTAGAGGGGGATTAACACCTGCCACAGGAACAATAGGTGTAGGAGAACTAGGAGGAGAGGAGGTTTGAATCGAAAATATAGGAACTGAGCTGACAAAATGAGAGGGGAACAATGGAAAATTTGGAGAACAAGCTCGCGGGCTAAAAGGGACAGAAGTTTCCCTTTCTTCGGCAATAGTGGTAATAGGAGGAGGGGTGGGAAAATATTCATAGGTGCTAGGTTTGAACTAGGGTACCATCTTGGGGGAGAGGGGAGTGACAAGGCTATCTCCTACCAATTCAAGATCAGGAGGAGGAAACTCAACAGGAACACTCCCAAAATTTAGACTACAGGAAATTCCAACGGAAGGTAAATAAACATGATGAGATGAAGGTGTTGGAGTTTCTATAAAATCATGAAAATCATCAGAAATACCTGGTTTAGAAGTAGAAGTACCTCCTCCAGAGGACTTTCCCTTTCTGATAATCTTCTCTGGGTCAGCTTCTGGTGGTGCTAATGACATCTGAGGAGTAGACCTTGTATGTCTGCCTCTAGAAGCCACGACTAAAACAACAGAGTCACTTTTGGGTTTGCATCAATGGAGTTTCCCAACAGAGTCACGTCAGTGGAGTCACCATATGCACAGTAACAATCTCAATAGTTTTGATATCTGATGCACCTTCATAATCAGTTAATCATTGTCGTTCAATCCCAGGGAAGATATTCAACTTCGTCCTCGAAAACGGTGCTAGAAATGTTAGCGTCAGAAGTCACTCCTGGATTGCGGCAGAAGTAGAGACCAATGCCCATCAGTTTATGTCACAAATAATTTAATGGGGTGGTCAAATGGATAGAGACCCAAGAAGGTATCACTTTAACTCAGGAAACCGGGCCTGGTATGTAAAAACATAAGAGGTCTTGATCTAACTTCCATCAGTGGGTCGATTATAAAATTAGCAGATGGAAGACTTGGTAGGAGGAGTGAGAAATACTGACTCGGGCATCAGGCCTTTTGGTAGCTTGAGGAGGAAAAACTCAGAATACAAGATCTTCTTGGTTCAGAGTTTCAAAAGGAACTGAAAGGTGATTCGACTGGATCTTCCAATTCCAAATCATTCGGCGTTAAGAAAATACAAGAACTGATTAGAAACAATGCAACTATTATAGTGATCCAACCTACATCATCCTATAACAATGAAACTCGACTGGATCCTCCAATTCCGAGCTGTTCTAACACAATTTTAACAAAGAGATGGAAAGAGGCTGACATTCATAAGGAAAGAAGTCTCAAGTGCCAATACATAACCAGAGAAACCAGTGCTTCATCAAACTTTACAATCGGGAGCCTAGCTCAACCATTGACAAATTACAAAAATGAAAAAATTGCCTACATTTTCTCACAACAAAACAACAACAGCAAAAATGAGACATTGCATTAAAAACATTGTGTTTGCATGTCTACTGGCAGTTTGCGTATGCAGTCTTTGAGCGATCATGCACTTATGATAGATGCAATCAGAATCTTGATAGCCCTGTAGATGAATCGACATGCTTTTAATCCTTTGTCGGACTTTCCATTTATGGTGGAGATGATGTCTGACCACCTCCAACAACTTCAATAACTGCTTCCTCAGGATCGGGAATGGCCCTGGTCAACTCTGCCCTTTGGGATGTGGAGGTATTCTCATGGTACCACCTAGATCGACTGAACGGTCTAATGGATAAGGCATGGAGGCCGATGCGAAAACTGGGGCACATGGTGGTGCACGAATGAAGGTTAGGCGGGGGTGATTTGGCATGCTTGGCGTGGAAAAGGGAAAGGGAGTGATCAAGGAGACGGCAGGGGTGAGACACATGGAAAGAGGAAGAATACAAGAAAAAGAGCAAAGGTGATGGGATATAATGGTAAAGGGGGACACATTATTTATGGCGGGATGACGCAGAAGGGAGTGGGACAGATGTCAGAGGATGAGGAGGAGCGAAAGGAAGCGGTCCACGTCACGTGGACAAGTGGGGAACATATGGTAGGGGGATAAGATGA
>ML785904.1:530002-545666 GCA_009831015.1 Picea engelmannii | reverse complement strand
AGAAAAACGAGGGGGGTCCAGAGTGAAACTTCGGCCGCAGATATAGGTGGGAAGATCTTGATCGTCCAAACCTGTCTACTCGTTAAAATTCCGCGCCAACCCCTTTAAAAACTTTGGGATAAACAGGTTTCCCAAACCTCTCTTTTCACCCAAGGGGATGCTTCTTTTAGGAAAATTCCCCATACATGATTATGTGATAACAACTCCCACTGTCAATTACCACCTTGCATACTTTGTCTTTAGTCTTGAAAGTTGTTCTGAAGAGACTATTCCTCTGCACTGGCCTTTCAATTTCTACCGTTGGTTTTAAGAGAACTTTCCTCAGCATCAGGGATCTTCCATCCTCTACTCCTTCTACTTCAACATCTCTTCTCTATGCTTCTGAAATGTGAGCTTTGCCTCCTCCTTCTTTCTTCTTCTCAGGACATTCACAAGACATGTGTCTTGTCTTTCCACATGCATAAAATTTTACGTCTCCTGCTCCTCTTCTTCCTCTTCCTCTGGAAGAATTTCTTCCACCACCCTGTCTTTCTTGGGAACTTCCTCCTCTTTATGAGTGACTATGTGGTTTTTCAGCCTCGTCCATAGACTTATGGGCTCTTTCATGGGTAAATCCCTTGATTTTTCTTGGGACCGAGTTTTTACCTCTCCCTTGCTGGCTTTGTTTTCTAGCCAACTTCTCCTCTGCCTTCATTGCAAACTAGTAAGCATCCTCCATTATTCTTACTGACATCATGCTAAGCTCATCCTGGATTTCATATCTCAGGACATTTATATATCTAGCTACTTTTTCTTCATCTCTATCTCTTTGTCCAGTTCTAATGTTCAACCTATAGAACTCCTCTGTGTACTCCTTAACTGTCATCCCTTTCTGTCTCAGGTTCTGCATTTTCCTGAACAGAATGATTTGATAATCCTTGGGAATGAACTTAGCCTTCAGCTTGGCTACCATTATATCCCAACTCTTTATCTTATGCTTGCCTTTGCTTCTCCTCTCAGCCTGCATTTCATCCCACCACAACGCTGCATGTCCTTTTAGTATGGTGAAAACATGTCTTACCCTTCTTTCTTCATCGACATCCTCATAGTCGAAATATTTGTCCATGATATTATCCAATCCAATGACTCTTTAGCATCTAAATTGCCTTCATACATTGGGACCTCCATCTTGTATCTACCTCCCAATCTAGAAACATATCTTAGTAAGCATTCCTCAGCAACATCCTCTCCTGTAGCTTCTCTGACGACATTATCGCCCACTACTTCTTCGCTCTCTACATCGCTGACATCCCCAACATCAGGTGCTCGTCTCTGCGCTGCCTCCATCGCCTCTAATATTGCACTAAGTTCTCGCATCTCCCTTTATACATATTGATTGGACAAAGGTGGTTCCACTCGTCTCCTTGGTGGAATTGTGTTGACTTTCCATCTCACACAGAGTAAAACTTCGAGTTCTTCTGTTTCCTTGGTCTGAAATCTTCAGACAAAAATCTGCTCTGATACCACTTGATGGTGTGTATTAGAGTATTTTCTTTATGTACTCGCTGCTACATAAATTTAAAATATGATGCTCTGATACCACTTGATGTAGACCCCCCTTCTCTCCTAAGGGTTGTGCGACCTCCTGGTCTAGGATCGATAAAGATACTGAGTCTGATTGACTCTTCGGGTCTCTACTAGACCCCAAACCCACTTTCACAGGTCCTTTCTCCAAATGCGTAGGTCGTCTGAGACCCGCGACTTCTCTCCCAAGATTCATTTGAACCTCAATGCCAAACGGGTGCTAGCTCCTCTCAGCCAAGCCTTATCTCCCTTATGACCACTGGCAGTGACCCCACACTCGAAGGAAAGGCACGTTGCGATTTCGCGTTTCGCAACCCTGGGAGCATTGTTACCTCTGTTCACCCTATAACTGAAATCGCGATGACTCAAGATATACAGCCTAGATATTCCCTTGATTTATGACTGTGATCAAGTCGACATTTCATGTTTCACGACTTCAGAGTTCCCTTTCCTCCGTTCTCCTGATAGCCGAAATCGATATGGCACTAGATCAACAGTTCAAGTCTCTCCTTAGATCTGACGGTCATGATGATTTTGGGACTTCACGTTTCACGAAGTCAAAAGGATTATCACCTTCGATCCCTCAATCCTTGAAATGCCGATATTCCACCCTAGACAATCAACGATCCAGATGTCTCCTGAATCCAACGACTCATATCAAGTCACGGATTCAAGCTTTGTGAATTCTTAGCATTCACCCTTTGACTCCTCCATAGAGAGAGTCAATGAAACACTGGTTGTTCACCACACGTCTCTCCCAATTGACAGTTTTGATTCTCTAGCATTCACATCGAACGACTGGGATCTTTTCCCCCTTGCGCCTATTCTATCTTCAGAGTTAAAAGATCTTTTGGGTGTTCAAAGGTTTCTAACCTTTGCTCCTTCGATGAGTCCGATTCATGGACCCTTTAGAACTTATGAAAAGTGTTATTCCTCCTGAGCTTGGTCTTTTGAAGACTCTGACTTCCCGCACACCCCTCATGTTTCAGGGATTCAATAACTCATATTTTAGAGGATTTCTTGAAGAGAAATTCCTCTCTCCTTCCCGGCGTTCTCCTTTCTCAACTCTTCGATGCTTAGTCGAATCTCGGATCTGTGCACTCCTTGCACCAGATCTTATGCAAGGTTTTGGGTTCTTGCAGATGACTATGCACTCCTTGCTCTAGTCTCTTTGCACTCCTTGTGTTCTGTGTGCACTCCTTGCACTACTTCACAGAAGAGAAACAATTGAAACTTATCCTAACATTCACAGTTCCATTTATTCAAATTGAGATTCATTCATTTATTAAAACACAATACGAAGAATTGCAAACAATGTTCACACCATGCATTTGGATCAATTTTCCTTTGTTCTATTCATAAGTGAAAAATGGTTACAACTGTGATTCCAAAATAAAAATTGAAAACTGGGATTTTTCTCCTATCTCCTATTCTGCTGATTAGCCTCATTCAGCGTATAAAACCTCTATTTATAGGAGGGTTCTTAGGGTTTCCCCCTGGCTATTTACCTACTCTGAAAACTTAACCTAACGACTATCTCGACCAATCGCATTCCAGAGCCATAGTGGAATCTCCCACTTCATTCGTAATCATTCAAGCATGCCTCCAAATTTCCCCGGCCTAATTTCAAGCATGCCTCAAGAGATTAATTTTGGTGCTGAGTTAAGGCGGTCTTCAAAATATCTATTGTAACTACTAGCGTTGAGCTCCCGTACATATTCCTTGACGTTGATAAGTATTTCTCTGCACGAGTGATAACTATGCTCCTGCATCATCCTTGGAGCATCAAGACTATGGGGGAAGTTTCTTTGGTTGCAATGTACACATACGTTAAGTTCAAATTCAAGTACTAGGATTGTTTGTAATGATAGGCATAAGTGAAGATGGACTATATAAGTTGTGGGGAAAACTTGTTTACAGGCTTACAGAAGAAAGCAATGAGTCTGCAAATCAAAGTGTGAGAGAACATGAGGTTATTCTCAGTAGACCCACACGGTGGGAATGGAATCAATTGGATGAATGGGAATACTCATATAATCCTGGTGCAAGGTGTAGCAAATACATCCAATAAGAGAAAATAGAGTATCCATACATTGAGTGGATGGGTCTCTCAGACTTAGAGGGAGAAACACATAGTGAGATGGATCATGGAGAAGACAACTCCAGTAAATTTACCTCCCTCGCTAAGAGGGAGTGTTAGAGTGTAGCTCAGATGGGTAATTCTTCCACATTAGGAGTGTCTAGTAATGTGGAAGAAATACAAATTATGACTAGACAATAGCATAATGGTGGGGACCACTCAATCTAACTTGAGATTAAGTCCCCACCACTGGGTCAAGTTCTTGATAAAAGGGATCCTAGGGTCAAGATTGCACAAGGAAAAGTTTAGGTCTACAAATAACCTAACAAATCCTTCTTCAAACACATAATAAATTTGACCAAGAGTGAGGAGGCGCTACTAGAGAATTAAGAAGACTAAGGAAAGGTCAGCAACACACCAATGAAGAAGAGGCCGAGAAGGGATGAGACAAAGATCAATTCAGGTCTCACTGTGTGGACGAGGAGCCAAGTAGGGCCATAGACCAAGTTGGGTATCACTGCATGGACAAGAAGGTAAGTAGGACCAGAGACCAATTCGGGTCTCATTGTGTGGACGAGGAGCCAAGTAGGTCCAACAATTGTTCTAGTTATCAAAGGAGGTCGAGCTAGGGAAAATAACCATCCCAATCAAGGAATAAAGGCTGATTTGGGTCTAAAGGAGGTAAACGAGGGCACGATAGGGAAAATACTCAACTGCACAAAGAAACAAGCATAGAACAAGGAAGAAGAATTTGTACTGTACGAATTTCGTACGGATTGCGCAGTCACCCAGCAAAGAAAGGAAACAATACCGAGGTCAGAGATAAATATATAGGTTGTGTTTTTTGTAATGAAACTAGTCAAATACAGGTTGTGTTGTGGCTATAGTTTTTTTTGTGTGGATCTACTATGTATTACCAGCAAGAGTACAGACCTGTACAGGTCATACGGTCTATGTAAACTTATCCCGAGTAAAAGTTATGCTTACAAAGGACTGTTATGAATATGATTTCCCTGTTTTGATGTTGTTTATTGATTCTGTGTTACTTAATGGTGTGGTTTTCATAAGAAAAGAGAAGACACTAACATAGTCTTATTTATGTTCAAAAGTATTTTATCTTTCCCATTTTTATTTCTTCAACAATCAATAATATTCCAGTTTTATGGGAATTTGTAGAAATGTGAATAAATTGACAGTGGAATGTGGTGAAAAAAAAGCCAAGGAAAGGAAAAACCATTTGAAGGAGGTTCAGGAGGAAATTAGTAGAATGTTCAAGAAAAGTGTAGATGGAAATTTTTCTAAAGAGTGTCAAAGTTTATAATGTCAAAGTGTCATTTTCATCTGAGAAATTTTATTTATTTTTCAAGAGGTTTCCAACTACTACACTCACATTTTACCACTTCCTTGGATATACACTAACCACCACATATATCATACATGAGGTATAATGTTATTTAAGAGAGGCTTACATTTTTATTATGTTAGGAAACAAGGGATGGAGTGCTCCAAATGTTGGTGAGTGAATATGATCACATCATTCAACTTATGTAGTATCTTTGAAACATAAATATAGTCATCCAACACACCGAGCATCAACTACCTTCCTTAAGACTTAACACAATTATTCTATCTTATGATTAGGGTCCCTATAACATTGAGAGTTTCTCATTATGAGCGATGAAAAAACATGTTCTTAAGAAAATGAAAATGCTCCTCACGATGCCCTTGCTAGTGATCCAGGTTTATATTGGTGGCCACCCACCTTTTTTCGACTGGCTCAAAACAATTTTCTGGCAAATTTGGCAATTTACTATTTTTAGCAATTTTTAACTTCCGGGGCCATTTTGAGGGCCCAAATGAAGGTTTTTAGAGATATAGGTTCTCAATGATATCCAAAATCATGATTGATCCACCAGAATGAATCTCCTTGACGATACCTTTCCAACGAGCTATCATACGCCTAAAACAGAGATCGTATGCAAAAGTTATGACCCCATGAAGTTGATGTACTAACTTACCCAAACGGGGCCCACATGACTTTTGGCGCTTCATCTCCTAGGGTTAGGTTTTTGGATGTCTATGAATTTTGTCATTCCTTTTTATTGTAAAAAGGCCTTCAGAGCCTCATTGTAATCATCTTCTTGCGAATGCGAGTAGCCATCACATCTCTTCTTAGAGATAAGCTGCCACCATTCTATCGAGTCTTTCACTCTGTATTTTACAGTCTCTGTACATTTATTTCATTAATAGAAATAGTGTATTACTATATATCTGTGTTTATGGTTGCATCTATGATATATTTCTCTTATATTATTGAATATATGCGATATCTCTGTGCATTTCTTTATTACATCTCCGATCTCATTTCGTGCCGAAAATAATCTGGATCAGCTAGTGTGCACACTACTTATATAGATGCTCCTCATGATCCTCATTAAGTATGACGTTAATGTTTGATGACTTTTTTTCCCATTAAGAGTGACGTTAATGTTTGATGAATTGTTTTCCCATTAAGAGTGGGAAGCTGAACTCTAATAATCCAATACCATTGTCAAATCATCACGATGAAGAAAATATTTGGAAATTTATTGAACACATTATTGCTTAAATTTGGATTTAAATATTCTTGATATTATGTTAAAGAGGATGTTGATGGTGACATCTTATTAAATGTGAAAATTAAATTAAGTTCTGGATTTGGTGACATCTTATTGTATTTATTATTCATTAACATTTCATCTCTTTACAATGAATTGAATGTTTTTGAACATGGAGTATAAGGGGAAGATTGCTCTAATGAATGTGTTTAAGAAGGATTTTAAGGGGAAGATTAGATGATCAAAATTAAGAATAGCTCTAACATATATAGGCTCATTTCTTAGAGAAGCTTTATTTGTAGTTTGTTTGAGATATTCTTCAAGATTGGATGAAGAGATATAAATATTTTAGGTAGAGTTTTAATGTGGTGCAACTAATCAACTCTATGAAATGTTCACCTTAAAAAGTGAAGAGTCAGTTCAACCTTATAATTATTAGGGCCAACTATCCTTAACAGACACTTTTACTTAGTACACAGATAGGCCCACAACTTAAAGAAGCCATACTTGTGGTTTGGTTGAGAGACCTCCATCTTGGTTTGGATGATGAGAAGTAAGGATACTTGAGTAGAGCCTTACCTTCGTGTAGCTAACCAACTTTGAAGATGAATTCATTTGGATAACATTTTTGAATGAGTAGAACTTAATTAAGAAGGCATGCATCATCTTATATGACCACTGCAAAGAGTCAACAAAAAATGCATAATAGAATCCTTGATAATTGCATATTCTCCTAACAATAATTAATTTTTTAACTATGAAAAACAATTATTATTTATGGAAGGGAATCCCCTCATTCTTCTACATTTGCCAATTTAATTTAGCAATAGAGTTACAAGTAGTCCTCCTTGTAAGTGATCTCACAAAGATTAAAAAAGACATTGTCAAAGTGGCAATCTTCCTTGTTACTGATCTCACAAAGACTTGAAATCATTACACCAAGTCATATTCTTGTGTTATGATCTCATATTCTTGTTTATGTCTCATTGCATAGTTTAACATGGGATCATAGCCACTTTAGTCTTATGGGACCAATATATCCTTCATGGTAGTAATCCATTGAAGGTAAGGTGAGGTGTTGTGATATATGGGAGTACATTGAAAAGAAGCAGGTGCACATGAGCTACATCATCAAGGCAAGAAAGGTCATGTAACTCTCTTCATACCTTCAAATATATTCTTTCATATTTAGTATGCTTTGGTGTAAAATCACACATATTGATATTTTTACTTATGGTGTGAGATCAATGTATAAATGTAGATGGAGTCTCTATTTTGAGGCCACAATTTAGTATCATTTAGTAGAGATACTTGGTAATGCATTCCTAGAATTCTCTTGGACACAATGTGTATTGTGATCTCACTTACAGCCTGTAATGATGAAAGAAAGACAACAACCTAGCAGGAATATTTTTGAAGCATAGGCAAAGGTAAGTACATGTATGCACTTATGCTAGTTACGTTTATATATATGAATTTCCTACATCCTTGAACCTGGTAAAGTTTCTTGAATTCACGTAATCCATGACAACCAACAATGTTTTCGAGTATTCTAAATCTATTTAACGATAACCACAAATGTAATCTACAAGGGTAAATACTATCAGGTGCATTCAACTGTTAACTTCAACATGTTCAAGTCTAGTTTACATATTTTTAATGTTTAATGTCAATATAGATCTAGATATATTTATGTTAAATTTGACATGTTTTTTAATTTGTGGAAAATTATCATCATGCACAGTTGCACAACTTCAGGGTCAAGCAAACTTGGTTTCTATGCACCGACACTCCCATAGGTCATCATTAGGTAAATTCAATTGTTATTCAGTTCATGATTAAGTCTATATGTTATATACATATTGTTTAATGTGAAAAAACATAAACATAAATATTCTTTTACACATGTTTCTAAGATCTTCTTGTGCACAAGTAGTGGCTTTGACCATGACAGACACACTTCTATGGGGTCTACTGAACGTGTTGCAAGAGAGAAGATTGAACGTCAGGATGGCCTTATTGTTGCACATAGAGGATACACATAGGTACATTCTAATGCTATTTATCATTTTCTAGTACAAGTTAAATATATTTAACTTTTTTAAAACATTACATGCATAGGACTTGATTATTTTTGTGCACATGCATTCAGTGCCTTATTCTGCTAATATGCCTACCACATGCAACCCATCACACGATATACATGGTTTAGGTAAAATTTGAGTTTATAAATATTGTTTGACATGTGTGCTTGATTTGTGAAAAATTATGATATTTTCTTACTTACATGTGATTGTCAATTTATTGTTTTTTATAGGGGCTAGTGGAAAGGCACATATGACACGCCTAGGTACTTTTTAATGTTATTTATCATTTTCTAGTACAAGTTAAATATCTTGGATTTTTTTAAAACGTTACATGCATAAGACTTGATTATTTTTTCGCATGTGCTTTTAATGCCTTATTCTGTAGATATGCCTAACACAGAGAACCCATCACCAGATAGAGATTGTTTACTTAAATTCTAACCATAACTCGTTTTTGACATGAGTTTTTTTTTTTGCAAAAAATTATGTTATTTCTCTTAAACTTACATGTGATTTCCAATTTATTGTTTTTTACAGTGGCTTATAGACATCCTGACAATACTGATACGACATAAGAGTTAGTTTCTAGTATGCATAGTGTACATGTTGAGGCAGAGCATCCATCGGGTATTTTTAATGAACACATTTTATTTAAATATGTATACTTTGATCGGAAAATTATATATACATTCTAATACAACTTGCACATGTTTTACTTCTTACGGGGTTTGTTGCTCGTGCTCCTATTCCACCTTGTGATAAAAAGAGAGGTCGTCAGGCATGCCAGTATGCCCACAATGAAAGATATGAACTTCTCTACACTCATCCTAGAGATGTTCCTAATGAGATTCCTTGGGAAGACAAGATCGCAATTCTTACTTTGGAAGAGATGAGGGAGAATTCTGTGAGATTGTAGGGTGAACTTGAGAGTTATATTATCTCTACCAGATTATTTTTCACATATGAATAGTTTGATTAACACTTATATTAGGGTTGGACCATCAACCCATGTTTTTTATGACATGATGCATAGGAGGCGAATTTGGGTGATGGGTCGCCACAAGTTCGAAGAAATAAAAAACGTTGTCACAAAAGAAATGTTCTTTTCATTTTTTGACTTGCGGCCTGAAGACAAAAAATTTCTAAAGATTGCAAGATTCAATGATCCAAATATTTCACCACATATTTATTTGAGGTTCCTCTATGCATATGGGAAGTTCCCAGATAATGACGAGATCCCTCAATATTTTGTAAAGATGCTAATTGTAGAGTTTCATTTTCACATGGACCCTGACTATACAGATACAGGATCCAGTTTCTATGGTGCTGGAAAAGGTCGTATATATGAACGTCTTGATGCATGGCGAGATGTTGAATATAGGCATATGGTGCCTCGCTTAGTATTTCCACAACTTAGAGTAATTTATTTTCAAGAGGATTTGGAAATGACATCCAAAGTGGGAAGTAGGGCGAGGGAACAAATAAAAGAGCATGTTGGGGTTGCATTGTGAGGGATAGAAATCGACATAAATAATATGGAATCTCCATCCAATATGGATGACAACTCATTTGCTGATTATTCTGATGATGTATTGAGATTTATGAGTCAATCAGAGGTCGAGAAGTATGCATCATATTGTAGAGACAGGTATAAGTGAGTCACTGCTCGAGAAAATTGACACACAATCATGGTATGTAAGTATGCTCTAATAATTGAACATAAAAAAGACACATTTAGAATATGAGATTGAATGTACATGTTACATATTAAATTTTGTTGTGTATATATATGCTTTTATTCTCCAAATCTCATGTCTATAAATTAATTGAAATTTATGCAGTATACCCAAATCCTAAATGATGATGACTAAATGAATATTGTGTTGAACAAGAAGAAACAAAGGTATTACTTTATATATATATATATATATATATATAAACTTTCATTTTGACTTTTCAGCCCATAGAAAACCAGGAGTGAATGGGAATCCGATCTGAAGGAAATGGTGAAGGAATTATGCCTCTCAATGAATAACCTCTTTGGGATGATGACTCATGGGGAAACTCACTCACTTTATTAAATTGGGTAAATGAAGCTAGCAACCCACGGATTTTGTAGTTTTGTTTTGTAGTTTTGTTTTAACCTATCAACCATTTGGAGGACCATGGGAGTTTGTCTCTGCATTAGGCATAGTGAGGGAATGTTGTATAGTGCTAACTCTAGCCAGACTACTATAGAAATCATAAGTAGAAAAAACATGATGATTAAAAAATTGTAAGGGGATAGTGCAGGTACCACAAACCATGGTGCATATGTGGGTTCCTAAATAAGCATGGAGTTATATTTGAGCCTTGAGATTTTCTAGCTATCATGTACTAGAGGAAGTTGGAATTATGATTGAGGCAAGGGAACATAAAATAGTCGAGGAAATATATGTAGGGAAACTTCATTTATCCCTTCCATGTGTGGATTATGTATTATTCAATCTTAGTTTCTCTCCTCACCTACTTCCTTCAAGATATCAAAGGAAGGCTTATGATTTTGAATATTATATACAATTATTGGTCACAATTTGCTACAAAATTGGGCTCTAATATTTGTCAATCTAGGGTGGTTTGATTATTTCCCACCAAATAATAGTGTCTCATAAGGATTCATTTTTTTAAGGATTTTGAACATCTATCATTAATTAAGAATATTTTTTTTTGGATCCTTTGTCGTTGTCCTTGGTTAAGATTCTACTTGCAAGTCCAGTCTCACTAGTTCCAAGCCTTGTCATGGAATTTTCATTATGTCAAGATGGTTATCTGATACATGTTTTAATAGGTTCATAGTGTTAGGATATTTAGACACTTAGGATTTAGTTAATATCTACTTGGTCTAATGTGTCATTAGGTAAAATTGTGTTTCTTAGTGTGTTTCTTTAGTATGCATTAATATGCATTTGTAGTTAGGAAATCTGACGGTCACAATATGTTCTCGACATAGAGCGATCTGACGGTCCATATTTTCCTCGACCTTAATGACCATTGATCTGTGGCTTAACACCCGATTGGTCCATGATATATATTTAAAGAGCATGGAGGGTCATTTGTCTATGATCGATTGTGAGAAAATCTCTTGTAAAATATCTCTGTAATCTTTTCATTTTGCATTAATAAACTGCTCCAAGTGGTCGCATTAGCTGGGGCCATGGATGTTTCCCCGTAGGGTTTTTACCACATCAAAACATCGGTGTGTTGATATTTGATTTGGTTGTGTGAGTGATTACTGAAGGTGTTCGTCCTCTATTGGAGTACCTGTGTTGTCCAACATGGTATCAGATCCTGTTTGAATACCCACTCCTGTTGTAGATCGAGATCGTTAAGACAAATTTCCTCATCTCTATTTTCTTCCATTTTCATACATTTATGGGCTAAGAGTACTATTCCATTATGTTTGAAACGCTCTTTTCATTCAAGGACACTTTTTGTTTCACTCGAAAAGGTTTATTTTTGCCCAAGATACGACCATTTAAGTTAGATCCGGAGGTATAAAGCCTGCATACGCCCTTTTTAATTTTTTTGCAGAGTATTATTTCGGTTTTATATTGTTTGTTTCTGGGTTGCTACTCTTTTAGATCTGTGTATGATCTTTTTCCCGTTCCCTATGCGATCTCAAAAAATCAGAAACATATAGGAAAATGTGCATTTTCCAGGTAAGCTAACTAAGATCTAACCCTTGTTGTGATCGAGAAGCGAAATTTTTTTCATGTGTGAAAACAGTTTTTTTTAGCACACTCTCCAAGGTCATCTTCAACAACTAAAACAACAACCCCAATCCTCTTTCTAAACAATACAATATGTTTTTCTATCCCACTTGGTTAAAATTTTCCTTATTAAGTAAGAGGTCTTGAGTTCAAGTCTCTCTTTTTGTTACTTCTTTTTGAAAAAGTTCATGCTCCATTGTAAAGTGTATTTCACTTCAAGTATAAAATTAAATCACTATAAGTAGCTTTTAGATTTATTTATTTTGTATGCAAATTTTCTTTTATAAAGTAACTTCATTGTAAAAGTGATCCCCACTTCTTTTTATAAAAGTGGGTCACTTCATAAAGAAACTTACACCATCACGTGGTCCTTTGGTTACCATTTATGCCTTTTTTTAAAAGGTCATAACTTTTACATCCGAAATCCATTTTCAGTGCCATTGTTTTTTAAACCGCCTAATTTTTTGAGATCTTTCCATCTAGATCATCAGTTTCAGTTTTTAAATCCATATTATCTACATATTTAATATGGCTTCTTCAATTAATCTTTTCCTTACTATCACCAACTACATCCAATGGAAATCCCATATGGAGGATTTATTAATAAGTAAATGATTGTACCTAATTACCTTGGGAATGGAACTAGAACCTACTGATGCTAATAAGAAATTCAAATGGGATAATAAGGATGACGAAGCACGTGGACTAATCATAATGTCCATCTCTCCTGATTTAAGGTTCCACCTTAAACAAATTGATAAACCTGATGAAGTTTGGGAAAATATTGAATCTGTGTTTGGTAAACACAATATTATTCAAGCACAACAATTAGAAAATCAAGTAATGACTTTAAGTCCAAGTGATTTTTCTTGCATTTAAAACTATTTATATAAGTTTAAAACACTCAGAATTTTATGTGAAGATTGTAAGATAAAGATGGATGAAGATTGTTGCATCTATCTTATTATTTCTAAGATAGGTAGTGCATATTCTTTGTTTGTATCTACCTTTTATACCATGAAAGAGGCATTAGGGACAACTTATCAAAAACCCACTCTTGAGTCCTTTTGTGATGCTTTGATTAGAGAGGAAGATAAGCTTGTACAACTTGGAGTGATCAACAATGCAGGTACCTCCAAAAAATCCTTAGTCGTCCATTAGAAAGATAAACCCAAGAATCCCAAGAAGCAACATCCTAGCCACAATAACAAGCAACATAAGGGTCCCAAACCCACTCAGACAACTTCCACTCCTAATGCTGACAAAAGAGAAAAATATAAAAATAAGAAGACTGTCAGACATTGCAACTTTTGTGATAAAGATGGTCATGATGAGTCCAAATGTTTCAAGAAGATGGAAGCTTTAGAAGCAGCGATGAAGAATCACATCATCAATATTGATCCTGCTTCTTCTTTTTCTTCTCATGGAAATACACTTTCTGCTTTTGGTTTCTCCTTCAATACAAATTCTACTTCTTCTTTTGATGAGTGGCTTATTGATTGTAGAGAATCTTATCATATGGCTAAGGATAAGCACATATTTTTTTCTCTAAATTACTATAACACCAAGAAAATATTTGTTGGTGATGATAGATCTCTTAGTGTTGTAGGATCTGGAACAGTTCAAGTAGAAAATGGTCATTTCAATGATGTATTATGTGTACCAAGTCTTTCTTGTAACATTATATCAATATATGAAATCACTCATTCAGGTGAAGGTAAAAATGTAGAGTTTTCACCTCACCAAGTTGTAATCAAGGATCTAAAAGATTCTAAGCATTTTCTTGCAACTGGAATTGCTGATGATATTACTAGGTTGTACAAGTTTTTGTTGGGTTACTGAGAGGGGGGTGAATCAGTAATAGGGTAATTATAATCCTTTTTCTTCAAATGTTATATCAATGTAGAATTATTATCCAATAATGAGCAGAAGGAAATAAACAATCACACACATACACAGTACACCAGTGTTTTACGTGGAAACCCAAATCGGGATAAAACCACATAATTAATTTTATTATATGTATTGAAGAATTACATTCATTGGAAGCACCAACTTCCTTTGTTTTCCAACTACAACTGGAAGAAGGTTCCAACCCTCTAGTTTCTTAGGCTACAAACTGAGGGAAGATCCAACTCCCCAATTCTCTGGATACAACCATAAAGAGGCTACAACCCCTATTTTCTTCGGCTACAACCACCTGTCCTTGCCCCACCCTGCCACCCTGAAGTAGAAGTAGAATAATGGAACCACTGTCGCACTATCACTGTGAGATATACTGCTGTAAACCTATACCAATAAATCTGAACCATGCATCAACCTGTAATCAATATGTACCATAAACAAGTGCATCAACCATGCACCAACCTGTACCAAACAACCTCTAATCGACATGTACCATAACCAAGTGCATCCAACCATGTACCAAGTATGTACCAATCATGTGTCAACTACTCATCAACTATGACTCATCAATATGTACCAACATGATCAACTATACACCTCATGTATGTGCCAACTCATCAACTACTTGTCTCAACCATGTACTCAACATGTACCTTAACCAAAAGCCCTCATCAATTTCATCATCCAAATCTGATTTGTAGCTATGTAATAGACCTAGTGTATATGATCGCATTCATGCAAACCTTCCTTAACCTTAACAACAAGAGACTAGCATTTTCATCAAACTTTTCTTTAGTCTCACATGCCTAGTTTTGGATTAGTCAACAACCCTAACTTGAAGTAATCATAACTTTGACCCTGTAATGTGTAAAGATATGAAAATGATACACAATGTTCTTCAGTTTGTTTTATGCAATTCCTCAAGGTGTCACTACTTGGAACCTCTCATAAAATGAGTTATAGCAAAAATGGCATACCTTGCTGAATTCTAGCTTATTCTAGAGAGCGACCTTGTAGAGCGTGCCCCACATGAAATGTTTGTTGAATTGATATGAAACTGTTACAAAAAATACTAAATAATGTACCCTAACCAACACATTTTGTCTCACTGAATTTGGATCTGTTATGAAGAAGTTATGACGTTTTTACTCGAAACACCTGTTTTTGACTAGTTTTAGGACTAGCCACAAACCCTATTTTCCACGAAGTGTAACTCCCATAATACAATGACCCACAAGCTTAATGTTTTACCACAGATACCTGGGTATGTTTTATCAATAGCATAAAAATTTCACGGTCTGAATCATTATAGAAAAAATGTTATAGCGAAAATGGTGAGATGACATGTAAATAACAATATACCTTAGAAAGCACCATCAAAAGATTTTATCCTTCCTTGAATTTCGGCCTTTTTTTCTTCAAATTCCCTAATAAATTCAGCTTAGATATCCTTGGTTACCTTAGTCACCTATAGATATTTAATATGCTCAAGTGTAATTAAAATGAGAGAGCCTTGCCTCTTATTTATACTCTCCAAGTGGCTTCCTTAAAAACATCTTCTAGGTCACTTGACCCACTTTCCTTATTTTAGGGTTAACCCACTTCTAATTTCTCCATTAAATTTATTATTGAAATAATTTATTTTGTATTCACTTTGAATTATAATACACTCATCACTTCACT
>ML785904.1:506716-529952 GCA_009831015.1 Picea engelmannii | reverse complement strand
TTTATTTTGTATTCACTTTGAATTATAATACACTCATCACTTCACTTTATTATTTACCTTTTAAAATCTCTTAAACCACTTTGACTACTTTGACCTTTTGGGGCTTCTAGATGACATATGAGGGTCCTCCAACTTCATAAGGCAATAACTCTCAAACTGTGAGGAGTTATGTGACATTCCACATACCACTAGAAATGGAATGACATGTACTATCCATATAGAATATTATTACCTTCAAATATAACAAAAATCATACCATTTTCCATCAAACAAATTTGGGTCCATTACCCAAACCTGGGTTCTCCAACTTCACATGGTCATAACTCTCTAACCGTGAGGAGTTATGTAACGTTCTACATACCACCGGAAATGGAATGACAAGAACTATCCATATAGGATAGTTTCTCTAAAAAGTTCACTATCCTTCATATCATTATTCCACAATTAAGCATGGGTTCTCTTACTTTGCAAAGCGTCTTCCCTTGAGAGATTTCACGATAAGGGGACCACTTTAGAGTTCATCCATAGTTACTTATTATCAACCATGACAAAAAAATAATGAGTCATATTTAAATCAAACAATCTTGGGTCTATTACTCAAACCTTTTTGCTACGGGGCTTTCTTCAAGGGTTGACATCAATGACAACCAACCTTAATCAACAATATCCCCCTTTGGCATTGATGGCAACACTCTGATGCAATATTGAAATCATATCACTCATGATCTCCCTGGAACCATGCCTCTGTCCTCTATATATGATAAATCTTCTCCCCCTAGAACCATGCCTCTGTCCTCTACATCTGATAAATGTCTCCCCCTTTTTCATCAATGGAAAATGTATCTTTCGATCTGGGGATGCTCCCCCCGACTGAACTGTCCTCTTATGGTGCTTCCTCATGTACATCTAAGACATATAAGATAAGCATTCAAAAAACATTCATTTTGGAGTAGAGATAAATCCAAGTCTTTGGCGAAGATATTCAAAGGCTTCCCATGGAAGTGGTTTTGTAAAGATGTCTGCCACTTTTTCTTTTGTTCCAAGATACTCAACTATGATGTTCTTTTCGACAACCTGTTCCCGTAGAAAGTGATACTTGATTGGAATGTTATTCGTCTTGGAGTGCATCACTGGGTTTTTTGAGATAGTTATGGCACTTGTATTATCACAATATATTGGAATGGGCTTATCATACTCAACCTGTATATCTATCAAAGTTTGTTTCATCCAAAGAACACGTGTACAACATGTTGCTGCTGCAATATACTCTACCTCAGCTGTAGATAGAGATATTGATGATTGTTTCTTTCTTAGCCATGATACCAAACACTCACCTAAGTAGAACGCTGCTCCACTGGTGCTTCGTCGGTCATCAATACAACTTGCCCAAACTGCATCTATGTAGGCAATAAGTGATAGATATTTTCCTTTTGGATACCATAATCCAAACTCTTCTGTTCCTTTGAGATATCTGAAGATCCTCTTTACTACTAATAAATGTGATTCCTTTGGTGCTTCTCTAAATCATGCCACTTTTTCAACTGCCTGCATTACATATGGTTTGGATGCTGTCACATATAGTAGGCTGCCAATCATTGACCTGTATTGCCTCTGATCTGTAGACTTCAAATCATCATCTTTTCTCAATTTACAACTAGTTTGCATGTGAGTGATTGTTATAACCCTAAATTGCACCACACATGCTTACCTGGAATTAGGCCAACTCATATCCCTTCTTTGCCAAAACACTGTTGAACAACTCTTTGAAAATCCTCTTGAATAAAGGTCCATGCACCCTAATCCATTACTGCACGCGTGTACACGCTGGCTGACCCAAAACAATTAGTGTGGACCGACAAAAGCATGAAAAAAGAAAATTTGCCGACGGAACAAAATGATATGGGTGAGTTAATTGAAACTCCCGGCCATGCATGGCTGAGGGTTCAACCAAATACCTAGCTCCTTCTAGCCTATAAAAGAAGGGGTAGGGGTCCCATTTGGAAGAGGAAAAATATAGCAAAGAAACTCTGCCCATTTACGTATTCCCATTGTCCCAACCCTTTAGTCTTTCCTTGTGCCAAAGGAGATTCAAAGCAAAGTAGTTGAAGGACATAAGAATAGGAGCCCAGGATCAGGTTCAAGGAGCGGTGGCCGGTCTCAACTTTTGTAAGTTGACTCATTCAGAGTAATAAAGAAAATGCTTTTCCCGTCCCAAATCATGAACTGTTTATAGTTTGGTCAGTATATGTTTGATTTCTAACCCATTAGTATATAAGTAGTATGCATGCATAGTTGTTTCTCGTCTTGAATGCAGGTCATCTTTGGAAGGAGTATTGCGAACAAGTAATTAAGCATAACAGAGCATCGACATCAAACGTCGGTAACGAGGTAGGTTGATCTTTCCATGCATTTACTAAGAAAAGGGGATTTAAATCTAGGGATGAAGGTAGAAAGTAATTTCTATTCGGTCATATCTGCATGCAAAGTCTGAACTCTATTTGCTAGTTCATAGGGTGTTTTTCCCCAACAACAGAATTGGCGACCATATTGGGGAGAATCTCTAGGGTTCCTGGAATTTTATTTAGTTTTTGGGTAGTTTAAAGACTAGTTTTTCTTACCTGTCTTTTATTTTCATTTCTGTAAGGTCTGAGCTAGCAGAAAGTCTGGTTTTCCATATAATATTTCCTTGACTTTTGCTTGACTGTGTTTTTTAGGACCCACAGAGGTACACGCGACTTGCACAAGGTCTACACGCGTGTATCCGCGCCCTATCCTCTTACAGCCCGCGTGTGAATGCTAGCTGTAGAGGTAGCAGTAGCGTGTAGAGTTCAGAGAACCTTAGAGGCAGTCATCCTCTTCCCTGTCAGAATCACGCATTCTTAGGGGGTTTTCTGGAATTTTGTCTAAGTCTTGTTTGCTAATAGTCCTATCTCAGATTTTTTTTGCCTTATTATTTTTTCCTTCCATTATTTGTTTTTCTATTAGAAAGAGTGTCCAAGCCTTCAAGGGATCCTGGTTATCAATATTAGTGGTCTCTTCCTGGTTTGCTCTATCTGTTTCCATCTTTTCTCAGAGTTTAGATATACATGCGACCTGTACAAGGTCAGCCCGTGTGTACACGCACTTTGTCTATATTCAGCCCGCATTCGCACGCGTGCTATTAAAGTGACAATTGCATGCTTGTACAAAATACTTTTTGTTGAGGGTAAGGAAGTCATCCTTTCCCTTGATAAGAATTATTCCTCTCAGGTGTTCGAATCTTTGTGTGAGTAGTCAATAGCTTAGGATTAATCTTACCCTTAGCTTACTTTTTCTCATTTAAAACGTTGTCAGTTTTTTTTTATTTTTTTTTTTTACGGTTTTTAGACAAGTGTGAGAGTCATTGTTTTTACGATTTCTATTGTGTGATTTGTTAATCTGATTCTTTGCGCTCTGCAATTAGGCCATAATTGTTTTTCTTGGTTTTTGCTGGTCAGTATTTTTCCTTTCTTGCTTTACTAGCATTTAAAATAAAATAAAAATCTTTTCATTTTCTTGTTTGGTTAAACAGTGTGTTTCTGCATTATTAGGCCAGGGAAAAGTCTTTTATTTCATAAGTTTTTGCAGTTCACTTAGATCATAAGTAGCTTGTAGTCGAGTGAAATTCCTTTGAGTTTGCTGTCCAAAATCTTAGAAAAATTAAAAATATTTTTTGAAAAGTTGTCGAAATTTTGCATTCAGTAAAAGTTTTGTTTCCAACTTTTTTATTCATTTTTTTCTTTCATCTTTTACACATCATCAGTTTCACCCTCATACCCCTTGATGTAAGACAAATCCATAAAATTAACGCTAAATTTAAAATCTACTAGACTTTTATGTTTGTAGGGTTCACAAACTAGTTCAGGACTAGGGCCTTGGATTAGGTTGGAGAGGAAACTCTTCAAGGCCATTTAAAATCAAACATTGGAGTCTGATATAGGGAGTGTCTAAGTCCAGTTTCATGAAAGTTATCTGGGACCCCCCTCTAACACAGGGGATAAACACGAGGTCGCGTGCAGATCGGTAGCGGAGACAACCTCTCCAAAGCCGGACCAATCGTAGTGGAGAACACACATAGAGGGATTGTTTTGGGATTCCGTCGTTTGCATTTTCCATGGGGCATCATGGGTATCGAATCCATTTGAGGTCCTCATTTTTCTTACGGACCATTTTCTCTCGATACCCTTGACAGGTTTCGGGCTCGATACCCTGCCCATTGTGGTCTACCCGACTTTCGACTGTACCCGCCTGGTGACTGTTCGCGTGCTGGCAACCTAGTTGCCAACCTTTGTTAGGAACATACACAGGTGACTGCGGGGGTATACCGCGGTACCTAGGACAAACATTGGGCCACACTTTGCAGAGTATACCTAGAGGGTTCTTTCGTGTTCGAGTTTCACTTGCACCGGTAAGTTGCTCTAGTCTTGGTTGTTGTAATTGTTCTTCCAATTAATTTAGTGTTTGCTTGTCTTATATTCTAGGGATTATTTTGTAGTGGGTGTTACTTTTGAGCATTTAGACTACCTTAGAGTGTCTTGTATCTTCTCACACAGTGGAGGATCCTGAGCTCCACCGGTCACGAAGGCTTCTTGGCCTGCCGCCGGTTACACTGGAGCCACCCCCGCCACCTTTAAGGTGGAAGCTAGACCAACAAGGGTCTTTTGAAGCGATCAGGTTACAAAGAATTGTGCCCGAACAACCCCCGGAGGAATCAACCATTTTGGACCTTGAAGCAACCGCTCTTGGCCCAGTTGAAACCCCAACCATTGATTTCTTGGCACCTTTTATTGTACCAATTCAATTTCACGAGCGCCATACAGTGTCACACACAGTAATGGAAATAAATGATGTTACTCCTTCTAGGAATTCTTCAATTCCCACCACGGTTGTCACCATAGGAGAGCTTTCATTTCCTAACCCACCGTCGTCGGTCTGAGCCACCATGGTCTCGACCGCAACTACTTCGCACAGTAGTCTGAACCCGTCTTTGGCGATGGCCACAACCCCTTTCACACCAAGTGCGACAGGACCTCCATTCTCATATGGGATGTCTAGTTCGGGTACAAGTCCTGTACTTTCCTACTCCACTTTACAGACTTTGGGTCTGGGGACAGGGAGCTCTAGCGCTCCTTTGCAAGGTCACATGGGGGGCACTCCTGTCCCTTTTAATGATTTTCCTTATGAAGGAGGTCATATTCCTCCTTCATCCCCTTCACTCGGTGGCTTGCATCAACAATCTACCGGGAAACCTACACACAATAGTTTATTTGGAGCGGGGATTCAAGGACCACCTTCGCATAGTATGCCGATAAGTTCAACACCGTTTTCTTGGAATGGAACGTTTGGTAACAACACCTTCTCGTTAGCCACTTTCCCGACTGGGGGCAACCCCATTTTTGGACAATCTACTCCTGTGCAGGGTACTATTCCTGCACAAGGGGAAAACCTAGCATGACCTTGGAATTCAGGGCAAGGATCCGTTCCCTCCTCCGGAATGTCGATCTGGGGTAATTCTTTCCACAATCAATGGAACTCCGGACAAACTACTATGCCTATCCCCACAGGACCAGCATGGGGTAACCCTTCCCAAAGTCCTTCGAATTCAATGCATGCCCAACAATCTATGTCCTATTTGGGAAATCAGCCGATGGTGTCTCCACATATGAAAAATCCTTACGCTAGCCAGGGCCATGGTTTCTACCAGAATCCAGGCCAGCAGCCAAACTTTTCCTGGCAACCTAGTGCAAGTCAAACTCAAGGTCCCTTTTTCCCAGGTTATCAACAGCAACCGAAACTACCGTTCCTGGCGACTTTACACTTGCCAGATTTGAAAAGGTTGTTGAATGACCTTATTTGTCACGATCCGCGTTGGCCTCCTATGCCGACGAAGTTTCCTTCGGACATTCCAAAGTTCGAAGCCAAGCCTAATGAAGATCCAGGAGATCATGTGACTACCTTTCATCTTTGGTGATCATCTAACTCATTGAAAGATGACTCCGTACAGTTGCGATTGTTTCAACGTACTCTCATTGGGAGTGTCGCAAAATGGTACATTGAGCTCGATCGCTCAAGATACTCTTCTTTTGGCGAACTGGCGATGGCTTTCCTTAACCATTTCCAGTTACCTGTGAGATATGACGCTGACACATAGCTGCTCGCTAATTTCAAATAGAAAACAGCGGACCATATCTCTGATCACATCCGAGAATGGAGACGCCAAAAGAGTTTAATCATGGTACCAGTTCCACCAAAATTCTTGCTTGAGTGGTTCCTTAAGTCTTTGGTCTCGCAGTTATCCAAAGATGTTGCGACGTCAGGAGTTTTCTCTGAAGAAGACGCCATCATGAGGGCTCAACAGTTTGAGCTCATCTATTCTCAGTCCAGTTTATTATACAACATATTGCCAGATGCGCCACGTTCAATACTGGATAAAACTAGATAGAGAGTTGGACCACATGCCGATGGTATTGTCGGTTTAGCACAAACTAAGCCCGCTAAGAAATTGACAAAGAAGTTGTAGTAGTTATCCATACAACACACAACGGCCAGCCAAACTACTGCTTTGGCTGCTCCCCCTTCCAAAACATCAGAAGTACACACTATGCAGTCGACTAACCCAAAGGCCACCCAACAGCTTGAAGGGAAGAAAAAACAATGAAAGAAGGGTAAGGGGGATAAAAAACCCAACGATAATGCTGGCTGGGACAACATTGAAAAATGAAAGGTGAGGTATCCTTGCAAATTGTGCGCGGAAGACCACCTGACCCATCTATTTCCTCGACTTGCAGAGGCCCAAAAATTTGTCACGCAGCAACAGCAGGCGGTGTTGATGAACCCATTTTAACATGGGCAAAATCTAACTCAAGCCTCTGCAAGCACGGAAGGGGGCATCCAAGAAACCTACCCGCCTCCGAACAAACTCTCATCCACGAATGTTTATATGGTTAGGGGTGATGCTTTCATATCGACTAGAGCGCACGATTATAGTAAACTAAGCGCTTCTGAGAAGGGTAAATAAGCTGACCTCCTATCTCTTCCTCTACAGATTGAGAAGACATTGGGAGAAACAATGACACACATTCCAAAAGGTGCATTTAAAAAAGCTTCTCATAACCCAAAAGCAAGGGCCGCCCAGAACTACTCTGTGGTGGAAGATTTATCACAAACCCCTTGTGCGATGTCGGCTTTGGAGGTCCTCCAAAGCTACCCTTCTCAGAGGAAATCCTTCTTAACTGCATTGGGCTCTACTGATACTTGTAATCTGGGTACCATCATGTTAGATACAATCGACTTAAAACCTCGTCTACCTTACCATGTAGCGTTTCAGATAGTAGTGGCTTACCCCACGAATTTTTTTACATGGAATATCTTCCGAACGGTGGTCGACAAGGGCGCATCGACATGCGTTATGTCATTGGCATGTCGGAAGGCCATTGGCCAACCCGTTTTGTCTCCATCACCTACTCTCCTCACTGCTTTCGATGGTTGTTCATTCCGACCACATGACATACTTCCTTCTTTCCCCATGCAGTTAGGAGGGAAAACTGTGTGTGTCCAAGTAGAGGTAGTCGATGCTCCCCTCAACTATAACCTCTTGTTAGGATGGAGTTGGACTTATGCTATGCAAGTTGTGGTTGCTACAATTTTCCGGGTCTTGTTGTTTCCACACAAGGGTCGGATAGTGACCATCGATCAATTGTCTTTCTCCAGACCTGACCCAGCTTTGGGGGCATCCACGGTCCCAATGATTGATAATCCTCAACCAGGTGTTGTCAACGTAGGAATTGGTTTGTGCCCATCCTTGATGGGTACGTTTGATTATCCACCTCCTCATGGAAATATTAAATTTATATCCAATCACCATAAGGTTGAGATTTTTCAAGTTTCGTCGTTCCGCACGACATACTTCAAGGATCCATGGATTCTTCCTTCCCCATCGGCCACGATGGATGAGACAGGGCACCCAGGCATGTCCATGCCCTTGTCTTCCACTGAGGTAGCGTACTCTTTAGTCCAGAAAGATTCATCTAACACTGATCCGACTCCTGCACAAGAGTTAGATCCACTTATAAAGCCTATTTGGTCTCAGGGTTCTCTCACTAACATCGATTCGTTAGACTTAGTCTTGCCTTCTGATGAAGTAGTAATCGAAGCAATGACTAGTCCGGACAAACCTTGGGAAAATCTTCATCACAGATCATATTTTCTCCCAGAGTTAAGACGAATCGAAGTAGGATAATTCACCATGACTGTTTGCACCAAATTCGTCACTTGGTGAGCAAATAAAGGGTGCTTACATGCCTAGTTGGGTCTTGCTGAGCATGACAGCTATAGAGGAAAGGGTTAGAGAAAACAAAACAAAACTATAAACAAGAATTAAACTAAAACAAACTAAAACTATGAGCATATGGATAAAGAAATAACAAAGACAACAAGACCGATATCACCAATGTTTTTAGGCTGATCAATTGGTGAAACCAAAGCACAATGAAGGAAGGGGACTATGAGTCCCTTCTTTCTCCAATGGAAGGCTCTTGTGCCCTCACAAACTTGCTCTCCTTACAATAATAAAATGAGAATGATGGTGAAAGAACTCCAAGCACATTCACTCAATGGAGAGGTGAATGTCTCAATGAAATGGTGCTAATGTGTTATTGTCAAGGAGTGAGTCCTTAAAAAAATCTAAGCAACATAACATTACATGAAATTCCTTGAGAAAATGATGTTTCTTCATGGCTTTTTATAGCATAGCATTGGGTGATTATGTAACTCCTTTGAGGTGTGAAAAGGGGCTCTTTAGGGCTTAATTAGGTCTTTGACCAGCCTACCATGTGGATTCAGCTCAGATTTGGAAGTCAAATCGGCTTGGGAGCTGATCCAGAAGTGGTTGGGAGGCCGACCAATTCCATAAATGCGTCATTTAGCAGGTGCGCGGGTTTTTGCGCCAATAGCCGCGCATCGTGCGCGCATGCGCACATTGTACGTTCCTGTTCCGCGCATATGCGTGCGCACCCAACTTCTGTAAAGCGCCCTTCAATTTTTGGTTACTTTGTATAGTTTTTGACCTTTTTGCAATGCTGTGAAATTAATTCAGTGCCATGTATGACTTCATTCCTGTTTTGACGATGCTGAGTTCTTGTTGCCATGTGCGGACAAAATTTCAGTGATAACAGATGCCCCCTGATGGATGAGGTTAGGAGCATACGTATAGCCGAAATCCATCAATGTTTCTTTTACTGAGAATGGTGTTTTAAGAGAGAGAAATAGTGAGACCGTTCAGAGTGATCCGTTGGAGAAGAAAGGAACCGGTAGAACCCGACCTTCCATAAGGTGCGTAACAATATACAACTATGTACAAATGAGGCCGGCATGCCCCATGCTCGTGTTATGTAACTCTGACAAAAGATGACGGAAGTGTTGGTGTAGAAGACTGAAGCGCCCTCGGGGGCGGTAATAATAAAGGCAGAAGACAATTCTTCAAAGGAATATACTCTGAACAAATAGGCAATGATCGCGGTAATAAACAACGATGATGATGTGGGCATTGATGGCCCTACCAGGTTCAAAGGTCTTCGGCAAATGGTAAAAAGAACTGCAATAGTCGCAAAGTAAGACCCACCATAACATGAGAAAGTGTTGGCGTCGAATGTCATGGGGGCCAACGACAGCAGAGAGCAATGGTGTTTCACCCTGTGCCGTCCGAGATCTCTCATTAAATGGAGAATGAGAATCAAGATATTGTCGCCCTTCTGGAAAAAGTGTGCTGCTGTCGACAAAAGGGGAACGCGACTCCCAGAAGCAAAGGGCTTCATAGAATCCACTGAGGTGAGGAAGTGGCAGAGGTACATAGACGAAGTCAAGAAGTGGGAAGACTCAAGACTGCCCTTGGTTGGAGGGTGTATGATATAATGAGTGGCCGCAACCGTGTGACAAGGTCGAGTGTCAGGGGGACGCCAAGACCGAGGATAAGTTGTTCCAGAGGCGGGACAAGGTGAACAAATTCAGAGGGTAGAGGTAAGTGATTTGTGGAGTACTCTGAAGATATGGACGAGGCCGGCAAGGGTGGATGAGAAGCAATGCTCCAACCAAGGGTGACATGGGTTGCGTGTGGCCAAAAGGAAGCAAGTCGCCAACGGTGACGACAAAAGAAAATGACTGGAAATAAAGGCGTTTGTACAATAAATAATGAATAATTTGGGAAAAATGTACAAATACAGAAACGGGTGCCCCAGTGTGAAATGAGTGCCCCAGGGAGGTCAGAAATTTCTTGGAAAATAGATGAAGGGTGGGGGCCCCATTGGTGAGTTTCTGTATGAGGTAGGTGAAATGAACAGAGGTTCGCAGATGGGCAAACTGATGGTGGATGAAATGGAGGGTTCATGATCCTGCGGAGGTGCAGGTAAAAAGAATAGAACCATAAAGAGATGATCTGAGAGTCCATATGGGAAGCTAGGAAAATGAGGAGAAGAAGTATGTGGTTGATTCGCAACATGATGAAAGACTATTGGGACTCCCATCCCTAAAGGGTAATGAAGAACAACATGAGTGTCAAAAGTGCCAAAAGGTGCTATGAATGGGACAACTCATGTGGGTGAGAATGCTACCGGGTTACAGCACCGAAGATGAAAAAATGGAGGTGTGGGTACTGCAGAGCTAGGAATGAGGATCCTAAAGGTCAATAGAAATGGGTGTGACTGGAAAATGTAAATGGAGTACAACGGGGGGAGACTACATGCCAGTGCTGAAGATATACCTGAAGGGATGATGTTGATGACCGATGAGCAAGTACCTGCGCACATAACAACCAAATACCCAAAGTGAACAATATCTGAAGAGAATCAAAGATATGAGCATGTATTTGACAAATGTGACAATGCGCGTGCGTACCTGACCATGATATGAAAAAAGGTGCCCCGGGGGGTCAGGATGAAAAGTGTCCCAGGGACGGCTATGATGTAGGCGGCAGGATGCTGATCCTGTGGCTGAAGACGGTTTGAAAAATGGACACCTTGAGCTCCCGGAATGGTGAGTGGAAGTTTGGAAAAAGGCCTATATATAGCTGTAGGGCCCACATTGCCACCTCATTTGTACCTGCTGCTACAGTGACTAGACGAGTAGATTGCATAGGAGATTTGGAGTTTCAGGGAGCACGAGGTATCCGATCGGTGGTTTGTGAGTGTCAGGTTAGTGGTCTGATCATCCTGCATAGAAATAGGTTTCCAATTTTTGGGCAGGGTAGGTACGGGGGGACGTACAGGGGATTTGAGGGGGTTTTTTATAGGATGTGGGCCCACATGCACGGGAAATTCGGTGGAAGGCGTGCATACGTGCGCGCCTGTCCACTGAATAGACGCGCATGGGTGCGCGTGAGGTGAAATTTAAGGCGCGCCCTAGGGTCGCGCCTGTGAGGTGGACAGGTGCGCATTAGTCCACGCCTGTGAGGTGGACGGTCGCGCTCTTGAGCCCGGCTGTAAGTTGGACAGGCGCGCTCCAGAGAACGTCTGTGTAATGAACAAGTGCGCATATACACGCGCCTGTGTAGTGAACAAGAGCGCATATGTGCACGCCTGTGGGTGAAAAAACCACGCCTATGAGGCAAGGTTGAAGGGTAAAAAATGAGTCTTTTTGATGCATTTGATGGTTGCATATGCTGATATAGGACTCTGTGTTGTGTGCAGGTGGCTAGTAGTGACTATGGCTGTTCGGTGGCGTGAGAGAGACTGGTCGCAGTTGCGAGAGGTTATGGCCAATGCGAGGCCTCCGATATGAGCGACTTTGGCAACCAGTGGGTTGCTAAAGTTCTTTGAGTGCCCGTTGATACAGGCACAGGAGTACTTACTGCAGTTCCTGCTCCAGATGTGGAGTCCGGAGCTGCACTACTTCCTCATGCGAGGAGAGCAGATCCCCTTCACTGTGGTGGAGGATGTATATTTTTTGACTGGGCTCCCCTTCCAGGGAACGCCGCTACCGGCAGAGCCTGTGTTGCCGAGGGATACGTCCCTTGCTATGATTGGTGCGCGATACTGCTTAGGCCCTGACTTTATGTCAAGGACGGTGGTGAGCATCAGTGCTATTGATGCCCTAGCACATCGCTGTATAGCGGCGATGATTTTTCGTGTGTATGGGTCACTTGCGACCCAACAGATTAGTTGTGGCTAGCTGCTGGTGCTGGAGAGGGTGGTGGTGGGCCGCAAGCGGTTCGCATGGGGGCTTACGCTGCATGCGCGGATGATCGCGCAGTTGGATCGATGTCGATCCACAGGTATAGGAGAGTTCACGTTCGGCTCGCTCCTGGTAGCCTGGTTTTTGGAGAGGGTGTCGATGCTGCACCCGAGGGTTCTACTAGAGGCGTCGGGGGCACGAGAGCCGCTATTCAGGCGGTGGTCCACAGTTTTGGTTCTCCACGGTGGTGGCGAAGGTGGCCATTATTTTATGGCGCAGGCGGCGCAGATATGGCGGCAGATGTCGCAGGTCATACTTCGGTACCCCTATGCTGGGGTGGACTTCCGGGGGGACCCGGACATGGTACTGCCTCCTGGAGAGGTTTTTGATCATCGAGGTATGCTGAGTTTGTGTATGTGGTTGATTTATGTTATGTTTTTGAGATATCAGTCCATATGTATGTGATATAGATGCTGATACGATCTGTTGTTATTGTTTGTTGCATGTGCAGATGTGGCACCTCGCGGGTGCAAGGTGGAGTTGCAGAGAGCACCGGTTCAGCGAGAGCCAGAGAGACTACCGCGTGGAGAGAGGCGTCGGCGGGATGAGGCCACAAGGTGACCAGCAGAGCCCTAGAGGGCAGCAAGGAGGTGCCGGTTCGACGATCCTGGTGTAGGGCCATCACATGCTCCTCCGGCGGCAGCCGGAGTAGATTTTTATGATATACGCCGTCGCCTGGAGACGGTGTTATAGGACGTGCCTGAGGGCATGTGGATCCGCATCCAGGACGAGGGGTTCCTGGAACAGTGTATAGGGGTACCGCCACCATGGCGGGGGATAGTGCGACGAGCCGCTGTGCTTGCTGCCATGACTAGCGGATGCCTGCCGCCAGGGCAGGAGGGTCCTGTGGGTGTTCCACCACCATCGCCTGGGGCAGGTGGGGGTGGGCCACCACCTCCTCCTGAGGGAGGAGCAGGTGGGGGTGCGATAGAGGCACCCTGATGTATGATGTACACCTTTTTGATTGTATATAGGCTGGTGAGCCGATTTTTTGTACCGAGGTGTGGCACTGGCCTGCGGGCATATGTATTTTTGTATGTAAACATTCGGATGGCTTGATAGGCCTTGATATATATATATGAGTATACATATTTTTTGAGATCCTGATGTTGTTTACATATATTTTTGTTGATGATGATGATGTCTATTCTATCGATATGCTGTGACAGGATGTATGAGATGTTTATGTATGTGTAGCTTGATGTGATATATGCCAATCTAACACCATGTTAGCTATTTCATCTGTTGTTTGATTCAATTGTCTTGGAATATGGGTAAATGTAATGGAATCAAAATGTCAAGATAATAATCTAACCTGCAGGTATTTGCAAAAGAGGCACGGATCGCGTACACGATAAACATTGTTGAGCTGGAGAACGACTAGTTGAGAGTCGAGGAAAACGCTAAGGTGGCAAATATGATGACGTTGGGCGTTGGCTAGGAGGCCAATGACCGCAGTGTATTCGGCTTGATTGTTGGTTGCTGGTCCCAAACATATGCCGCTTGAATGTAGCATGTCATGTGAGGGGGTGTAGAGAGCCCAAGCAGCCGAAGCGAGATTTTGGGTCCAACGGCTGGCACCGTCAGCATAACCGATGTGGTAAGATGGTGGAGGAAGCATCTGTCAATAGCACAACGGATAGTTTAGACGAGAGGGTAGGAGAAAAAAGATTAAAAACACTAAACAAGAAAAAATAACCTAAAGTAGAATGACTACTTCTAAGCTTAAAACTTCTTGAGGTATAACCCATTGACGGGTTCCTTGAGAGAGAGGCCTTCGGGGGAGGCCAGGATGTATGCACCTTTGGTGAGGCAATGTTGGATGATGTAAGGGCCATGCCAAAGTGATTCGAACTTGCCATGGCCAAAGGTATCATGGGCGATATCATAGGTCGGGACAAGGTCGCCTTCGCGGAATGATCGAAGGTTGACATGGTGATCGAAGGTATCTTTGGATCGTTTTTTAGATGCCTCGTTGTTCTGTAATGAAGATCGACGATCTTCATCCAGAGACTCCAAGTTTAGCAAGCGCTGCTCCATTGGAGCAGTGTCAGGTAATAGCTCAATTGCGGTGTGAAGGGTGGGAATTTCGCACTCGATGGGAAGAGTTGCCTCGACCCCATGGACTAAATGAAATGGTGTGAAACCTCTAGTGGTCTTTACTACCATTCGATAATCCCATAGCGCGGAAAATAACATATGATGCCAAGTGGTTTTATGTTTATTAACCGTGCGATGTAACATGGTCTTGAGGAATTTGTTCACTGCCTCGACCTGTCCGTTTGACTGAGGGTAATATGGTGAGGCAAACTCGTGAGAGAAGCCTAACCAAGATGAGAGTTCGATGAAGATCTCATTCTCGAAGTGTTTCCCATGGTCGGAAACAAGTTGGAGTGGTACTCCAAAATGGGATATAACATGGTTGAAGAAAAAACGCGTTGCAGTGTCAGTGGTGTTGTTGAAAGTGGGCATAGCTTCGGCCCATTTGGTGAAGTAATCAATGGCGACAACAATGTATTTGTGACCATTGCTGGACGGGAGATTAAAAGTCATAAATTCAATGCCCCATTTACAAAAAGGGCCCGTAGTAAGGACAGGGTGAAGAAGAGCGGGGGGAGCTCGGGCTTTGTTGGCGTAGAGCTGACATTGCTCACATCGTTTCATGGCATGAATGCAATCGTAAAACAAGGTAGGCCAAAAGTAACCGGCTCGGATAATCTTATGAGCCGTGGATATACCCGAAAGATGGCCTCCACAAGCGCCGTTGTGGTAGTCGTTTAAGACTCTGTCGGCCTCGTCAATAGTCAGGCAACGACGAAGAATGGTGTCGATGCCCCGCCGATATAATATGTCTCCGATGAGGAGATAGCCGGGGGCCTGGTGGCGAATACGTCGACGATCATATCGTGAGAGGTGGTTACCGAAATTTTGAGTTCGTAGGTAGACGAGGAGGTCGCCATACCAAGGATCATCGGATGCGATGTAAAAGAGATGTTCGTCAGGAAAGTCAGTGTTGACGGGGGCACTGGTGGTGTCAGAGGGAAGGGTCGTGACAAGTTTGGCAAGAACGAGGGCCTTCTTACTCTTAGGTGTTGAGAACTCGAGGTCGTATTCCTGGAGGATAACGATCCATCGAGCGAATTTGCCGTTAACTTGGCGACGACTGAGCAAGTATTGCATCGGGTTGGAATCTGCGATGACCTTCGTGGTGCGAAGCAGAATGTAATGACGCAGTTTCTGGACTGCGAGGACAACTGCAAGGGAAAGTTTCTCTTCGTGTTTGTATTTCAAGGGTGGGCCTGAGAGGTTCTTACTAACGTAGTAAATGACATGTTCACGATTGTCATCTCCGAGCTGGACGAGGACGCCGGCTACTGATACAGCTGATGCTGATACGTAGAGGATGTAGTTGCGATTGTAGTCAGGTGCACTAATCAAAGGTTCATTTGAAAGCGCTGCTTTAGGATCGTCAAATGACTGTTGGGCATAGTCGTCCCAGTGAAAAGGGATGTCGTGATGTAGTAAGCGAAGGAAACCATGTGCGCGTATGGCGTAATCTGGGACAAAGCGTCGAAGGAAGTTAACTTTGCCCTGAAGACTCTGAAGTTGTTTTAAATTCTGGGGAGGTGGAATTTCGGTGATAGCTTTGACTTTGAGGGGGTCCATGGTAATACCTCTTTGGGAAACGATAAAACCGAGGAGGCGCCCGGCGGTGACGCAAAACACACACTTGAGAGGGTTCAAGCGGATGTTGTACTGGCGACACCATTGGAAGATGATTCATAAATCATCAAGATGTTGGGTGTGTTTCTTGGATCGAGCTGTGAGGTCGTCCAAGTAGGCGAGGATGATTTTAGCCAGATCGTGGAAGATGTATGTCATGTCCCGCTGGAAGGTTGCGCCAGTGTTTTTTAAGCTGAAGGGCATGACACGATATGCAAAGGTACCCCATGGGGTAATGAATGCGGTTTTGTACTGATCGGCTGGGTGGATTTGAATTTGGTTATAGACAGAGAATCCATCCATAAAGGAGAGAGCCTCGTGGCCGGTGCAGTCGTTGATAATTTGATCGATGAAAGGGGTTGGAAAATTGTCTTTTGGACATGCGTTATTGAGATCGCGAAAGTCTGTGCAAATGCGGATGGTGCCCTGTTTTTTGTCGATGGGTATAGGGTTGGAAACTCATGAAGTGTAAGCGATGGGATAAATAAATCCGGCCGTACGTAATTTGTCAATTTAGGCTTTGATAGCCGCGGCTTTGGATGGGTGTAGCGGTTGTTGTTTCTGGCGAACTGGTGTGATGTACGGCCAGGTGTCGATGCGATGTTCGACAATAGATGGGTCGAGGCCAGGAATCATCGTGTATGACCAGGCGAAGATATCCCTGTATTCTTGGAAGAGGGATTTATATGCGAAAATTTCCTGAGGAGTGCAACCAACTCCAATGATGATTTCTTCGATGATGCCATGTTTGATGGAAATGTCGATTTTGATGGTGGGGGAAATGTTTTCCATATTACCTTCTTCAAAAGAGTTAGGGGAAGGAATGAGATTGTTAAACCAATCGATAGGCCCAGATGGGATAAAATCTTTGGTTTCGACCGTGTAAATGGGGTTTTGGTTTGGAGGCATGAGGGCGTCCTGTGGAAGGAAGAGTGCACGGTGATGTAGAGTGTCCCAGGGAGAATCCGGGCATTGTAGCTCTTCCAGGATTTCCTCGTCGCTTTGGAAACGGTGGGAATATAAGGGATCATGAGGAGTGACCTTAGTGATGGTGTGGTTGCCCCCTGATGAAGAAGCATGGGGAATAATGTTAGGAGAGGGGGAGGGTTCACTTGACATAAACCATATGTTGAAGTATTGAGGGGTACCCGTGGTGGTTGGATGGAGAGTCTCCGGAGGTGAATGAGCAGGAGAGTTGGGGGGGTTGCGGGGTAAATCCTCAGAGATGTCATTTGAGAACCATGGAGGCATTGGGAGTGCCTCAGGTTCTGGAGAAATGACATGAAGAGCCTCGAGTGATGAAGTAAGGTCAATTACCGCTGCTGCGGGTTGGTGACGCAGGGCCAATTGACATTGCCTGTATGCGAGGATCATAGGACACTGGTATGTAAAGTGAGTTAGTGAATCACAGAGAGAGAAAGGGAATCTCATACGTTCATTGACTGAAGTGGTGACATAGCGAATGTCAGTTATATTCGAAGAGGACGTAGCAGGGCGTTGGTTGTTCTGGAAGTTCTGGCGTACAGCCGCTAATGTCTGCCGAAAGCGTGGCAATGCTGGGCAATGATGGGTGTAATGGCCATACTCGGAACAAATAGCACACGCGAATTTGGTCCTCAACCCTTTACTACTGGAAGGTTGGGTGGTAGGAGTACTAGCAGTAGTGACGGGTGTGGTGATAGTTTGATTGAGGGGAATCAAATTCCATAATTCCGGTAGTGATGGGCAGTTGTTGGTTTGGTGACCCTCTTTCTCACATAATGCGCAAGGTGGTGGAATGCACGAAGGAAGTGGAGCTGTGAGCTCCTTCTTCTTTCGCCTGCCCCCAGCTGTAGTAGGGGGGGTAGGGAGTATGGGGGTAGTGGGGGTGAGGACAGGAATTGTCATGGGGAGGCCTTCCTGTGGGCGAGGGACCATCTCAGGTGGATGTAAACACCACACTGGGATTGCTAACACCATATTGGGTAGTGTGAGCATTGCGGCTACCTGGAAAGCTTCTATACTGGGTGGAGGGTAAAAGAAGGGAATTTGAGTGAGGGGTCGGGGAACTGACTCCCAAATGGGATTAGGCCCTTGAGGGGGTGTGGATTCGTGGACCGAAGGGGTCGACAAGTGCGCAGGAGGCTCCAGCTGGAGTGGTTCTGCGACTGTTGAGACGTCAGGAATGACTGAAGCCTCCTCAGGAGGATAAGCATCCTCCGTGTGAGTTCCGTTAGATGAGATGACGCAGACTTGATTAGGGGGAAGGAGTGGTGGTGCTCCATGGTACGTCCCTAACAGAGATGGATCTTTGAAAATCCCAGGACCCATCTCGAGGAGTGGATATGCATCTTTGTTGGTGTGAATGAGGGGAAGAATGTTATCGAGGTTGGCAGAGGGGTTTGGCTCATAATGTGAGACTTGGTCGATGGTTACAATCTTTCCGTTGTGGGGGAACATGATTGTGCGAAAGACGGATGATGCCACTGCCTTCATAGCATACATGTAGCTACGGCCGAACAAGATATTGTAATCAAGTGGGGCGTCAATAACTTTGATGTCAATGAGAATAGTTTTTCCCCCGAGTTCTACGGGGACATTTTGAAAGAGCCCTTCAGGAGATGATGGTCATCCGTCATAAGCTCGTAATGTGATGGCGGAGGGTATGAGTTCCGGGGAACCAAGTTTCTGCCATACTGTTTTGGACATGATGCATGTAGATGCCCCTTCATCGATGATACACCGATGAACGGTGATGTTCCGTATTTTTACTGGTAGTTGAATAGTGACCAAGGCGGGAAGACGAGGTTCGCTATTGTCAAGATCGAAGGTGATGAGTCGAGTATCGACAGGGTCGAATGCCCCCAAGGCGGAAAGTAGTGATTTTCGTTGCGTGGGACAGGTCTGGAGAACTTCCAAGACTGACATGGTAGCCAGGGATTGTGCTAAGTCGTCAACCAAGCTATAATTATGAGCGGCCCTTGCCTGTGGGTTGTGGACATTCCTGCGCAAGGGGATGCGAGGGATGCATAGGGGTGGTTCGGCGGAAGGGCGAGGGATCACCAACGGGGGTCCCGTCGATACAGGGTTTGTATCTGGAGAGATAGGAGTAGACTCAGCTGGATACTGATGATTGCGCGTTTGCAGAAGGATCTCTTCCTCACTGGTGAGGAGGATTGTACGCTCTACTGGATTGTGCGGGTTATGGTATTGGCCCACCTGAGGTGGGGGATGCTGTGTGTCCTTTTGGGTGTTTATCACACCTTGATGTGGGATAGGTTTTTGCAGCACGGCGGGAGGGGGTTGTTGCACATACTGTTGTGGTGCCTGCTAAGGGGCAGTTTGTGCAGGAGAAGGGGGAAGGCTCCCAGAGTCTTTCAACTATTTGAAATCAACGATCTTGGGGCAATGGTGAGTGTAATGACCGAACTCGCCACAAAGAGCACAAGGGTGGATGGTTTTAACATTATTTCGCCCTGGGCGTTTGTTGTTATTGCCCCCTTTGGGGTTTTGGCTCCCTTGGTTCTGATTGCCCCCAGTGGGTTGGTGTTGTGGGGTTTGATTCCCGCCTTGCCCAGGGTTATTATTGTTCCTGTTTCATCCTTTCTTCTTGTTCGAAGGGTGAATTGGATTGGCTGTGTTCAACTGTTCAAAATTTTGATATTGTTGAGTAGCCGAAGGTTGAACAAAATTTACCCCCGCATGTGGGTGTGGGGGGACCATGGGTTGTGGAGGACCTGGAAACGGGAAGTATGGATTTTGTGGTGGTACCGAGCCATATGGTACATAGGAAGGCATAGCACCTTCCCTAGTACTATAAGATGATGTTGAGGGAGTACCACTAGTGGCTGGAAGAGGTGGATGTATGGGAGGTTCCTGTGGTGGTCCACTGAGAGGTGGAGGTATAGCAACAGGATATGGATGTTGATAAGGTGGCGGGGGGTAATAAGGAGTGCCCCCATATGCAGGTGGGTATTGGGGTGTTCCATACATCGGTAGTGGTTGGGTTTGTGGACCATGGTGTGTGGTGGCACCTATGAGTCTGTCTGCTGAGTGAGACATCCCAGGTTTGTCTTGGCCAAATGGCACAGGTTTTGGAAGATCAGGAAGTACCGTGTATAAGTACCCTGACTGTGCGTATATAAGGTCATATTGTTGGGCCTTACTAATGGATTCCTCTTCAGATTGTGGGAAGGTGGAAGCGACATCCTTTCCAAGTAGAGAGACAAGTGATCTAAGAAACCAATCAAGGCACTGTTGCTTGGTGGTTTCTGCTTTACACAAACTACGTCGCCTACGCCACTCATGAATGTGATCAGTGATGTGGGTGGCTGAGGTCTGTTTGAAGTTAGACAGTAGTTCTAGACCATTGTCATGGCAGATGGGTAGTTGAAAAAAAGTCAAAAATGCTTTGGCCAATGACTCAAAGGTCCCGTGGGACCCATATTTTTCTTCAACATACCATTTGGTTGATGGCCCAGTAAGTGTGCGTTGGAATAATCGCAGTCTGATGGAATCATCCATGATGCTATTGGAAGAACACCATAGATGAAAGGTCATGATGTGGTTGGCGGGGTCATCCCCTGCCTTTCCTTCAAACTTTGGGATGTCTGAAGGAAGTTTTGTTGGCATTGCAGGCCATGTGGCGTCATGCAATATAGGATCATTGGTAAGCTTAATGAGGTCCGGTATGTTGAGAGAGGCAAAGTATGGCATCTGTAGTGGGGTGGGAGGATTATCTCCAGCCATAGTATCTTGTGAACCTGACCCTTGATGGGGACTGGGTGGGTTGGTGTTCCCTCCTTGAGAGGAAGTGGGTCCCCCGCTTCCGTGCAAAGGAGAGCGAGTGAATGGATGACCTTGGGAAGTTGACCCAAGTAATGTAGAACCAAGAAAAGATGATCCTAAGATAGTATCACTCACAGGAGTGTGTGAAGGAGGTACGGATGAGCGGGTACGACCAGATACTCCCCCTAAGATAGGAGGGAGGTTGAGCAAGCATCGTGAACGACGGGGGTTCTGTGGTTCCCCTATGATGTCAGACTAGTTGTGTGAATGTGTGCCAAAAGTGGTGAGAGAAATATAGAAACAAGAGTCTTTTGCTGTGACTGTTTACACAATATATATATCCAAATTAAACTGTAATCAGATGTGCATCATACAAAAAAAATGTGAAAGAAGCATATATATGTGGGTAAGAGGGTTTTGTCCGCGTGGGGGAATCAAAAGAAAGCAAATACTCGTGTCCTAGAAGACGCAATGTCCTTCCTCTCAAATAGCACTGGAACTTCCAATAGTACTCAACAGTGGGGTCTGAAGTCACCAGCTGAGACACTAGTGATGGATGAAACAATTGGTTATAATGAGGGGTAGAGGGGGCATATCCCGAAAAAGCTGGCGATATTTCCCAATAGCCACACAAAATCCAATCAAGGTGCAATTGCATCCCACAATTGCCACCTGGGTAGATGTCCTAAATTGGTCACTAGGTACCTCGGTCACAGTGAGGCATTTAGATTTTTGGCCTAAGAAATGGGTCACGGGCTGGATCCCGTCCAAGAGGTGGGTGCCTCAAGGGGGGACGCACAGAACAACCGGACCTCGGCCTTCGACCCTTCACGGGTATCTTCCTGCCTTATGGTGATTGGAACACTGGACTTGGAGGATTTGAAGTTCCCTATTTGTCAACTTCTATGTTTGAAAATGTGAGAACCAGATAACGGGGAGTTATTTGGATACCTATCCCCGAAATCCTACCTAGACTAAAAACTTCTTTTAGCACCTCCTGTGGAGGAAAACTTAGTGAGTTTTTAGAAAGTTTTTAGGTGAAGTTGTTTTGTGAGGCTGGGGGTGAAAACCAACCTCGTTTGATTAAAAGTGGGAGTGGATAGTCCTGTCAAGAAAAGATGGGGTGTTTTCAGAATCCCTTTGAGAGGAAACGTACTTAGACCACCACATTTCGAGAAGAATCTATGTGAGTGCGAAGTGACTTTTGTGTGTGAGTGGAAGTGTACCAAGTTTTAGTTATTTAGATGTCACCTTGCTGCATGTGGACTTCACTTGGTCCTTACAAGAGTGTACTTACCTAATTATCTAGATGTCATTGGTACAACCTTGCGGAATTCAAAAGCCCTAGGGAACTAGCATGTGGACATGTGGTCCGTTACTATCCTTTAACTCCCTATGTGTGAGTTAATATAGAAAAAACATAAAACTATCCTAGATTGAACATGTGGGCATGTGTGGGCCCGTTACAAACTTTTAAACTCTCCTAGTTTTTTGATCTAAGAAAGCAAAATTCCAACAACTATCCTACTTTTGTGACATGTGGGCATGTATGGGCCCGTTACGAATTTATGATATGTTTGAAAAATGAAACTAAGAGGGGTCCCAAAAAGGGCCTTTGTCCTCTCCTAAAAGTTTTTGAATTTTGTTGAGGGAGATGAGATTGTTTTCGCAATCTCTTTCTGATTCTCAAGATCGCTTAAAAACGCAAGAGAAGAGCATACTCAAGGATTGTTACTTCAATTTCTAGTCCCAAATGTGAATTAGGTGTGATTAAGTATGATTGTCCAACTTAGATTATAAATCAAAGCAAGCCATCCACGTGGAAAAAAGCAAATAAGGGAAAATGATTTTTATCCACCTAAGTGCCTATGTTTGTTTGACTATCCCCTTTATAAGTTGAGGGGACTAAGTGGTGCAGTATTTAGAGCATGCATAACATCATTATTAAGAAGGAAAATAACTTTCCCCACATCCCAAGACCTTACAATGTAAAATTTAGTTCAGATGCGCGACCTCTAATGTAGACAGGCGCGCGCAGAGCGCTGGTGCGCTTTCAGAATCAAGAGAACAGGCGCATGCGCGCAGAGACAGAATGCGGTAAAAGCGCCTGCGTGCCCAATGCGTGACTGTGGGGTGAAATACCCGCGCGCCTGTGGCAAACGACCGAGAGAGGAAATCCGGATGGATTTCTCTCAATTCTCCCTTGAATTGACTGGTTAGCAGGTCGACAGAGGCCGGTTTGTGCACCTGGAAGTTAATGAAAGCAAAAGGAAAGAAAAATAAACCCAAATGAGGAAGGAATTGATACCTAATCCCCAGTACAGTCACCAATCAGTTTGCACCGAATTCGTCACTTGGTGAGCAAATAAAGGGTGCTTACATGCCCAGTTGGGTCTTGCTGAGCATGACAGCTATAGAGGAAAGGGTTAGAGAAAACAAAACAAAACTATAAACAAGAATTAAACTAAAACAAACTAAAACTATGAGCATATGGATAAAGAAATAA
>ML785904.1:458355-492480 GCA_009831015.1 Picea engelmannii | reverse complement strand
TGTGGTATTCCATTTTTATATGAGTTGGTACTCTCCATGATCTACCTTTCAGTGGTTAAACTGATTTCTAAAGGAACCTGCTCTGATACCAATTGTTGGATTACTGAGAGGGGGGGTGAATTAGTAATAACATAATTATAATCATTTTTATTCAAATGTTATATCAATGTAGAATTATTATCCAATAATGAGCAGTAAGAAATAAACAATCACACACATACACAGTACACCAATGTTTTACATGGAAACCCAAATCAAGAGAAAACCACATAATGTTTTTTCTTATATGTTTTGAAGAATTACATTCATTGGAAGCACCAACTTCCTTTGTTTTCCAACTGCAACTGGAAGGAGGCTCCAACCCCCTAGTTTCTCAGGATACAACCTGAGGGAAGCTCCAACTCCTCAATTCTCTGGATACAACCAGAAGGAGGATACAACCCCTATGTTCTTCGGCTACAACCGGAAGGTGGCTACAACCACCTGTCCTTGCCCCATCCTGCCACCCTGAAGTAAAAGTAGAATGATTGAACCACTGTCACACTATCACTGTGAGATATACTGTTGTAAACCTGTACCAATAAATCTAAACCATGAATCAACCATGCATCAACCTGTACCTCAACTTGTCATCAATCTGTACCATAAACAAGTGCATCAACCATGCACCAACCTGTACCAAACAACCTCTAATCAACCTATACCATAAACACGTGCATCCAACCATGTACCAAGTATGTACCAATCATGTGTCAACTACTCATCAACTATGACTCATCAATATGTACCAACATCATCAACTATACACCTCATGTATTTGCCAACTCATCAACTACTTGTCTCAACCATGTACTCAACATGTACCTTAACCAAAAGCCCTCATCAATTTCATAATCCAAATATAATTTGTAGATATGTAATGACCTGGTGTATATTATCGCATTCCTTTAAACCTTCCTTAACTTTAACAACAAGAGACTAACATTTTCATCAAACTTTGCTTTAGTCTCACATGCCTAGTTTTGGATTAGTCAACCACCCTAACTTGAAGTAATCATAACTTTGAACCTGTAATGTATAAATATATTAAACTGATACACAATGTTCTTCAGTATTTTTTATGCAATTCCTGTAGGTTTCACTACTTGTAACCTCTCAGAAAAGGAGTTATAGCAAAAATGGCATACCTTGTTGAATTATGGTTTATTCTAGAGAGAGACTTTCTAGAGCATGCCCCACACAAAATATTTGTTGAATTGATATGAAAATGTTACACAACATACTGAGGCCTGTACCCTACACAAAACATTTTGTCTCACTAAATTTGGATATGTTATGAAGAAGTTATGACGTTTTTACCCGAAACACTTGTTTTTGACTAGTTTCAGTACTAGCCACAAACCCTATTTTCCACGGAGTGTAAATCCCAAAATACAACGATTCACAAGATGAATGTTTTACCACAGATACTTGGGTATGTTTTCTCATTGTCATAAAAATTTTACGGTCTGAATCATTATATAAAACAATTTATAGCGAAAATGTTGAGATGACCTGTAAATAACATACCTTAGAAAGCACCATCAAAAGAATTTATCCTTCCTTGCATTTCGGCCTTCTTTTCTTCACCTTCCCTCATAAATTCGGCTTAGATATCCTTGGTTACCTCAGAAACCTATCTATATTCAATATGCTTAAGTGTAATTAAAATGAGAGAGCCTTGCCTCTTATTTATACTCTCCAAGTGGATTCCTTAAAAACATCTTCTAGGTCACTTGGCCCACTTTCCTTATTTTAGGGTTAGCCCACTTCTAATTTCTCTATTAAATTTATTATTGAAATAATTTATTTTGTATTCACTTTGAATTATAATACACTCATCACTTCACTTTATTATTTACCTTTTAAAATCTCTTAAACCACTTTGACTACTTTGACCTTTTGGGGCTTCTAGATGACATATGAGGGTCCTCCAACTTTGTAAGGCCATAACTCTCAAACCATGAGGAGTTATGTGACATTACACATACCACCAGAAATGGAATGACATGTAATATCAATCTATAATAGTATTACCTTAAAATATAGCAAAAATCATACCGTTATCCATCAAACAAACTTGGGTCCATTACCCAAACCTGGGTTCTCCAACTTCTCATGGTCATAACTCTCTAACCGTGAGGATTTATGTGACGTTATACATACAATTGGAAATGGCATGAAAAGAAATATCCATCTAGGATAGTTTCCCTGAAAAATTCACTATCCTTCATCTCATTATTCCACAATTAAGCATGGGTTCTCTTACTTCGCAAAACGTCTTCCCGTGAGGGCTTTCACCATAAGGGGACCACTTTGGAGTTCATCCATATTTACTTCTTATCAACCATGAAAAAACAATAATGAGTCATATTTACATCAAACAATATTGAGTCCATTACCCAAACCTTTGTGCTACGGGGCTTTCTTCAAGGGTTGACATCAATGACAACCAACCTTAATCAACAGTTTGACAACTTTGGTTCATCATCTTTTTCATCAGTTTTTGTTGCTCATAGTGATGACTTGAGCAAACATTGGCATGAGTGGTTTGGTCATTTAAACTACCGCTCATTGTAGAAACTATGTAATCAACAGATGGTGATTGTTCCTCCTCCTGTTTCATGCAGAGATGGTGTTTGTGTCGGTTGTGTTCTTGGAAAACATCATTGAGACAGTTTTGAAAAATGTGCCTCTTGGAATGCCTCAGTCCCTTTGCAACTTGTTCATAGTGATTTGTCTAGTCCACTTTCTTCTCCTTCTTTTTCTAGGTGAAAGTATTTCTTAACTTTCATTGATGACTTTTCCATACGTACTTGGGTTTACTTATTAAAACTTAAGAGAGAAGTTTTTGACAAGTTTTTGGCCTACAAGACCCTTATATAAAAGCAATTTGGACATCAAATTCAAAGGTTAATAATAGATAATGGAGGAAAATATGTGAACAATAATTTTACAATTTATTGCATTACACAGGGCATCCAAATGCAACACATTACTTCATATACACCATAACAAAATGGTGTTGCTGAGAGAAAGAACCACACATTAAAATAAATGGCTAATTGTATGATCCAATCTAAGGGATTAAGTCTAAAGTATAGGGAGGAATCTGTTAAGAACCCAATATTGAATACAAAAGAACCACAACAGATATACAAGAACAATATGCAAAATATCCTTTATTACTATCAAACCCTTAAGGTAGGGCAACACCGTACAATGGATCCTATTATGGAAGGTATCCTCTCCTGTTCACTTGCCTCTTCGAGGGGGCATCCTCCTATTGAGATACAAATCACAATACAATACTTCTCTTCATGTCCAATTACATTGCTTGAACCCCTTTATATAGTGCTACCATCACCTAAGAACATTCTAAAAGATGAATCTTCTAGAAAATGAATCTTTTAGAAGTAGAACCTTCTAAGAAGTCCTCTTACATTTATTATATCTAACTACCATAGTGGGCCTTATTTAATAATATAGTGGACCTAGTCTACCTTACATTGAATGGTCTCCACTATTATCACTATCGGCCCTCTAAACCCCCCACTCCCTTAGAACCTTCTAAGAAGTCCTCTTACATTTATTATATCTAACTACCCATTTATTATACCTAACTACCATAGTGGGCCTTATTTAATAATATAGTGGACCTAGTCTACCTTACATTGAATGGCCTCCACTATTATCACTATAGGCCCTCTGACCCCCCCCACTACCTCTCTAGCTACCTTACAGAAGCCATCAACTATGCAAATTACATAGTAAATCACACTCCCACAAAGGCTCTTAAAAATATAACACTGAAAGAAGCTTGGACTAAAATTAAACCAGATGTAAGTCACTTCTGTGTATTTGGCAGTATAGCATGGGCTCACATTCCTAATGGGAAAAATAAAACATTGCAACCTAAAAGTGAGAAGTGTATATTTGTTGGTTATTCTGAAGATTTCAAAGGTTATAGACTTCTTCAACCACATTGTAATGAAATTATTATTGGAAGAGATGTTAAATTTGATGAAAATCTTTTGGCCCGCGATCCTAATTCAACATTTGTTCATTCTTTGGCCTGTGAGCCTAATTCGACGTTTGTGCCTTCTTCAACTTGCGAGCCATCTTCGACATTTGTGCCCTCTTTTGTTCTGGTTTCTTCTTCAGATGATGAAAGAGAGGATGAAAATCCACCTCCGCCTTCTCACCTTCCTCCAGATGAGTCATTTGAACCTAAACCAACACCAACTCCATCTCAAGTGCTTCCTAGATGGGTCCGTTCAACATAAGAACCAGTTGGTGATCTTGTCGATGATCCTTTAGATCAGCATCGAACACGTTCATAGTTCCACCGAGACTCGTTTATTTTGGCTCAAGTTTTAGAGACTCGTGATCTAGAGACATTTGTAGAAGCTTTAGGTCATCTAGATTGGAATACACCAATGAATGAAGAGTATCGTTCTTTAATGGAAAATGATACATGGGATCTTGTACCTCTTCCAAAAGGAAGAAAACTTGTTAGATGTAAATGGGCCTACATAACTAAGTATGCATCAGATGGAAGTGTTGAAAGACACAAAGCTTAGTTAGTTTCCAAAGGATTTTCCCATGTTGAAGGAATTGACTATAACGAAACCTTTTCCCCTATAGCCAAAATGAATTCCATCTGCCTTGTCCTTGCCCTTGCTGGCTCACATAAATGGGAGGTCCATCAGATGGATGTTAAATATTCCTTCTTGCATGGAGATTTGAAAGAATAAATATACATGGAAAAACCTCATGTCTATGTCAAAAATGACTCTAGTCTTGTTTTTCGCCTTAAGAAATCTCTTTATGGTCTTAAGCAAGCTCCCCGAGCTTGGTATGCCAAAATGGACAACTTTTTTATTGCCACTGGATTCGCTAGATGCCATTCTAATCCTAATGTCTATACCAAGAAAGTAGGAAGCCATATCATAATACTTGTCCTTTATGTTGATGACCTTATCCTTACTGATAGTGACTCAAAAATTTTAAACCATGTGAAAACCAACCTTAAGAATAAATTTGAAATAACAGACTTAGGCTTTTTGCACTATTTCCTTGGCCTCCTAGTTTTGTAAACCAATGAAGGAATTTTTCTTTCCAAATCTAATTATGATTGTGACCTTCTTCATCACTTTCACATGGATGATTGTAAACCAGCCCCTTCTCCCTTCTAGTCCGGAGTCAATCTTTTTTCCACCTGTACTTCTCCAGAATTTGATGCCACCTTGTATCGTCAGTTAGTTGGTAGCCTTTTATAATTTACTCATACCCGTCCTGATCTTTCCCTTGTTGTTGGTCTTGTTGCCCGGTATATGCAAGTACCCCATGAAAGCCATTGGAAAGCAGCTAAAATGATACTTTACTATGTTCGTGGTACAGTTTAGTTCGAGATACATTACAGTTCAGGGGGGACTCCTCTACTGGTTGGTTTCACTAATTCAGATTGGGCCGACGACCCTAATGATCGGAAGTCTATTGCAGGTTATTTTTTCAACCTTGGTTCAGGACATGTCACTTGGGCCTATAAGAAAAAATAGGCTATTTCACTATCTTCAGTAGAAGCAAGGTACCGGGCAGCGGTAAATTCCAGTCAGGAAGCCTTATGGCTTCGATGGATTCTTTCATATTTTGGATTCCAGCTCAACAACATCCGACCAACCTTTGGTGAGACAATCAAAGTGACATCAATCTCGCCAAAGACCCATTTCAACATCAGTGCAACAAACACATCAAGATACACATGAACTTCATTAGAAATCTCATTCATGATCAAGTTCTTGAAGTGCTCTTTTTCCCTACATAATATCAAGTTGCAGACATTTTTACAAGTCTCTTACAGAAGCGAAGTTTTCCAAACTTCGATCTATGTTAGGAGTTCAAAAAGTTGTCATCAAGGGGGGATATGCTCTAATGCCTCCTTCCTTCTCCTATTGTGTCACTATTGTATATCCTTCAATCCCATCCCAAGTTGTTCTTAAGGGGGGATGTTAGTATATTTAGACACTTAGGAGTTTGTTAAGATCTACTTGGTTTAATGTGTCGTTAGGTAAAAGTGTGTTTCTCAGTGTGTTTCTTTAGTATGCATTAATATGCATTTGTAGTTAGGAAATTCGACACTCATGATATGTTCCCGACATAGAGTGATCCAACGGTTCATATTATCCTCAATCTTAACAACCATTAATCTGTGGCTTAACACCCGATTGGTCCATGATTTCTATTTAAAGAGAATGGAGGGTCATTTGTCGATGTCGATTGTGAGAAACTCTCTTGTAAAATCTCTCTATAATCTTTTTATTTTGCATTAATAAACTACTCCAAGTGGTCATGTTGGTTTGGGACGTGGATGTTTCCCCATAGGAGTTTTACCACGTCAAAAAATCGGTGTGTTGATATTTGATCTGGTTGTGTGAGTGGTTATTGAAGGTGTTCATCCTCTATTGGAATACTTGTGTTGTTGAACACATAGAAGTCTTGCATGACAACATTGTTTCCTTAAAATCCTAGTTGTTAATTCTCCCCATTTATAGAATGTTTTTGGCTCTGATTTCTCCCTTTATTTAAAATTCTACCAAAGGCATAGACACTACACTTATTTTCCATATACTCTCACCTTGGATTTGGATATTTCTTTTGCATTGGTCTTACACTCCAATTCTTCATTTATAATTTCCAGTAGATAATACCATGTCAACATAATAACCATATTCTTTTCTTTATCTGATACATGTTTTAACAGGTTCATAGAAGTCTTGCATGACAACATTGTTGCCTTAAAATCCCAGTTGTTAATTATCCCCAATTATAGAAATGAAATTTTAACTGGAAATCTGAAGGAAATTATACCTCGATGCAAGCATTGACATTGCATAGCAAGAAACTTCAATGTTAGGAACATATACATATTTTTAGGAAAATTGTACAATGTTTTTAGCTCTGATTTCTCCCTTTATTTACAATCCTACCAAAGGTATAGACACTAGACTTTTTTCCCATATACTCTCATCTTGGATTTGGAGATTTGTTTTGCATTGGTCTTGCAATCCAAATCTTCATTTATATTTTCCAGTTGATAATACCATGTCAACATAATAACCATATTATTTTCTTTCGCAATTTGAATTGGTGCCAAGTTGGTGCCTAATCATATTTATGATTCATTGAGTTAGTTGTATATAGAAAAACATGGATACCAACCTTCAATAAAATGGCAAATAACACTGTCTTCAAGATGTTCAAGATGAGTATCGGGCACAATATGGAAATATCTCTTTGTTTGCATTTCATAAAGTAAATCTGATTTAAGAACAGACCTGTTCTCACCTCCATCACATTCATTATCAACATCAGACATAGGAGGACCATCAAAATGAAACGTTTAAGTTCTACCATTGTTTTTTTTTAAATTTAAGTGGTAAGTTTGAGCTGATCATTATGTTACACTTATTTTTTGCCTAGAAAGAATCAGAGAGAGAAGCATAGTCCAAAGTTTTTGGGATGATGACTAGCGGGGAAACTCACTCACTTTATTAAATTGGGTAAATGAAGCTAGCAGCCCACAGTTTTTGTAGTTCTGTTTTAACTTGTCATCCATTTGGAGGAGTGTGGGAGTTTGTCTCTACATTAGCCATAGTGAGGGAATATTTTATAGTGCTAACTCTAACCAGACTTCTATAGAAATCATAAGTAGATAAACCATGATGATCAAAAAAATCGTAAGGGGATAGTGCAGGTACCCCAAACCATGGTTCAGACGTGGGTTCTTAAATAACAATGCAGTTATATTTGAGCCTTGATATTTTCCAGCTATCATGTACTAGAGGAAGTTGGAGTTATGATTAAGGAAATGACACAGAAAATAGTAGAAGAAAGACGTGTAGGGAAACTTCATTTATCCCTTCCATGTGTGGATTATGGACTATTCAATCTTAATTTCTTCACTCACCTACTTTCTTAAATATATCAAAGGAAGGCTTATGATTTTGAATCTTATGTACAATTATTGGTTACAAGCTTCTGCAAAATTGGGCTCTCATCTCTGTCAATATAGGGTGGATTTTATTATTTTCCACCAGATAATAGTGTCTCGTGAGGATTCATTTTTTTTTAAGGATTTTGAACATCTATCATTAATTAAGAAGATTTTTTTTTGGATCCTTTGTGGTTGTCCTTGGTTCAATTTCTACTTGCAATTCCAGTCTCACTAGTGCCAAGCCTTGTCATGGCATTTTAATTATGTCAAGATGGTTATGTGGTACATGTTTTAACAGGTTCATAGAAGTCTTGCATGACAACATTGTTTCCTTAAAATCCCAATTGTTAATTCTCCCCAACTATAAAATGTTTTTGACTCTGATTTCTCCCTTTATTTACAATTCTACCAAAGGCATAGACACTAGACTTGTTTGCCATATACTCTCACCTTGGATTTGGAGATTTGTTTTGCATTGGTCTTGCACTCCAATTCTTCATTTATATTTTCCAGTAGATAATACCATGTCAACATAATAACCATATTATTTTCTTTATCCGATACATGTTTTAACAGGTTCATAGAAGTAACATATATCATAATTGAAAAATATTATTGAACTATGATATTATTATTTCCCATCTTTTGCACCTTTTTACGAGGATTTCCAATAAGAAAATACAGTTCTTGCAAAGAGAAGCAATGAACATCTTCTAAAAGTAATCCAAATTCAATAGAACTAGCTTTCTTGTCCTAGATTATGGCTTGTCCAAGTTTCTTAAATATCCTGGTGGGTCTGGTTGTGTTCTGATGCCAAGTGAATGTATAGGAACTTTGATTGCTGCTCGGGTGAATCCTAGGAGAATGTATCAGAATAATTCTTTTCGCCATTGTTTAATGTATTCCTTACCTGAAATCCACTGCCAAGTAATATTTTAGGAATGGAATTGTTTGGTGGTATTATGAAAAAATTAAGAAACATCACATAAGTATTTAGTTGCTGGTTGATTTTTGAAACTTGTGAGGTCCAAAATATCTACTACAGATATAATACTTGAAATTTTTACGTAAAGACAGTATACCATGCAAAAGTGGTATGTGCGTTATTTTCAACAAAATCCACTTCATATTTCCTTTATGGAATTCATGTGAGTTATCCCTGTGCTTTAATATTCGAGTAGGTGTTCTAAACTTCAATTGGATTCTTTGATGGTGTATTTTCGGTTTGTTTTTTACCAACCAAAACAAGTTGATCTTGTTGTGATGATATTGACTAATGATATAGTAGATTGAGCATGTCAAAAGAAATATGCCCAAAACAAAAATAACATGAACTTTAAAAATAATTGGGGAATATTACAACATTTGTCAAATTATTTGCCTCTCGAGAAGAGTTTGCAATTTTCTATTACACCTATATATGTATGTATTATATTGTGTAAAGGGTAAAATAGGTGATGGACATCATACACTCATCATGTATTATATTGTGTAAGGGGGTAAAATAGGTAGTTGACATAAAACTCATGTAAGCCTAAAGTTTAGGGGTTGCATTCTTTATAATTTGTTTCTCTCAAATGTATTGAGATTCAAAAAATATTATCATTTTCATTATGCATGTTGTATCTTCATTCTCAATAAAAAAACTTTGAAAGTGTATTTCAAAGGTATCTCCTTTCTCATCAAAATTCATTAATTAGTTGATAATGTTATACATTTTTCACATACATCTCTTATCCTATCACATGTTATTGAATTAAAATGTAAGATCTTCAAACAATTTTTCCTCACTGGTATTTGAAGTAGGAGGTGGGATTCTTTGCTACCATTATTGTTTCATATATGAACTCTTTCTTTTCTATTTCATAGAGTTTCTAGTGCCTCTTCAAACACCTTTTTCTAGTGTTGATAGTTGCGCTGAAATTCACTTTCAACATGGTTATGAGTGTCTTCAACAACACTTCGAGGATGGTATCTAGGATAAACTAGATTTCAATGTCGAGGCTTTGTCAGCGTAGGGTTCAAGGTTGTTATAATAATATACTTATTAAGAGTTCAACATGTCACTTGTGGGAATTGAACATTGATGGGGATGATAAAACTCCTCTCAAACCAGATTCCACAGAAGCACGAGTCTTTGTCAACATAGGGATCAAGGTTGTTACAACAATATACTTATTAAGATCTCAACATGTCACTTGTAGGAATCGAACCTAGGTGGGAAGGATAAAAATCCTCTCGACTGACTGGGTAGACCCAATTGATGATTTTTTTTAGAATAGATACTCTAGGAAATCCTCGGGGAATTCCTCTTGATGCAGGAGCATCGCCAACACATCAAGCGAGCCAGCGCGGAAGCGGAGGACAGCTGGACAAGCCAGCACAAATTTTTGAAAATGCTTTGGGATTGTTGCGCAAATATTAAATGAGTCATTTAAGAAGAGGCACACTTGTATATTGTAGTGGACCTTGAGCGGATAGCTCTCGTCCTTAGGTAGATAGACGACATTTAAAATAGTTTATGCTGGTAGATAGGATTTTAATTGTAGATTTGATAGCTTTAGAGTCCAAGAGGGAAAACGGATATAGACACTCTCATTGTATCATTGTAACATTAAGCAGCATGAACAGGAGCAGGAAGAGAAGAACAAGTAGAGAACTGTGTGAAAAACACCCATGTACAAACATTTGAATTAATAGAAGAACTCTGATTCAAATTCATGGTTTGTGTTGATTCTCTGTGTGTTGATGTTGATATGTTCATGAATGTTTATTTCCTGTCATCCATTTGCTTTATTATGCTGTGTATGTGATTTCATGGTTGAAATGAAGTCTGAGAGGAAGAGTGAATGAGTTTCAATTGTTTCTCTAATTGAGCCAGAGGATTCCTGCAAGGAGTGCAGTTGAAGTGTCCGCAATGAGTGCGTGACAGAAGGGTTCAATTAGAGTTATCTTTTGTTATCATTCGTCTCGAGGGTGCAGTTAGGCACAGGGCTGTGCAAGGAGTGTGTAGGTACGGGAAAGGTCTTAGAGTTGCGATTCTGAGCGAAGCATCAAAAGACTGTTGCTGCAGGAGTGCGCAGAGTTGAGAGACTTCAACACTCAGTCGAGGTTGAAGGTTTGCCGCAAGGAGTCCGTGCAAAGAGTTCTCTTTTTCTAAGAGACTTGAGTTCGTGAGAAAGCTCAGGAGGAGTAGGCATTCGAATCCACTGAAGGATAGGCGCAGGGAAGTGTTGCAGGTTGGCGAGGCGTCAGATCAGTGATTCATTTCCCGTCAACCATTGGATTCGGCAAAGTTACACCGGGGTTAAGACATAGTGAATAGGGGCATCGGAATTCGGCATTTCGTGAATTCCGGAAGCAAAGAAATCGCAACATTCGGAGTCACGATCCACGATATCCCGATAAGATTAGAACCATCCATCAGCAGGGATGCGTGTCAGGAGATCCGAGGAAGTCGTGAATCGAAGTATCGGGGTTTTCGAGAACAGGATACTCAGGCAGTTTGAAGTCGCGATCCGGGATATCCCGAAGGGAGAGTTGGGTGGGCCACAGCAGGAGCCAGTGGAATACAGGTGGCATAGTATCGCGGATTGGGAAAAGGAGAGTCCCAAATCCTTTGACATCAGGATTCGCGATCCCGCGAATCCCGAAATCCTGATTGAATTGACGGGGTGTGGAAAGGTTAAATCACACGTGCGCATCAAAGATTCGGCGCATCGGGTATCGGGAGTTGGAAATTCAAAGTGCATGACATCGCGAGTTGCGAAATCACGACAGAGCAGAAATATTGACAGGGGAAGATAGAAGTCAGCGTTGACTGGCTATCGGGTCTCGGGGGTTCGAGAGCCTAGTGATTGACAGTGAACTTGCGAAACTGCGAGTTCCGATCCTCCGATAAGTTGAGAGAGGGGGATCACGAGGAGAATCTTTGGGTGTATATTTCCCGATAGGGAAATAGAAGAGCCTTGGAGTTCTTCGGGCCGTGATTGGAAGAAGGTCCTGAGGAAGCGGACGTGCCAGTGAGGGTGCAGCTGTGTCAGGAGTGGTATCAGAGTGGGAATATCTCTTTGCTTTCTGTAGCAGAGAAGGAAATTTTCCATGCCGCCGAGAAGAGAAAGGAAGTCACCTAATCCAGAAGACAGGGAGGTGCGAAGAAGAGGCAGGAAGGTAGTCAATCCAGAGATGGAGAGACAGATGAGAGATCTTTGAGCAAGACTCAAGGATATGGAGACAGCTCAAAGATGCACAACTAGTGTAGGGGATCTGAGTGATTCTGAGAATAAAGTTGAGGCTGAACGCGAGGAGGAAGTTGCAGTTGAAGATGCATCAACTGAGCGTTTAATTAAAGCTATTGCCAGAATGGGTGCGAAGGCGAAAATGGACATTCCAGTCTATGAAGGAAATCTGGATGCAGAGGAGCTACTAGATTGGATTAGAGCTCTAGATACCTACTTCGACTATGAAGATATCGAAGAGGATAAGAAGGTCAGACATGCTGTCATGTGCTTGAAAGGACATGCAGCCTTATGGTGGGATGAGCTACAAGCTGACAGACGCTGCAAAGGAAAGCAGAAGATCAAGAGTTGGGATCGAATGATTGTGAAGATGAAAGCGAAGTTCATCCCAAGAGACTATCAAATTACTCTGTTCAGGAGGATGCAGAACCTGAGACAGAAACTGATGACAGTGAAAGAATACACTGAGGAATTCTATCAACTGAACATCAGAGCAGGTCATCGGGAGAGCGATGATGAGAAGGTTGCTAGATATCTGAATGGTCTGAGATACAACATTCAGGATGAATTGAGTATGGTAACCATCAGAACTGTGGAAGATGCTTATCATATGGCTTTGAAAGCAGAAGAGAAGTTGAGCCGTAAGAAAGGTTAGCGAGGGCGAGGCAGAATCCAGACCAGAGGCAAAGCAGTTTCCCAGGATAAATACCAGAAGCCCAAGGAGGAATGGAAGAAACCTCAGGGTAAGATTGAGAGAGGTGGAACCTCACAGCGAGGGCCATACATTGAACAGAGAGGGAAACATACAGACCAGAGCGGAGGATATGATGACAACAACACTTTTCCTCGTACCAGAGGTAGAGGAAGAGGAAGAGGTGGAGAAATCACATGCTTCACATGTGGAAAGAATGGGCACAAGTCTTATGAGTGTCCAGAGAAAAAGAAGGACATTGGAGAAGCTCACATCACAGAAGCGCAGAGGCGGGATGTTGAGGTCGAAGACACAGAAGGCGGAAGATCGCTTATGATGCGAAAAGTCCTTTTGACACCCGAGAAAGAGGTGGAAAGTTCAGTCCAAAGGACCAGACTATTCAGAACAGCTTGCAAGACCAAGGACAGGGTGTGCAAGGTCATAGTTGACAGTGGTAGCATGGATAATCTCGTTTCAACCGAGATGGTAGAGAAGCTGGAGCTGGAGACGACTGATCATCCCAGTTCATACAAAGTTTCATGGCTACAGAAGGGACACCAGGTAACTGTTACTAAACAATGCTTGGTTGAATTCAAAATAGGAGGGTATAATGATAAGATTATGTGTGATGTTATTCCCATGGATGTATGTCATTTATTGCTGGGTAGAGCATGGCAATATGACAGAAATGTGATTCATGATGGGAGAATGAACACATATACCCTGGAGAAAAATGGGAGAACCCATATGTTGCTTCCATTAAAGGATAAGGAGGTGAAGCCGGAAGTAAGCAACACAGTACTTCTCATGAGTGGGAAGGAACTTATTACAGAGGTGAGGAAGAAAGAAGATCCACAATTCTTTGTGGTCAGAAAGCCGAGAATTGTTCTGACTAGCACCAGAGTGGATGATTTGCCAGATGAAATTCAGGAACTGCTGGAAGAGTTCGCTGACATCATAGTGGACGAATTACCTCGTTCGTTGCCACCGATGAGGAGGGTGAGTCATCACATTGATCTCATACCAGGGGCCAGTTTGCCGAATAAAGCCGCATACAGGTTGATGCCGCAGGAAAATGAGGAAGTTAAAAGGCAGGTCCAGGAGTTGTTGGACAAAGGATTGGTCAGAGAAAGCTTGAGTCCTTGTGTCGTTCCAACAGTGCTCAGTCCGAAGAAGGATGGAGGTTGGAGGATGTGTACCGACTCAAGAGCGATCAATAAGATAACCATCAGGTACAAATTTCCATTGCCGAGAATGGATGATCTGATGGATTGCCTGAGCGGGGAAAAATATTTTTCAAAGCTAGATTTGAAAAGAGGATATCACCAGATTCGCATGAGAGAAGGCGATGAGTGGAAGACAACCTTCAAGACAAACGAAGGATTGTATGAGTGGCTAGTCATGCCGTTTGGTTTGACGAATGCACCAAGTACTTTTATGAGGTTGATGAATGAAGTCCTGAGGGAATTCATCGGGAAGTTCGTCATTATGTATTTGGATGACATACTGATTTACAGTAAGTCAATGGCTGAACATCTGAAGCATTTGGCTATTGTGATGAGGAAGCTACAATAGGAGAAGCTGTTGATTAATATGAAGAAGTCCTCATTTATGAAGACATAGCTCATTTATCTGGGTTTTGTTATTTCGGCTAACGAGTTGAAGATGGATCTGGATAAGGTGGAAGTGATCAAGAATTGGCCATCACCGAGGAATGTATTTGAGGTGAGAAGTTTTCATGGTTTGGCTAGTTTCTACCGGAAATTCATCAGGAATTTCAATGGAATCAGTGCAACGATCATGGACATAGTGAAGAAGCGACATAAATCTTTTCACTGGATAGCTGAGGCTGAGAAGAGCTTCAATCTGTTGAAGCGGAAGATCACGGAACGACCAGTGTTGGTGTTGCCGGATTTCCTGAAGACATTTAAGGTGAAATGTGACGCAAGTGGATTTGCCATAGGAGCGGTTTTGAGTCAGGAAGACATACCATTTGCATATTTCAGCGAGAAGCTGGATGAAATGAAACTGTAATACTCCACGTATGATAAAGAATTTTATGCTATCATACAGGCATTGAAGAAGTGGAGGCATTACTTGATCCTGAGAGAATTTGTATTGTATAGTGATAATCATGCATTACAGTTTGTGAGTCAATAGGAGAAGTTGAATCAGAAACATGCTAAATAGGTAGAGTATATATAGAATTTCACATTTGTGATAAAACATATTTCGGGTACTGCTAACAAAGTGGCTGATGCTTTGAGCAGGAAGTGTTTGTTGCTGCAGGAATTCCGAGTCAAAACATTGGGTTTTGAAAATCTCAGGGACATGTACGCAGGAGATGCAGATTTTGCAGAAGCATATGAAGCAGCTGAGAATCCAGTTCTCAGAGACAGAAGCCCGTGGATAGATTATATGATCCAGGAGGGATTGCTATTCAGCGGCAATCAATTGTGCATTCCAAATTGCTCCATGAGGGAGAACCTGTTGAGAGAGAAGAACAGTGGAGGCTTGGCAGGACACTTTGGCCATGATAAAACATTCGCGAAGCTGAATGAATCATATTTTTGGCCAGGGATGCGAGAAGATATCAAACGATTCATTGACAGATGTAGGATTTTCCAGCATTCGAAGGGGAGGAAGCAGAATGCAGGATTCTATTAGCCATTTCCCATACCAGAGAGGCCATGGGAGGCGATCAATATGGATTTTGTATTGGGGTTTCCGAGGACACAAAGAGGGGTTGATTCAGTCTTTGTGGTAGTGGATAGGTTTTCTAATATGGCACACTTCATTCCATGCCAGAAGACCAACGATGCGACTCATATCGCAAATCTATTTTTCAAGGAGGTCATTCGACTTCATGGATTTCCGAAAAGTATTGTTTCGGACAGAGACACTAAATTCATAGGGCATTTTTGGAGGACCTTATGGAAGAAGCTAGGAACTAATTTGATGTTTTGTTCTGCTTATCATCCTCAGATGGATGGAAAAACAGAGGTGGTCAATAGAAGTCTGGGAGACTTTCTAAGAAGCTTGGTAATAGAGCACCACAGCAGTTGGGACCACATATTGCCACAGGCAGAGTTCGCATACAATGATTCGGTAAATCGAAGTACAAGAAAAATTCCATTTCATATCGTTTATGGGATGCAGCCGAGAGGAGTACCTGAACTGATGGATTCATAACGGACTACTACTAGCAGCGCTAGTGCAGAAGAGTTTGCGGAGGCGATGCAAGAACTTCATAGCAGGGTGAAGGAGCGACTGCTGGAATCGAACCAGGAATACAAACACAGAGCAGATGAGCATCAGAGACAACTTCAGTTTGAAGTTGGTGATCTCATTCTGGTACATTTGAGAAAGGAAAGGTTCCCAAGGGGAACATACAATAAGCTGAAGATGAAGAAAATCGGGCCATGTAAGGTCTTGAGAAAATTCGGAGAAAATGCTTATGAGATTGAGTTGTCGGATGGCATCGAAATATCTCCGATATTCAATATCGCAGACTTATACCCATACAAGGATGAAGAAGAAGACACTGCAACTGAGCAACCAGTGATCCAGTGGACAAAACAGATGCCGATAGAAGAAAAGCCGCAGATGGAATGCATACTGGACAAGAGAGTGGGTAAGAAGACTAGGAGAAAAGAATACTATGAGTATCTGGACAAGTGGAAGATGCCAGCTGGGAGAGTGAAGCAGTGATACAGAATCATGGATAGACCGTGTAGGATCTCATGGACAGGAGCCCATGAAAGTTTTCAAGCCGAGGAGTATGATGCAGGAGCATCGCCAACACATCAAGCGAGCCAGCGCGGAAGCGGAGGACAGCTAGACAAGCCAGCACAATTTTTTGAAAATGCTTTGGGACTGTTGCGCAAATCTTAAATGAGTCATTTAAGAAGAGGCACACTTGTATATTGTAGTGGACCTTGAGCAGATAGCTCTCGTCCTTAGGTAGATAGATGACATTTTAAATAGTTAATGCTGGTAGATAGGATTTTAATTGTAGATTTGATAGATTTAGAGTCCAAGAGGGAAAATGGATATAGACACCCTCATTGTATCATTGTAACATTAAGCAGAATGAACAGGAGCAAGAAGAGAAGAGCAAGGAGAGAACTGTGTGAAAAACACCCATGTACAAACATTTGAATTAATAGAAAAACTCTGATTCAAATTCATGGTTTGTGTTGATTCTTTGTGTGTTGATGTTGATATGTTCATGAATGTTTATTTCCTGTCATCCATTTGCTTTATTATGCTGTGTATGTGATTTCATGGTTGAAATGAAGTCTGAGAGGAAGAGTGAATGAGTTTCAATTGTTTCTCTAATTGAGCCAGAGGATTCCTGTAAGGAGTGCAATTGAAGTGTCCGCAAGGAGTGCGTGACAGAAGGGTTCAATTAGAGTTAGCTTTTGTTATCATTTGTCTCGAGGGTGCAGTTAGGCACAGGGCCATGCAAGGAGTGCGCAGGTTCGGGAGAGGTCTCAGAGTTGCGATTTTGAGTGAAGCATTGAAAGACTGCTACTGCAGGAGTGCGTAGAGTTGAGAGACTTCAACACTTAGTCGAGGTTGAAGGTTTTCCGCAAGGAGTGCGTGCAAAGAGTTCTCTTTTTCTAAGAGACTTGAGTTCGTGAGAAAGCTCAGGAGGAGTAGGCCTTTGACTCCACTGAAGGATAGGTGCAGGGAAGCATTGCAGGTTGGTGAGGCGTTAGATCAGTGATTCATTTCCCGTCAACCATTGGATTCGGCGAAGTTACACCAGGGTTAAGACATAGTGAATAGGGGCATCGGAATTCGGCATTTCATGAATTCCGGAAGAAAAGAAATCGCAACATCCGGAGTCGCGATCCACGATATCCCGATAAGATCAGAACCGTCCATCAACAGGGACGCGTGTCAGGAGATCTGAGGAAGTCGTGAATCAGAGTATCGGGGTTTTCGAGAACAGGATACTCAGGCAGTTTGAAGTCGCGATCTGCGATATCCCGACCAGAGAGTTGGGTGGGCCACAGCAGGAGCCAATGGAATACAGGTGGCATAGTATCGGGGATCAGGAAAAGGAGAGTCCCAAATCCTTTGACATCAAGATTCGCGATCCTGCGAATCCCGAAATCCCAATTGAATTGACGGGGTGTGGAAAGGTTAAATCACACGTGCGCATCAGAGATTCAGTGCATCGGGTATCGGGAGTTGGAAATTCAAAGTGCATGACATCGCGAGTTGCGAAATCGCAACAGAGCAGAAATCCCGACAGGGAAGATAGAAGTCAGCGTTGACTGGCTATCGGGTCTCGGGGGTTTGAGAGCCTAGTGATTGACAGTGAACTTGCGAAACTGCGAGTTTCGATCCTCTGATAAGTTGAGAGAGGGGGATCGCGAGGAGAATTTGTGGGTGTAGATTTCCCGATAGGGAAATAGAAGAGCCTTGGAGTTCTTCGGGCCATGATTGGAAGAAGGTCCTGAGGAAGCGGACGTGCCAGTGAAGGTGCGGCTGCGTGACCTCTCATTCTAAGGATGGTACCAAAGGTAAACTAAATTCTTGAGGGCTATCAACATGTCATTAATGAAAATAGAACCTAGGTGGGGAAGATAACAATCATTCCTCCAAACTACCCAAGATAGAACCAATTGACATATCATGTTACATTTATTTGTGAATATTTCCCTTGATAACTTGATAGTCATTATTTTCAATTGAGTCTAGCTCAAGCGGTTGGGAGGAATGATCGTTATCCTTCCCACTTGAGTTCTATTCTCTCTAGTGATATGTTGATACATCCTTTAGCCCTAAATAAATTGGTTTACCCTAGGTACCATCCTTGGAATGAGATGAAGTTCTCAGGGGGTTTCTACGGTGGAAAGCGATGTGTCCTCACATTACCAAAGAGGAAGCATCTAATGGCTTCTTTTCCTCTAAGGAGGGTAACAACAACATCTTCAATTATTTTCCTAAAGGGAGGTTAACAATAGTGTCTTGAATTATTTTCCTCAAGGGAGGATAACAATAGCAAATTGAATTATTTTCCTCTAGGGAGGGTAATAGTAACATCTTGAATATGGTGTAAGAAGATGAAATGTATGGAATCAAATTAGCTTCAGAATATATACTTTGTATTAGTGGAAATTTTGTATAACTATGTGAAAACAAGTATTTTTAATGATGAAATCTTTTTTGGGAGGTAATATAGTGTATATGTCCATGTTTGTGATCATTTTAGAGCATAAATGGTCGATTTTGATAAAAATATGTATAGATGTAGAGGACAAATCACAACACATCTACTTTTACCAAAAAAAAATAGCATGTTTATATATTTTTTAAATTCATAAAGTCAACAAAGCCTTGAAATGATGGTGTCAAGTGTTGCATCAAGATTATGTGTGTGTGTGTTTGTGTGTGTGTGTCATCCAATTTATAGTAGTTTGAGATATTAAAAAAATGGAGACAACCAAAGTTATAACAAAAATAATAGGCATCTATATTTTGCAATTATGATATATGTTACAATAAAAAAGGAAACAATAATAATATTAATGTTAAGAATATCCCAATCCTAGCAATGAGAAAGAAAGCATGTATCCCTTACATAGTCAATCAACCCTAAGGAATGACACAAAAATACAAGTTTGCATTCAATCAAAAACTAGCAATGGAGAATGATATGTCAATAAACTATGTAAAGTCCAATATAAAGTCCATAAACTATAAAGTGCAATTTATATAACATTTCTATGTTCTAACCCTAGAATCCAAGAAAAAATCAACTTCACCAATGTGTTCTCGATTCATATCAAATGCGTTAATTGCATATTTTCAAGAATGACATTATGATCTTCTATCGACAGTTTCCATTGTCGATTCTTGGAGTTTTTCCTAGTCTTCACTGGCTTCAACTGTAACTGAGATGATATGACCAAATTATTGTACTGAGCACATATAACATCTGGCTCATAGTCTTGAAAAATAATATGGTCATTACATTTCCTTACTTCTGCAAAGAAATGTCCCATTAAAACCATTGAACCCATTGCATACATATAATTTGACGAATCTTTAAATTCTTGCATCAACGTGATTTTCGACCTAGTGCATCTCAATAAATAGTAATGCACCTTTTTATGGATTATCTACCACTACAATGATATAAAATACATCACCTTCTCTAACCATATCAAAAACACGATCATAATCCTTGTTAATCACAACCACTTCATTGTCATGCTCCACATCGGTGATATTTCCAAATGGGGGCAATGGTGTCAATTCTTGGTGTATCCATGGTTTGACAAATTTGTTAGTTTGGTTTTGATACTCATCGAAGGACTCTACATCATCAATGCATGCAAGACATAAGAAAGAGTACTTTCATTTCTCGATTGCATGTATATTTGCCATTTTTTTACTCCTAATGGAGTGTAATCCCCTTGTTTTAGGGATTGGAGCACAATTATATGCCATTGATCTATCAACATCGCCCATTTCCATATTCCAGATGAACCCGTTCAAGATAAACACATAACTCGTGCAAATCAAATTTCACATTTAAATAAAAATAAACTTGTTTTTTCATAATTTAAATAAAAATACTCATGTACATCTAAACATATTAAGTAGCTGCATTTGAAAACATTTAGGGTCATTGAAACAATTACATACCTTCTCACATTATCCATCCTTTCATTGAATTCATGGCTTGAATTTTTCATGCACCAATTAACAACTTCGTTTGAATTTGTGAGGCGAGAAGCAGAGTGATCCATTTGATATCTTCTAAGTGCATGTTTTATGCAGTCCCCAACACCATCATGTTCTCCTTTTCCATGTCCCATTTCAAATAGCTCCATGTGTGGTGAACATCCTTTTTATTATGAAGGTGATACAACCATAATAATGAGCATTCTAATTTAAATTGACCAGCACAACCATCTGGCCACACCCAATGCTCTTTAAAAGTGACCCGTCGTCTTGAAAATTCTTTATAAAGCATATTAAAACAATGTTGGACAAAAACAATGATGGACAAAACATGTATCATGTGTACAATCATCACTGGCGTATAAATGATAGTCTTTAATCACTTCATGATTATTTTCATTGTTATCAGAACCATCGACATGAATCTTTGCATGTCTGTACAAAATATGCACAAGTATAGATACCTGGTATGAATGATAATACTCACTTTGTATTTCCTTTTGCAGAGTGAAAGTGTAATTTTTAGCAAAATCAACAATTGATAATATTTTTCCTTTTGGAAATACATCTCGTGATTGCTTGAACTGTAAAATTTCCTACCATCGTGTTGTATGAGAGTGCTTAATATATATATATATATATATATATATATATATATATATATATATATATATATATATATATATATATATATATATATATATATATATATTCTCCCTAAACAACTCCATAAAATATGTCACAGAGATATCATCTTCAACTAAAACAATCTTTCTTGATGTTGTCATTGAATTTGTAACATGATTATAATCAACATATTCATATCTCTTCCATTTCACAATGTGATTTGACAATTGGCAATCATTTAGATCAATGGGGTATTTAGCATAAAAAAGGGACAAATGAGAGCATTCTTCACATATTATACCACCGATGCATTGTTTCTTATAGAATACTTGATCATTCTCTCATGTACATAATATTTTAGATACAAATTCATGAACACTTGAAGGAGGGGGGTCATTTGGCCAACACTATATGCCAAAATTTAGAAATGTCTCATAATATAATTCTAATTCTACATGGTATCGACAACAACATGTGTCGTGGACAACAATGAGCCTGACATACCATGGTTTAAGATTCACAAATGTTCTAAGGGAAATCTTGACATCAACATTACTCTCCATAAAAAAATTGAACATTTCCACTTGAGTGACCTCCGTTATATGTTTGGCATGATTTTCATATTTTCCTTTAGATATACGACATTGCACAACATCCTTTTCATTTGGCAAGACACAAGAATTTAAATGCCAAAACACTTTCACCCTGTCCCTCACATTATTTGGAATTCTATCTTGATAAGGTTTCCTACATATAATAGACCAACATGCAACTTCATCATCCTCATCTAATTGAACCCTAACATTTTTATTCTTCCATAAACTTTTTCTTGATGTTTTTAACGTTCCTGTAGTCATAGCCAACAAACGATCAATTGCAGTGTTTTTTTCCACAACCCCCATTAGAAATGTTTTACGAGCAACCACTAAATCATGAGATCGTTTCCTTGCAAGTGTAGCAAGGGCCAAGGTCACATTTTTTTATACCATCTCATTTGTTTTAACCTCTTTGACACTTTTAATGCCCAATAATTTAATTGCATTTCTTAGAAATTTTTTCTTTAATAATCTATGTAACGATTGAGCTTGTGCTATGACAAGAATACCTTCAAGATAATTTTTGAGTTTCTTTTTTTCTTTATATCGAGTTGTATTATCATGCATCAGAGGTCCCAATTCTTCAATTTTACTTGAATCCATATTCTCCAAAAAAAATTCATCAATGATGATATTGTTGCAACTTCCAATTAATCTCTATAAATTGATAGGTATGGTAGGATGTTGTAATTTGGGTGTTGATCCTACATGAAAATATATAAATTTATAAGATTGTGAACTTTTAAATCAATTATATACTTGTATTAAATACAATTTTATAAACATAAAAACATATTTACTCACCAATCATTGTCTCAGTATCAATGTTTCCCATCGTTTTCTCCACATTTGTCATTTCCTTGTCACCTCCATGTTCTTCATTTATTTCATAAACATGTTCCTCAACATTTTTCATTCCTTCATCACTGCGATGTGCCTCCACATTTGCAATTCTTCATTACTGCCATGTACCTCCACATTTTTCATTTCTTTGTCACTGCCATGTGCCTCCACATTTCTTTCCATTGCTCTTTTTTCTCTTAACTTTCTCATGTTTTCAAGTTTTATATCTTTCCTTGCCTCTCCATCAGTTCTGGTGTGATCATGTTTTGTTGTGCATTTATTTTGGTTTCCCATGTTGAAAGAATTAAAAACCTAAACTCCAATGCCAAAAACCTGAAATCATAGTAATATTTTGGATATAAAATTGTACAACTAATGAAACAAATTACAATATGACATGAAAACAAAACCAAATTCACAATATTTCCCTTTATAAAAATAACAGTACTATGCTAAAACCAAATTCACCATATATCCCTTGTATAAAAAATGTAATATGACAAAACAAAATTTACAATATGTGGCTTAAAAAAAACAATAATATGCCAAAACCATATTTGCATTTGTCCTTTAAAAAAACAAATATTAATATGCTAAAACCAATTTTAAAATGTATATATATTTTTTTAATTAGTAATATGCCAAAACCAAGTATATAATATTTTCCCTTATAAAGAAAATGAGCAAATATACCCTTTGTAAAGAAATTTATAATATGAAAAAGTTTAAAACCTCCATATGAAAAATGGAAAATACCTTAGAATTTTGTTTTGCACTGAAAATATCCGAACTTGAACTTATTTTTCAGACTTGAGAAGGTGAATGTTGGAAATAAACTTTCGGGCGAGAGAAAATATATAGTACTCTCGGGTGAGAAATTGTAGAATCCCTTCAAGAATCTCTGGCAATTTACATGTCGACCCCTAAAAGATTCTCGGGGTGTTATGTAATAAATCTCTCACCCAAGAGTTTGTTTATTCTTTCAACCGAGATTTGAAGTAAAATCTCGGGTGAGAGTTTTGTTTAACCCCGGGTTACTTTTTGGGCCAAAGAAATCTTGCTTGAGAAATTCATAAATTTCGCAGCAAAGAAATTTTCTCGACCGAGAGTTTCTAGTCAACGAATACAACAAGCATTTCTGTAGTTTTCTGAATTTTGTCACTTGAGCAAGGTGGAAACCCTGTAAAATATGAGAATCACCTATTAGAGTTTATACCACTAGATTCATCATTGAATCTACTTTCTCATGTTGTAATAATTTTTGAATTTCATTTGGGATTTCTATTTTTTACTATTTTTTTTCTAAACTTTATCATTAGGAAATTTAATGAACTAAAAATTAGTCACAATGAAAATTTAATATCATCACAATGACAACACCAAAAAAATGTAAAAACTAACAAGGATGTTCCTTGAATTGTCCTCTTCAAAAGGGTAGTTTTAGTTTGTTTTATAAGAGTCACATTTGAAAGAAACTATGAGGACACCAACATGTGTCAATAAGACACCATTTTTTAAACATATGGTATTTCGATAAATAATAAAAAAATAGTGCTTAAGTATGAAAATATTCAACATATAGTACACTGTCAAGTACGATCTATGTAGATTATGAGCATACATTTTGTTTCCATAAAATGAATAACCATCTCTAAAAAAAATGAGGGGCACAGAGGTCAATTATTATCTATACCTAAAATTTTAAAGTATATGTCGTTGGTGCCCCTCAAATTTGTCCCACTATATGTCCATAAAAGAATTTAAAACAAATATGAGTACGAAGCTACAATTCTATAGAACTCTTGTGTTTACTTCAAGATGAAATTTCTAAGGGAGATATGGGTTTGAAGGGGTTGAAGTTGAAAAACATAAAATTTGGTAGTTTTTTTGTCAAAAAAAAGAAAAAAGTCTTTCCCAACTTCATGTTTTCACCTAGGAGCAATGCTTGATTGGTTGGATCATGAGAATATGAAAGGTTTAGATCATTCTCTACAACTAGAGAACACAATTTCTCTATCTAAATAGCTACACAACTCCTAGGCATGTTGATTCACAGATTTAGGTGATTCCTATAACCTCCCTTTATAAGCATGGTTGTGTCCATGTCTCTTTTGGCATGTGTTTTGTTTCTTCACTCTGATGAGATGGTATTCACTTATAACTAGGAACATGCCTCTCTTTCAACTGCACGATGGGAATTTGAGTGTCTCTAAAAGAACATGGGAATTTATTTGATCATGAGAAGGTGACATGAATCTTGTAGTCAACAAAATATTTGCTCATCTTTTTCCAGTGCAAATAGTCACATGCAAGATGACAGAGGAGATACCATTTGTTTTATTTTGATCATTGGTATGTTGATCTAGTTATATGTGTTACTTTGCTTCCATCTAGCACATTTTAGATATATTTATGTTTATTATAGTAGTTTCTTATTAGTGTTTTCAACCAAATAAAGTAGAAGGAATCATACTTCTTGTTTCAGAGGGGGAAGATATTTGGGTTTACAGTTGTTCATTTATTTTTAGTTTTTACATTTCCAAAAAAATGTATCTTTGGATCTTAATCATAGAAATTCCATTAGAGAAATAATCTGGTTTCAATTTCCACACTTGGAAAGTAAAAATCCAGATGTAGTTGATGAACAAAACCTTATGGGGAATAATAAAAGGGATTGAGAAAACACCCAGAGATCCAAATAAGCTAATGGAATGAAAAAGAATAGATTATAAAGCCAAAGCAATTATTGGTCTTGCTCTCATAGATTCAAAGTTACATCACGTAGATCTAGAGAAGTCATCTAAGGAAATCTAGGATACATTGAATGCATTATTTGGAGCCATGGATGATTTTAGGGGCTAAATTTCGCTCTTGGGCTAATTTTCCATGGTTTTTCCAAAAGCGAGATTCGTTATTTTAAAAATGATTCGCCCAAATTCTATAGGATAAAATTATTTTACTTTAAAAATCGCCAAACTTTTATAAATACTATATAAAATCCTTAGAAATTTGAATATTTTTACAAAAATATCGACAAACATTTATAGTTGGCATATGGAGGATTAGTAAGATTTGCCAAGGTTTCTACATTTAAAAATAAATTTCCATCCTTAAAATCATCCCTGTTTGGAGCACAAGAAATGAATGCAAAATTCTCTCTAAAGATACAATTATTCAATTTTAAGTCAACTGAAGTTACTATGTCTAGCCACATAAACATTTTGAGATCTATTGTCAAACAACTAGAAAAATTCAAGGTCGTGGTAGGTGAAGAGGATACCAAAGCCATCCTATGAAATAATATACCATCTAAATACAACAATTTTGTATTTACTCTAAGTTGGTTGTTGATATGTAAACTATCGTGGATATTCCACTAGAATAGTTTGTCACAAAAAATCTTATAATATACTAAGATATTAGATTATGTAATTTAGTCCCTTAGATCCTAGATTAATTATTACTAGCTTATTGCTTAGATTTATGAAAATAATTGAATAAAAAAATGAAAGAACAAGAAAATATACACACCATCCACACAATTGAACACAAGAAGTATCCTTGGAAACCTTATATGGTAGAAAACTCAGCTAGAAGGTGAGGCCAATGATTTTCTCTCTTTTCTTCAATTATGAAATGTAGGTACAAAGAAATGGGCACTCATTATGGAGTTCCCTTTGACATTGTCTCCTGAACGATTGTTATAGACTCTCCCACCTCCTATGTTATGCTCTCAAAATACCACTCCTAGATTATCTACTCAATTATGGAACAAGTACAATGATAAAGAATGGAACCCCTTCTCTTCCTAGCAACTCAATATTTGACATAGCTTGATAGTCATCTCGTCTTAGGGTTTTTGCATCATCAACTCTCAATTAGTGATAAGGTTTTGGAACTTCTAGAATATTCTTGAAACTCCACAAATAGCTAGCCCCATGTTGGCATAGGGGCAGACCCAGGGTTCAGCGCTTCAACAACGCACCAAAAAAACCCTAACTACCATCCCTTTAGGCAACAACTGTGAGCAGGAGAAGTCTCACCCGAGGTAGAAGAAGGGGGGGTTACATGACTCATGTGTCTGTAACCAAGATGGGACACAGATATATGATAATAACACTTTGCAGAGTATTCTAGCAAAACTTAGAAGGTGATATGCATTAGTTCATTAGATTCATTAACATCGTAGAGAAACCCTAAGATAGATCAACACAGTAACAATAAATTTTAACACTTCAATCATTTAGCACATAGAACTGAGTTAGATATAACATTCATTAATTCCTAACACAACTAATCACTAAGAATCAACAGATCTATCTAACATACATAATAAGAAAAACACTGAGAAGATTCATAACATAACCAACAAAGCACAAAGCAAACCAAAGACACAAGATATATGTGGTTCACCCTAGTATGGGGCTACGTCCACCAACTGCTTAGTCTTCTTTATTATTCTTCAATCTCTTACATTCATCTGCTCATGTGCATTAAGCATCAAAGCCAAGCTTCCCATCAGACATGAGATCTGTGCACCGAGCACCAGATCCTCCTTCCCAAAACTAGGTCAAGGCACAAAGCCAACTTCTCTACTGAGCACAAAGCCTTACATACACATTCTAATGCACAAAGAAACTCAAAACTACTTGCACTTAGCTACCAAGACTTCGCTCTTACATCACTTAGCTTCTTCTACCTTACAATCTTACTTATTTATACTTTTACAATTCCTTACAAAAAGGCCTAAACATGGGTAAACCGATGGGCCGAAATCCCATAACCCATTACAAAACCCTAAAGAACCCCTTTTTGGGTCCACATAGCCCAGAAAACAAGTGAGATACACGATATCAGCTCCACCATGGCACTCCATCTTCAACCCTCTCATCAAAGTCCAAAAGGTGGTCCAAACCTGACCAAGGTTTCCTCAAAACTTGGTCGAGCACCAACAGGTCCCCAACACTCACCTGTGACTCGTCTCGAGTCACTCAGGTCTGGGCAATGTCTCTTTGAAGGCATCGAGCTTCACTCGAGATTCCTCAACTTGGTGCTTCGCCCGAGCCTCCTACTCAGTGATCTCTTGGATAATCTACGTTGTAACAGGCCCTTCCAAGCGATGTTCTGTTGTAGCAACCGCTTGGTCTAATTGCGAACTTTGTCCTTCAATTTCTTCAAACACCTTGCAGGCTTCATCCTGCACAGGTTGTAGTTTCTACGCGACTTCCATTATCTTTCCCTAGATGGTAGGTAATCTATTTTTGTACCACGCGTTGCTCCTGTGATCTTTTCATTCTCTCGACTATAGTGAGCAGCTTCATCTGTGCCTGCATGGAGGATGCCTGTTGTTGTGCCTCCTATAACTGCACTTCCAGTTTCTTCAACTTTGTATCTTCTGTTAGGCGTTCATAATTCTGTGCACTTCTATCACTCAGTGGTTTTCATTCTGAGGTGAGGGCTTCGATCCTTACTTTTGCATTCTTAGCGGATTCCTCCTTCTGGTCACGCACCTCCTATGGGGTTCTCGGTACTTCTTGGATATCCAAATGTGTTATCATCTCTTGAAGTTGTTCGATGGTCTCAACGAGATTCACCACTTGAGACTCGACCAACCCCTGTTCCTCCTATTCCAAGCCCGGCACAGAGTGACATGATTTACTCACAACTTCCTTAACCGTGGCCTGTTCTGCGAGAAACTGCTCCTTTTCTCTCTGTAGATGGAATTTTTCCTCCTGAACCATCACCTGAAACTCTTCTTTTTCATTTTCATAGGTGGTTACACAGTACCATTCTACACGTAATTTCTCTAATACTTCCTCTTTTTCTTGTTTCAAGGCTTCTGTATCCTTCTCCTTTTCTTCTTGGACTTTATGAAGTTGATCCTTTATCACATCTGCAAGTCTTCTTAATTGGGTTGGTTCATCCCCCAGTTCTGTAACCTATGACAAAGAAGGCATAGTAGGTATTGCGTGGATCAATTGAATAGATTTTTTTATTTCCTTCAGTTCCTTCTCAACCCTTCCATACAACTCTTCCTTCTTCGCTCCATATCTCTATAAGATATCCTCAGAAGCATTTCTTGGTTGTGGAGCTTGATTATCTCTAGATTCAGAGGTCTTTTTTTTCATCCATGTACACTCTTCCACGCGGGGGAGTGCAAAGGGGGGTTACCCCCTCTTTGGGGTTCAGGGGAAAGAGGGCCCCCAGCGAGGGTTCGGGGTCAAATCCCCCGAAGGAAAACTTTCCCTGTAAATGTATATTGTAATTTCATTGTAAATCTGGACCATTCATTATAAGGTCACAGATCTAACGGTAGAAATTATGTTAGGGTTTTTTCCCTAGTAGGAAACCCTCTTTTTCCACGATCATGTTTTTCTAAAAGCATCCTCCATGGCTCCACGGACCAAGTTAATGCCATCCTCCATGAGTGTGGCCTATAACTGGGGCTTGTTAGCGCGCGTCTTCTTTCTTCCTGAAGGTTTCTACAGCAGAGCCTTCCTCTTCTGTGGTGTTTCAATAGGGGGATCTTTCGGCTGTGTAGCTTCACCTTCTCCTTCCTTTTCTCCTTCATCCCCTCCTCCCTATCCATTTTCTTCGTCTCCTTCTCCTAGCGAGCTAGATCCATTTTATTCAGAAGTGTTGTCTTCTTCATAAGTCTCTATATTCTGTACTTCCTCCTTTTTCTTCTTCTTCTTCGCACTGGATTGTCCGACATTCTCTACCCGGGTGACTAGGAGGTTTCCTATGATGTCAATGTTGGAGAGTTTTTCATCAGCAATAGGTGCAAGGAACTCTTCTGGCCACTCGTTCGTGATCTGCTCCATGTATTCATCTGTCATCTTGTAATATGATTGTAACTCTTTATTTCTCTCATCTCTGCACGCAGTGAAATGTCGATCTGCGCAGAACTTGGCTATCAGTCTATACTGGTGCAAGGTGCATGGTGTCATGCACAGAAATGCTTCGATGGCAACCTTCAATTGCTAATAATATGCATGGAACACAGCGTTCGACTTCCATTTCTTCGACATGTCTTTGGTGTACCACAAAGTAGAAAACCTATTGGCCAACGACTCTAATGGCTCGATCTCCGGAAAGGTGGTTCCCTTCGCCATTTTCTAGGTGACAAATGTGATCAACACGATCAACTAGATGAAGTGGAACTCGTATCTCTTATCTTGAGCTTCGTGGTAATCCTTATTGAGTTCATTGAGGAGGTAACTCGCACAATTCATATGCATGCCATCCATACATTTTCCTGCAAGATCCACCACGAACCCGGTGACCTTTGTGGGGTGGTTCTTTCTTACGAGCTTGCCATCTATGAGTTGGAAAGTGAGGCGCATTGTGACATCCTGGATAGAGGCTACCTTGTAGCCTTGATTTCCATTTTCGACTTCGTTGTATTCTTCCTTGATGTGCTGTGCCAGGGAGCGGTCCGAGGCCTTCCCTGGGTAAAACTGCTGAAGGTCGGTTCCCTTCATTCTTAATGCTATAATCAAGTGGATCAACGTCGTATCCACAATAATCCATTGGTCGAGCGACATGTATCTACCATGGTAGCACGACAAGAGTAGTTTAACACAAGCGTTAACCTCGTGGTGGTGGCCAAAATGGGGAATCTTCATCACATTTAGCAGAGTGGACTGCGTGAGCTCCTTAATCCATGGCTGGGAGACCAGGCGAGGCTTCTTCCCAGTTTTCCTTGTCAAGTATCAGTGGGGTGCGAGCATACAATAGTTATTTCTGTCGTCGAGATTAAAGTCAGTGTTATTTAGTAGTGGGATCTGTCCTAACTGACTCCCAACTACGCATATTCCTTTCGGGATATACGCGGTGATCAGGGTGTACTCAAAGTCGTGTGGGATGTTGTCATAGTTAACCTCTCTAGCTAATGGTTGGGTATACTCTAGTAAGATCAAAGGGATCTTCTTTGCATTATCCAGATCGCATCGATGCTTACTTCATTGCTTAGTTGTGGTGTTGACACGACCAAAACCATGTCCAGTCGAAGGGGAATCCTGCAGTTCCCTGGTCGACAATGCCTGTACTCCTTCAAACATAGCTCTATCAGCCATGAACTTCTTAAGAACCTCCTTGACGGACTTCTCTAACTCAGTGGGTTCGCCCGACATTCTCACTGTTAAACAAACAGGGCAGGGTAGAAGAACGGATAAGCGGGGTAGACAAACAAACAATGATGTCTAGATTCAGATAACACAACTCAATACACAATCAATTCTCTTATTGACTCTGATAATCACAGGTGGAAAAAAGTGGTCCTGACATGATGTCTGACAGGTTAAATAAGCGGAGCCTTGTAATGGATTCTTCCAACAGGCAGGAATGCTTCCATCAATGCAAATTTGTCTGTTATGGTGCAGTCTCAATGTCCCAAGAGCAGTCCATCCTCCCATAAATGCATTTTCTATCCATTTTGGAGCATCGTTCTAACGAGCGGGGTGCCTCCAACAGTCATATAGCTTCGCCAGGGTGAAGTCCCATTCTGCGCGGTCTTGTTGTTTCGGCAAGGTTCAAATCTTGTGAACCTGCCTCCTATGAGGTTCTGGTTTGTGAAGCCTTCCATCTGTTCTCTATAGCTTCCTGTAGCTTTTCTAACTTGGATTTATTTTTACTAAGATTCCTTTCCTTCTTTCCTGTGATCTGAGTTTCTCTAACAGTTTCTAGAATCCTCTTTCCATTCTTATTATTATCTTTTCCTAACGCAGTGACTTCACATTGTTGATGTGCTCTCGAAGGGTCTGAGGTTAATATCCCTTTTCTTACTACTTCCTGGGTAGATATACTTATTTCTTGCATGGATCGGTCCTTAAAACCTTCCTACATTATTTCAACCTTGCTAGTTAATTCTCTTGCCTTCTATTGCTTCACCTTATCTTCTCGTTCTTCTATTAGTCGGTCTATTTTTCTAGCTATGAAATCCCTTAGTTCTTGATTTTTCTTTTCTGTAGCTTCTTCCTCTACTTTCCTTCTGATCTGATCCTTCCCAATCCAAGTATTTCCTAACAAAAGTGGGAAAGGGGTGTTGTTGTCAACAAACTTAATGACTTCAAATTCCTCTTCAGTCAATGTTCCATGGATAATAATAGGTACATTAGTAACTCTTCCACATAGGCTTATCATCTTACTTTTAAACAAGCCTATCCTTCCCAATGAAAGTACCACAATAGGCTTTCCCAAAATTTCCCAAGTTCCTTCTGTCATAATATTCACTTGTGTTTCCTCATCCAAGACACTGTCTATGTCGAAGTCTTCTATTCTTATACTTATGCGTTGTTTTACTTTCAGGATCTCTCGTAAGATGACATCTTTGTGATAATTCATTGTTTCTTTCAACTTTGATAACATAGCCTGAGATTTCTCTTATTCTTTCTCTTTATGATTCTCTAACATGCTCTTAGTCTCTTGACTTTCTTCATAGTTTTATTGTCTCATGTTCATCCTTTCAACTTTAGCAATCATCCTTGGGCAATCCTCAACCTCATGATCAACAATTTTAAAGCAAAGACAAATAGGACATGTACCAGGGCATTCCTTATCAAGATGTAATGGTCTTTTGCAGTTATAACATAGTGTCACTCCTCTCTTTCTCTTATATGTTACCCAACCTCTTCTATTTTGTGCACTAGGATCACAGTGTTGGACCTGCAATCCACAAAAATTCTTTCTAGGTTCCTGCATCCACTTATTAGTCCAAAAATTATTTCTATGCATGGGAATAACATATATTTCTTCATTTCTATTAGCTTTACTTAGATCAACTCTTTGTTCCAGCCACGCCCTATCTTTCAGGCTAGGAAATAATCTATTAAACATAATTAAATTCATGCTTTCGAAACAAAATTTTTCACTTATCTTACTCTTATCAAAGCACAAAGCTTTACCTCTTTTAAGATCTTACCTCTTTTCTTCAAATCAGATTTATTTCTTAGCACAAAGCTTCGCAAATCAAGTCGAGTATTGTGCACTTCAACAACGGATCTACACACAAAGATTCTCTTTTCTTTACTTTAGGTCCCAACAATCATAGTTTCAGGTCTTGACAATGGAACCATTTGTTGGAACGGGGGTAGACCCAGGTTTCAACGTACCAACAAAACCCTAACTACCATCCCTTTTGGAAACACCTGCGAGCAGGCAAAGTCTCACCTGAGTTAGAAGCAGTGGGGGTTACAGGACTCAGGTTTTTGTAACCAATATGGGACACATATGTGTGATAATAATATTTTACAGATTATTCTAGCAACACTTAGAAGGTGATATGCATTAGTTCATTAGCTTCATTAACATCATAGAACAAACCTAAGATAGATCATCTCATTAACAATAAATATTAACACTTCAATCATTTAACACATAGAACTGAGTTAGATCTAACATTCATTCATTCTTAACACAACTAAGCATTAAGAATCAATAGATCTATGTACCATACATAATAAGAAAAACATTGTGCAGATTCATAACATAACCAAAAAAGCATAAAGCAAACCAAAGACACAAGGTATACGTGGTTCACCCCAGTGTAGGCCTGCATCCACCAACTACTTTGTCTTCTTTATTATTCTTCAATCTCTTACATTCATCCTCTCCTGTGCACTAAGCCACATATCCAAGCTTCACATCGGACAAAAGATATGCACACTGAGCACCAGATCCTCCTTCCCAAAACTAGGTGTTAGACATGAAATTTGCACACCTAGTTAGCTCACCGTAAGTGTCGTAAAGTGTCATATAAGTGTCTCATACACCTTAACACCATGGAATAACCTATGTCACAATCCCTAGTCAATATGGAGGAGGTATATATTACATGAAGGCCAAAATTCCAAGTACACATGTGTAATGATCCCAAGCCATTATGCAAGGATCATCACTATTTTGGTGTCTTTTTAAAACTTTTTCTGAGTGAGGTATTTCGTCAAAAACTTTTCTGATCTACCTTTTAGATGTGTTTATATCTGTGTATGAAGAAAATAATAGAAAGAGATAACCATGGAACATACCTCAACCATATGCAATAAGATAGACAAGCCAAAACATCTCAATTCTTCTTTATTCATAAAATAGAGAAACCTGCTACAATGAAGATGTTGATCTGGAATGCTCAACAGATGGCCAAGAAGATAGACAATAGATAAGATCTGCTACAAAATGCTCCCGCTAATACAAAAGATGCCTCCAAAGGATGAATAAGAAATGAAGATCAATACAAGCAGATCTAAATGCCAAACTCTCCAGCTGAAGAATGCCACGCTCCAATAGAAGGTTGAAACCCTCAATAACTCAGCCCTGCTGCCAAAAGTGTCCAATCACCCTAATAAATATGCCAACTGATAGATCGGGTGATGGTAAGAACAACCCAGG
>ML785904.1:401612-440338 GCA_009831015.1 Picea engelmannii | reverse complement strand
GCAGTTGTTAATGTTGAGAATTTGAAGTTGTATGAGCCTCTGTTGATTGATGATCAAGGAGAGAATGTTCAGATTCCTTCCATAGATGATTTTTCTCCAGAGTATCTAACAGAACTGCAGGAAGACACCATACTTGACAGGAGAATGCGAACTTCGAAGAGAGGAAATGTGGAGTATTTGCGAGTTGGTATTAAAGGGATGAATCCAAGCAAGTCCAAGTGGATTGAGGTTGGAAGGGTGAGGGAACTATACCCTCATCTTCACATAGACTGAGATAGTCTTTTGGAGGTCCAAAAGTTTCCCAATGGAGAGGTGTGATCAGGGGATCAAATTTTGCTCAATTTTCAAAGTGCTCGGAATGAGACGAAAATAGTGTCATTACGTCCGTATCATCTTCCTGATTCCAGCGGTATATTTACTTTCTCAAACGGAGTCCGTATGGAGAAGATATCGCGATCTGTCCGCCAAGCCAAACAGGCAAAATTTTTGGATGCTGATTGTACCTGTCCGTACAGTTCGTACAGTCCGTACGGTGACGTGGCAGGACCGTACAGGCCGTACAATGATGACATGGATGTTATTTATTGATTGGTTGTTGGCGTATTGGATGGTGACATGTGTCCGGTTGGTGGCGAGTAATATGAGGACACGTGGCCCAATCCCTGAGCGCCACGTGTCCCCTCATTATTTTTTATATGGTTGCATAAAATTGTATGGGGAGTCCATGGGGTTCGACCCCCGGACCTCCCCCAACACTAAATACTTCATAACCCTCCGCTAACCAAAGTACCTCCATTTGTTCCTTGTTAACTATACCACAAAACATATATTTAAGTTTGAATGTTATGCCAATGGAAAAGGGTGTCGGGTTGGGGCTTAGCCCCGACCCGTGGACGTATTACATTGCATATGACCCAACATATATACATTAGCCCGAATGTTTTGGCGCGTGCATTTCATTATGTTACATTGTATTGCAATGCATTGCATTGCAATGTATTTCATATATATATATTATGTGTTGGCGCGGGGTTTGAAACCACGACCCGTGGCTATGTAAACGTTTGTTAAATGTTGGCGCGGGAACCAAACGTAAGTTGCACGGTTTCAAACGGTTTAACCACCTTTTTGCCCAGCGCGAGGTCACATGGCCATATGCTCAGGTGCCAAGGCGGTTAGGGGCTGGAGGCGCCTTAACCGTCCTACGGTTTGCACCGTTGGCGCGGTTGCACCCGGTGCTGGGTTTTTACGCTTAAAAGAGCGTGTGAGCCAGGTTCACTCAAGGGGGGTGCGAATTGTAGAATCAGAGACAACAAGCTTGAAGAGGGAGACTTCCAGGAGGCCTAACTTCTTCATTTTTCGACCGTTTCAGGTGCCAAAAGAGCCTAGACAGGGGTTTTGGGACGCTGGGAAGCCATTGGAGCAGTCAGTTTGTCAGTTTGAGCATTGTAAGACATGTTTTTGAGCACTTTTTGAGCAATTAATAATAATGATCCATTGGAAGCTGGACCAAGAGATGTAGCCCAGAAGAGGGGTGAACTCCTTTATCAATTGCTGTGCACATGTGTTTATGTTCAATGTTTATGCTGCTGTCTATGTGTATTTCGCATAAGTAATCCTTAATTTATGTGTTGCAAATTGATCCTGTTGCTTTAAACACATAACATTTCACTTGCAATAATTATTCAAGTTTTTCAAGTCTTCTTCATTTTTAGATCAACATTGAACCAATCCTTTGAGTTTCCTCACTTCTTTGGGTCACTCGACGTAAAGTCACAACATCCATTGCATTATCAAGTTTTGGTCCATGTCAAGTTTATGTTGTTATGCCTCAGTGTTCAAGGGAAGTACCTGCTTTAAAAGTTAGCCATCACAAATATCTTGTTTCAATACCCATGTCAGTCCATATTCATTTGATCTACCAATTACATCTTTGTGACCATTTTGTGTCGTTGATGGGGGTTACATCAAGGCCCTCCCTCAACGAGTATGTTCCTGTCGACTTCAGCACATTATCTAGGAGCTAGACTTAGAAACCAGTTTCTACCTTGGGACCTGCATGCCTCAATGGTAGGCCTCCTCGCATCCGATAGTGGGTTTACATCATTGACCTATGATCGGATGATTCCACATATGTTCGACTTCAAATCATCCATTCACATTCGTTGGAATGTACTAGAGTACCATGGGAATCATTGACATCAATGATGATTTCCCTCGCGCTTGTTAATGGTTTACATCATTGACCAGTAACCAAGTGGTTTCTTCCATGTTCGACATCAGGACATCTATTCACATGGTTATAATTTTATTTCATCAGCATCGGTAAGAATACCCTGGGTTGATTGATCACTCTGATATATACTTTGGCCAGGTTGCGACGGATTTTCTTTTGAAGATTGACACATATATTATTACATAGATCCACTTTGTATTGGTCTGTGGCTATGTCTTGTCGTCTCATAGATCCACTGTGTATTTTTCATGGCTACGATCATTTCATGTCATGGAAGTATATATCCACATTGTATCTTTGGTGGCTATACTCTTCAGTCAATATGATTATGGATCCGTAGTGTATTTTATGGCGGCCATACCTAGAAAGTCTTTATCAATCAAGCATAGGTATGCCTGCCTTGGGTTTGAAACATGTCATAAAATTTGTTTGATGGTTTTTTTCAGCTTCTACCAAGTTCTCCGAGTCCACACCCTTGCTTTAAATATTTGTAAAGTGTTTCGGCCATCATTCTCTCTTCCGACGTCACACTTTAGGGGGAATTTTGTTACACATGAAATTTTCACACCTATGTACCTCGCCCTAAGTGTCATATAAGTGTCTCATACACCTTGACACCATGGAATAACCTATGTCACAATCCCTAGTTAATATGGAGGAGGGATATATTACATGAAGGCCAAAATGCCAAGTACACATGAATTATTATTAATATTCATGGAAAATAAATTGATTAAGTGTGAGAACCAAGTGCACATGAATTATTATTAATATTCATGAAAAATAAAGTAATTAAGTGTGAGAATCCATCTCACATTTGGTTTCCTATTTTTTAGGGAAGGTGGAGGATCTCATGGATGGTTGAAATATTTCCTCCTTAAAATCCTTGAGAGATATTTCCTCCCCAAAATCCTTAAGAGATATTTTCTCCCTAAATATCTTAGAGATCCCTTTCTTAGTGGATCTGATGAGAGATCCTCTCCATGGTGGTTAAGCCTCAAAATCCTATATAATGAGGGTTTTCCATGGAAGAGGAGGATATGGAGATTGAGAATTATACCAAACTTATGATCTCATAAGTGAGGCACCATTGAAGCATAATCAGTCTAGATTACTTGAGAAAAGGGGTTGGACAAAGAGAACTGGAAGAAGTTGTTGCACCTTCATCAAGTTTGGTCTATAAGTACTCTTCATTTGTTCTCATTAATATACATACATGCTTGGCCTGTTTCTTTCAAGTTTTTGTTTGTTCCACATAAACTTGTCTCTAGTAGATAGATCTGTATTTGGGTTAATCTGAGTAGAATAGAAAGCTTGTTGTATCCTTGTTTGTTCTATAGGACCTATCGAGGAGCTTAGGATCGAAGTTGAGCTTGGATTTTGCAAGGAAAAACACCATTTGAAAAGGTACCCTTTTCATCTTCCTCTTCATTCATTAGCTTAATTAGATCTAAAAGGATGTCAGTGTCCACATTAAGCACTTTTTTGTCTTGGACTTAGGAGTCGAGAGACCAAGAGGGAATCCATTTGTCCGCAGGAGGATTCACTTGTAACACTAGGTCAAGGCACAAATCCAAATTCTCTACTAAGCACAGAGCATTACATACACATTCTGATGCACAAAGAAACTCAGAACTACTTTCACTTAGCTATAAATACTTCTCTCTTACATCACTTAGCTTCTTCTACCTTACAACCTTACTTATTTATACTTTTACAATTCCTTACAAAAATTCCTAAACATGGGTAAACCCATGGGCCGACATCCCATAACCCATTACAAAACCCTAAAGAACCCTTTTTTGGGTCCACATAGCCTACAAAATAAGTGAGATCTACGATCTCAACTCCGCCATGGTGCTCGATCTTCAACCCTCGCATTGAAGTCCAAAAGGTGGTCCAAACCTGACCAAGGTTTCCTCAAAACTTGGTCGATGGCCAACACCCCACATGTGTGAGTAATGGGGGATGACATGGAATCCACTTTTACCATGGTGGTCAACAAGGTAGGTCAACTTGTGGGAGGCATAAATTTATCATACGAGCTCCAGTTGAGGCGATTTTTGTACCGTTGGAAAGGTATCGATGTGTAGAATAGTGTCAAGGGGATAGATATATGCTCACAAATTTTTGACCCCAAAAAATGTCATTTGATGTCTCAAAATGGATTTGGAAGGTTCTATACCCCAAATCTCCAAACTGGGAACTATTTCTAAAATGGTCCCTACAAGCCAATTCCTCCAATTTTTCCACCCATAAAGTACCAATATAGATGAAAAATTATATAATGATCCAATGTGGATAATACCTCCCCATTTTGGGAGGATTTTGGCCCCCAAAATATTCTATTGAATGAGGTGAGGAAATTTTTGCTCCACCTTCTCCTTGGAGTACCATTTTTCCTTGCCTAGAATTTGTCCTTTCAACCCAATCTACCAAAGGTCATGTTGTCCTTGTCTGGTAGTTCTGGACCTCTTATGAACAAATTGTATCTTCTTATAACTTTTCCTAAGCTTCTGGTGCTAGGTCATCTATGCTATGTAGGACCTACTCCTTAGTTTCCTAATCCAACATGGAAGGCTCAGAGAGTTTCATATTCTCCACATTCACTACTAAGTAAATACACATGTATGGGGGTATATTGAGTCTGTAGGAAATATCACCCACCTTCTGCAATACCTCAAAAGGGCCATACTACAGATCCTTAATCATCTTAGTAGGATCCTATAGACTTTCCTTATTTAGTTGTAAACATACTTTGTATCCCACTTTGAATGATATTTTTGTTTTGTACTGATCATTTAGGGCCTTGTACCTTTCCCATGAATTCTTCAATTTCTCCTATACTTGCAAATGGATATGCCTAATATTTTCAACAAAATTCTCTCCTTTCAATGCTTCTCTCATGATGTCTTCCCTCACTCCTTATTTTCCATAGACAACATCCAAGGGAAAAGGTGGAAAATATCAAAACCAAGTTTCAAAAGGGGACTTATCGGTAGAAGTATGGACTACTCTATTATAAGAGTGTTGAATGTAGATCATGTTTGCATCCTAGGTATTTCTATGCTTTTGATTGTGACACCTCAAAATTTCTACCAAAGTCCTATTGACTACTTTTATCTTCCCACCTTTCTGTGGATGGAAAGTTGTAGATCTATTCAACTTTGTGTCCATCTTCTCCCAAAGTGTAGTTCAAAAGGTATTGAGAAATATGATATCCCTATTTAAGATTATGTTCCTCAACATCCCAAAGTGCACCCAAACCTGTTCAAATAACATGATTTCTTCTTCTTTTCCTTTGATGTTATTTTTACAAAGCATAAGAATACACATATTGTTGAACCTATAAAATACCACAAATAGATAGTCATGTTCATTCCTGGTTGTTGGAAAATCACCTATAAAATCCATGGAAATTATTTCCCAAGGTTGAGTGGGTATAGGTAATGGATGGTATAGACCTTGCTTTCTATTACTAGGCTTTCTGAGAAAAAAAAGCATGCATCCTCTAATATATCAAACTACATCTTCTTTCATGTTGTGCCAATAAACATACCTTTGCAAGTTAGTAATTGTCTTCCCAACACCAAAATGTCCTACAACCTTGGAGGTGTGATCCTCTCTAATAAGTTGTAATATTTCACCTTTAGGGAAACATATCTTGTATATCTTGTAGAGTAACCCATTTTGGAGATGATAGTCAATTTTTTCGTCACCTTCTTCTGCATGAACTTGGCCTTGTAGACGCTGACACACCTCTTTGAAGTCCTCATGTTTTGTGTATTCCTCTTTGTATGCATCATGGGAAAAAATTTCCTTGTGCATAAGAGTTCCAAAATATGTAATCTTGGATGTGGGTGGCCTTGAAAGCATGTTTTCCAACTTATTAGTGTTACCCTCATACTTGATGACTAAATGAAATTGTTGCAAAAATCCCATCCACTTGTAATGTCTAGTTTGTTAATGGCATATTGGTCTATAGCTTTGAAGATTATTGGTCTATAGCTTTACGCTCCTTATTTAACACCTTGCCTTGTCTTTAAGGTGGTCTTCCAAGTGTCTTGTTATTTAACACATACTTGGTGTTATCTTGATTTAATATCCAACTTGGTGAAGTACTTGGCTTGTGTTGACGGGCGAAATTGACCGCTCGTCAACTGGAGGAGTGAATCTTGTCTGGGGTTGTCTAAATAACCCAAGCCGTTTGGATTAATCCACTCCAATGGGTTTAGCAGCTCCGTTGGCCGATCTAATTCCTAGAAAAATAAAAAAAACTAAACTAAAGAAACTAACTGAAAGAAAAACAAACAGCTGCTGAAAAATATATACAATCTAGAATGTATTTACAGTTTTACTAACTAATAGAATAATAGTTCTACCTATTAAATATATAGTGTATTGATATGATTAAATCTCTGTTATCTATACAATATTCACAAAATGCAAATTTTGATCGAAATCTGCAAAATCATATATGAATTGTCTTATGACAACAAAGCTAGTATTTTTGGATTTTTATAACTTTTATGAAAAAGAAATGAAATGATAACGATCTAACTAAGCAATAAAAATAACAATCTATATTATATATCTATCTAAACTACAGAGAATTCTTATATTAATTAAACTATTAAAATGAAAATAGCAAACTGACCTGAAATTATCATCTCCTACTCGTCCTGTAGATAGCATGTGCGTCTACTGTTTGATGAGGCCAACCCGCACCAGATTTTCCAATACTTCGTGTAAACACGAAGAAACAACGCTTTTGAATGCTAACAACAGAATATGTAAAGGATGTAGCAAAAATAATTTTATAATTTACAAATGATTACATTAAGATCAATCTCACTGCAAAGATTTGTATATAATTGCTCATTTAACAAAGAAGATTAACCTTCTGCTCATTAAATTGAAACAGGATAATTGTTGTATGTTAAATAAGAGACATCAAATATGGACACTATTTAAATCACATCACATCAACCTGTAACAAATTATGATATCTAAAGTAGTCAATAATTTGATTACAAATTGAAATGAACAAAAACTTGAACAAAAGTATGATATATTGAAGCTAAAGTTGTACAAACATCTACTTTCATTCGAGTCTGAATAATTATCAATCCATATTCTCTGCTCCCAAGCAGCGATCCCTTTGTTTACAAAAATAATACATATATAAAGGCCACATGATGAAAACATTCCTGTGGAAATTATCAAAGCTGTTGCAAAAATTATGGGAATACAATTTCCCAAATTCCTGTTCCTATCTAAAACTAACAACCCTATCCAAAACTATGTAAAAAAAAGCATGTTCAAAGATGCCACAGTCGATCCAATTTTCTTTGAAATTTGTGTGTACCTTTAAATGCACAAAAATACACGATTTTAGATTGTGTTCAGTTGTAAAATCAACAAAAATTCAAATTTTTATGACTAGCTACAGAATCTCACGATTCTGTAGCTAGTTATTATTTACAAACATAATCGTATTGTATCAATTCAATCATAACATAAATAGATGCGCTTGAGAAAATAAATCCTTTATGCTAATTCAAAGAAAACAAAATCATTTTAAAATCACTGTTGAAATACCATACCTCGGTTTCAGGGATTTGATTCGATCAAGCTATTTTTGAATTTACAATGGCAGTGGTCGCCTCTACATTTTTGAAAATGACAGAGCCTATGGTCTTCTGCCTTTTATCATTAGCTTGCAGTCTGTCATTTTCTTTGGTTAACATATTTACTCGGTCCTCCAAGGACTTGATTCGGGATTGGAGCAAAGGGACGTCTGTATAATATCGGTCGAGCCACAACTTGCATTCTTTGCACTGTGGTTGATCAGGCCGTGTAATCACAGGTGAGGAATGTCTTAAATTACCACCAGTTCCATTGTTGAGTTTGATCCCAGGGAAATTAGGGTCATCTCTAAGGCATGGCGGGAGGTTCGTCACATAGTCATAGGGCTTGACTAAACAAAGGCCTTGTGAGTATGAATACTCCTCGGTTAGAAACCGCTCGATTTCAAAATCAGAATCTTCACTCAATAGTATTGGCTGTTGGTCTGTGTTTTGTTTAGGTTTATTGCAAGCGCACCTTGATACCCAATGCACAACCTTCTTACCCTTGCAATTGACATCATTGTTACCCTTACCCTTTTTCTTCGCAGGCCTCTTAATAGGCTTAGCACTGTCTTTTAAACATGAGTCAGGCAGGGTGTCGGGTAGGTTATCGTTCGGGTAGGTCGAGGGTTAAACAGAGGGTAAGAGTGTAGGAGGGGGAACGACAGGCCCGACAAGGGTTTCTGTGACCACGGTTTTGTCAACTTGTCCAATTTCAGGACTGGCAAAGCCATTCCTCAATAAGAAAGCTTCCCAACAGTCGCCACTCAACCTCAAATGATGAACTATAACAATTTTAATTAAACAGTGGTGGAAGAGGCTGGAGTCAACTTTCTCCCTCTTGAAACGATTAGCCATTTTATACAAACTCCGAAGGAGGAAATGTGGCATATTCAAAGGAAAATCTATGAAACTCATGAGCAGTCGGAGGTGGTATAGGAAAACTAAACCGTATCTACCCTAGCATTTAATGAATTTCTTGATAATGGCCAACAAATCATGCCACCTAGACTTAAGAGATGTAACTGGCATACCTTTGTCGCAACTGCTGATTTTCCTTGAGGTAAATAACAATGGCCATGGTACTTCATCAACCTTCAAATTTTTAAACCATTTGTTCCCTTTGGCTGGCAGACCAGTGGCTGAGCTAAGGAAATCCTCATTCAATTCGAGTTGGATGTCCCCAACTTTGGCCCTGCATCCATCGAATGTAAGTGAAAATTGCTGAGCGACTGTGAGGTTGAAACCATCGAACTTCTCAATAAAAACCAACCAACCATTCCTCTCTAGGTCCTCTTTGGCATTATCAAATAACAACAAAGTTTGGACACCGTTGGGCTCGATTCGCACTACAGGATCCATAGCAAATAGCACAAGATCAACAGGGTAATCGGTGAGGGGGTTTGACAGGGTAGACACAGAACCCTTTTCCCGCAGTGTCCCCAAAACAGGCAAAGGCAACCCAAAATGAAAGACAGAGCGTTAATGCTTATGCGTGCAAAGGTGGTGTAGTAATTTGGGACCATGCAAAACTATCATGTCGGCTGTACAATCAACGACGCCTATTCAAATCATAACAGTGCATATCCAAAAAATATTTTAACCAAATGATTTATCACATAACCATTGAAAACCATGGTATTCATAACCAAAAATCGATCTGAATGTTAAATAAACAATGTCATTTGCACGATTTTAAAAGAAACACCAATATGTCGAATATTGCATTGATGATTACATCAAAGACACCAACATGTCAAATGAACCACGATTTGAACCAAAATTAATGTGTTCAATAAAACCATTGCATCAATGATTTGATCAAAGACACCAAAATATCAAATAACCATTGCATCAACGATTTATAAATCGAAATCATATTAACAATAGTCAAAAGCAAAGTGAGTGATGGTTTGGTGTTTTTATAAACAAATAGGTTCATAACAATCCACAAGATCATTTTAATGCCATCAACATGAATCCCAACTATAGGTTTTCACGCTTGCAGTCGTGAAAATGAAAACAAAAGCAGGTATGCGAAAGCAAAAGATAAACGTGTCAAAAAATTGCGACGAGTATTGAGGGTTCAAAAACTCTTGTGTAGGCAGCTTGTAAGGAAAAGATGGGAATGAAAATGGCTGCCAACAATGGCAACACACTGGTAGAAGCAGTTATCTCTGCCAAAAGAACAAATCCAGATTAGGATAATGAGAATAATTCTAACTCAAAAAAAACAACGAGAAAATTGTTTAAACATCGTCATCAATCAAAAAATTTCAGCTGGTTATTTTAAAAGATGAAAACTGATAACAGTCTTAATAAAAGCGAGTCATGATATTAAGGATAAAATCTCCAATACTGTTGACAGAGCCACTGCTTCTAGCAAGCGTCCATATCCTCTATAGGGTTGCCATTTAACCCACTCTGATATCCATATCTTGCCAGGAAGTTCCAGATCACATTTAAGGTCAAAAGATTACAAATCTGAGAATTTTCATATACCTGACATTGCTTCGCTGCCAGCGGGCCTGTTCAGTACCCCGACAAAGTTATATTGGCGTCATGCATGCATTTACCTGCTGCCAACAGACCTGTTCAGTATCTCGGTGGGTTTACAAGCACTTCCCACAGCTCTTTAACGATTTATTTGGTTTTTAAAGATATATAATTGAGCAGGGTGACGCTGAAAATTATGATATTTTGGACATATTTTAATAAATTACAAACCTTGAGAAAGATTTTTAAACTGTCCTTCTTTAAGATCTAGAGATAGTTTATTAATAAGCCGACCTTCGGAGACAGGGAGACATCTTCTGAGTTGCTCCCTTAAGGAACAGGGACAACGTAAGAAGAAAATGGATGATCGTGACAGGCTTCAATTGAAGATTGAAATCAATAAACTCTTTTCAAACAACAAACCTTCTTTAACATGGCTGTAAATTTCATAAGCATATCATAATTGATGTTTAAACAAAGTTTCAGCAGTTATTTCAGAGGAAATTTTTTTATGTTCTCTTAATTTGAATAGTTCATGATGCAGGTATATGTATTTCAAAAGTAAAAACTGATAAGCGTAAGGGAGAAATCAAAACCAAAACAACAAAAGAAAATGAAAAAAAAACAAAGGAAAAATATTTACACAGTGTACACAGGGTTGTCATCAAGCGAAATACCTTTTTAGAGCTTCACCATTCACCGGATAGGTGTCTAGCTGTCCCTCTAGACTCTGTAATCTGAAAGAGCTGGGACCCAATTTCTCAGCAATTAAAAATGGTCCTAGCCATAAGTTCTGAAACTTCGTATGCTCTCCCTTTCCCTCATGTGGTTTGTCCCATTTTAGGACAAGGTCACCTACTTCAAAGTTCCTGTCAGAGGCAGAGTTGGAATCAAACCATCTTTTAACCACAAGTTGGTGCTGATCTAACTTCTGTTTTGCTTGAGCCCTTACCTCTTTTAGTTTTAATAATGCGTTAATTCGATTCTCCAAAGGGGGGAAGTTCTCTTCTTGTATTTTCTGTGATAGCTTCAGTGAGGAAAGAAGAATATGTGGTGGCAGAATTTCCTCTCTTCCATAGACGAGAAAGAAGGGAGAGTTACCCACAACAGTTTTCAGAGTTACTCTATTAGCCCAGATTGCGTTTAACAGTGCATTATGCCAATTTTTGTGATTTTCAGATACCGTTCTCTTGATGATTTTAATCAGATTCTTATTAGTTGATTCTGCCAATCCATTGCCCCGAGGGTAATAGATGGCAGAATATTTTAATTTAATTCATTTTTCTATAGAGAACTCACTCATCTCAAGAGACGAAAAATAGGAAGCGTTATTGAATACTAAACAGTCAGGGATACCAAAACGAGTAATAATATTCGAATTTAAAAAGGCAATTACCTCACTGGTATTTACAACTCTTAATGGGGCAGCTTCAGACCACCTGGTGAAGTAATTTGTGGCTATTATGATAAACTTATACTGTTGTGAGGATGGTGGATTGATTGGACCTATAATATCAAGACCCCACTACTGAAAAGGGGAGTCTACTGAAACAGGCTGCAAAGGAAAGGCTGGTTTATGTATCCTCCCGGATGCATTTTGACAAATAATACACTTGCGACACAAGGCATGAGCATCTATAAAAAGTGTAGGCCAGTAATAACCTGCTCTTAATACTTTATGGGCGGTGGTATCCCCACCAAAATGTCCACTAGCTTCTCCTGCGTGCAATTCTAATAAGACCTTTTCTGCTTCATCTTTCTCAAGACAGCGCATTAGTACTCCATCAAAATTTTGATGAAACAAAATACCATTAGTTAACTGAAAGGAGGTAGATTTCAATATTAACGCTCTTATTTTAGTGGGATCTAGGTGACGGGGGGCTGACCCATGTTCAAGACAGAATTTTATATCATCATACCAGGGACTAACAGGGTTTTGTGCATAGCAGATTGAATTTTGGTAGTGTTGTCCTGGGTTTGACATATCATTTTCCTCTTGATGTCCTGCCGCTGAGTTAGCGACTAAATTTCATATCCCTTGTCCTCTCACTATTTTTGCTGGGGTGATTTCTATGTCATACTCTTGTAAGGAGGTGACCCAGTTCGCCCTCTTTTCGCCTAGTTCTTTCTATACTAACATATTTCTGACAGTTGAGTAGGGAACGATAATTTTTGTCCTAGATTTCAAAAGATAAGATCGGAAGTGATTTACTGCTTTAAAAAAAGCATAGGCTTGCTGATCTACCACTGGGTAATTGAGTTCTGCGCCTTTGAAAGCTGAGCTCATAAAGGCAATTGGGACTTCATTGTTTTCAGCGTTCTTTTGAGTTAGGACAACAGCGTAGGAGCGGTCAGAGGCAAATGTGTAGAGCGTGAAGTCTTGCGAAAAGTTGGGGCTCATGAGAGAAGGAGCGTCTATTATGGCCTTTTTTATTGAATTAAATTCTTGGTTTTCTAAGGGTCCCCAATGATATTGTTCGTCCTTTTTTATTAAATTCTGTAAAGGTCTCACTATTTCTAAAAAACTGGGGACGAATCTCCTGACAAAGTTTATCTGGCCTAAGAAAGACTACATAGACTTTTTTGATGAGGGAGGGGGGAGTTTCGAGATGACTTGAGTCCTTTCAGGGTTGATAATCATCCCTTTGCTTGATACAATAAATCCTAAGATCTTACCTTGTTCTACTGCGAAGATAGATTTTTTAGGATTCAAGGAAATGTCGTACTTACGACATCGCTGTAGAACGGATCTCAAATGAGCTAGATGATCATCTTTGTTTTTCGAGAATACAGTAACATCATCTAGGTAAAATACGACAAGCAATGTCCATCACTCTCTGGAAAGTGGCACCAACATTAATGAGTCCAAAGGGCATTTTCCTATAAGCGTAGGTGCCCCATGGAGTGCGGAAGGTAGTTTTAAGTTGGTCTGGAGGAGACATCAGGACTTGGTTATACCCTGAAAAACCATCCAATAAGGATAATATTTCAGAACCAGATACCTGTTGAAGGATCTGTTCCATGGGTGGGACAGGGTAGTTGTCTTTATTAGACGCTCAATTAAGGTTTCAGAAATCGACACATAGTCGGATTTCACCACTCTTCTTCCGGACATGGAACAGATTAGAGACCCATTGTGTGTGCCTAACTGGGAAAATTATCTTAGCATTCATGAGTTTATTTAATTCTTTTTTGACAGTCAGTTCGAGCTTAGGGTGCATTTTTCTTAACTTTTGTTGAAACGGCAAGGTTTGGGGTTTCATAGGAATGACGTGTTGTATGATGTTAGGGTCAAAGGTTTTTAGGTCATCATACGTCCATGCAAAAACATCTTTGAATTCCTTAAACAATTTAATAAACATGGCTTTCTCTTGTTCAGAACACCCCACCCCTAAATTAATGCACCGTGGATTGTCATTAGTTCCAAAGTTTACTTTTTCATACGATAAAGAGGAACTATTTGTTTTACAATTGACCGATTTTTTGAATTTGTCTTGAAGATCATAAAGGTTTTCTAATCTAACTACAGATTTAGGGATAGAATTTACCATGTCTGATGAAGATTCAGGAGATCTTGGATCTGGTATTACCATGAAATCGTGAAGATTCTCATCATGAGTGCATTCGTCGATTACTGCGCCTTGGAAAGTTTCTTCCATATGCAGGAAAATAATAATTTGTTGATCATCGTCGAAGACTCTCCAATTCGTGATGTTGTCGGGAACGGATGGCCTGAACAACAGTTCAATGAAGAATGCATTCAGGGACAAGCCTTCTATAGGAAAGAGTTTCGAAGCCACGTTAGCTAACAATTCAGCTTCCGAATTATTCAATCTAGGAATAGAATTTATGTTAAAAGCAGAAAACTTATTCATCAAATTCCATACCTCAGATTGGTAGATTTTAAGATGTGGAGACAAACAGTGGATAGAATCTCTTACCTGTCTAACCACGATTTTCGAATCGCCAAAGACAATCAAATTTTGAATGTTCATATCTAATTCTTTCCTGAGACCTTGCAATAAAGCCTCATATTCTGCTATGTTGTTTGTACATTCAAACTCTAATCTGCATGCAATCAGGGTTTTGTTACCTGCTGGATCAATAATAACGTAGCCCGCACCAGCTCCTTCCTTGGACTTTGACCCGTCAAAGTAAAGAGACCATATTTGATTTTTGTCGGGTGCATGAGACCATTGTGTAGAAACTACTGGCTGCATATATGCCACAATCTCGGACTGTTGTTCCGGGTTAGTGATAGCGGAAGTCTCGGCCATGAAATTGCCAAAAAAGATATCCATCCCTTGTATTTCGGGTGAATCGACAGAAGGTGTAAATGGTTCATTAGGATCATTTAAATATTTCACTGTGAACTTTAGGTAACGTTCACGATTTACTTTGATTTTGTTGGGCTTTCCGTTCTCAGGTAGCCACAAGTGAGACCAATCTATCGCGAAATAGCCGTGTAGTTGCTCTGACCAGTCTTTGCTTAAAAACAAACCATAAACTTCTGGAATATCCACAACAATAATATCAATCACTTGATGAACTTTGGGGTTAGACGATAATCTTATAAGCACATTCCTTAATTCGCCTATAACCTTAACACTAGTTCGATCAAGTTGGATGATATTTAAGGTGGATGGTTCAACTTCAGCATTAATCTTCTGACACATAGACCATGGCATTACATTGGATGACGCTCCTGATTCTACCATACAATTGTGCACGTTCCTATTAAAGATTTAAAAAGTTAACAAAAATGGAGGGACGTTTCTGCGAGTACTAATGGTGGAAGCTTGTGGCTTTTTACTCGCAGGCTCTAAAGCTAATTTATCTACATTTGTTACATTATTTATAGGAAGATATCTCTTCTCATGAGGATCAGAAGTATTTTTAGCGCAGGCCTTCTGAGGAACTTTTGGGTTGTTCTGAAAAACTTTGTTACTGCTTGGATTACCGTTTTTGCTATTCTATGCGATATTCTGTAACATTTTTTGTAGCAGAAATGGAAATTTTAATAATTCATAAACATAAATGTTAGCCCTTAAATTTTTTAGATCTTCAACTAAATCATAATCTAAGTTTGGGTTTACATGACTCTGTTTAGTCTCAGCTGATCTAGACTGTTTTGGGGGTAAAGTCGTAGTGTTTTCAGAAGAAGGTTTGTTTGTTGTCTTACTCCTAGTATTGTAGGGATGAACTGTCTCGAAATTAGCTTGAAAAATGCTATTCGAGAAGTGTCCAAAAAACATTCGGAGAAGATTCATCTTCTTCAACTATCTCTTGTTCAATTACTTCCTCAGGGATCTCAGGGGGCATCAAGTTATCCCGGGCTTCTAGAATCGTTTGAATAGCGAATTGCAGGCTTTCTAGATTTAAGCAGTCAATGTTTGAATTAGGTCGGTTGGTGGGAAAAGGCTTCCTAAACGGGGGTTTGTAAGGCCCTTTTCTCGAAGAAGCTTCTTTGGCCATCCTTTTCAAATCTATAACTTGATTTGACAGTTTTTGAACAACTTTTGTTAAGTTTTCTAAATATGAGCTTTCAGGTTGCGTTTTGTTTTGGGCAGGTCTAGGGAGGATTTTGATTTTCTTTTTGGAAGATGACCTAGTCTCTATTTCATTGCTAGTAGTGTCTTTTAAGCTGAGGATGTCTTTTTCAATTTGAATGGCCTCTTCGAAGGCCTCTAACAACGTGGATTTCTTGGATCTCTTTACCCAAATAGCTATACTTTGATGTAAGGCTTTCGTATAATATGGTATGATAAGATTCTCAGCAGGCATCGAATCCGTAGGGATTCAGTTCTTTAGTGTTAAGAATCTTTGGTTAAAGTCTGTGATTTTCTCTTTAGGGTTCATTCTTAAACTAGAAATCTCCATGACTAGAACATATGGGGACTTGTCGTCTCCAAACTTCTCAAGAAAGCAGGATTCAAACTTCTCCCATGACATGATGGTATGGGGCTGCTGGGAAAAGTACCAGGTAGAGGCATTGCCCTTGAAAGTATAGGGGAACAATCTATAGACTATGTCTTCGTGCTAGAAATTACGGAGTCTAATGGCTAACATAAACTTTTTGATGTGATCTTCGGCGATCTGGTTAGAGTCCGGGTCAAACTTGGGGAACCACTTCTCCGGGTGTTTGGGTAAGGGATACTGAGGCCCGGGTACGGCTACTGCATCTTGGTCGAGCCAGGGTCTGGCAGGATTGTTTTGATTGGCCATTGGTATGGGCGGTGTCGAAGGCTGGGATGAGGAATTGCCTTCGTCAGAAGAGTCTTCTCCAGAAGAAGAAGGGGATGATGGAGGTGGTGAGGGTGGTATACCAGATCCTCCTGCTGCAGGAGTGAGGATTGGATCTGTAGGGTTTAAAGTGAGGTTAGTGCCTCCAAGTTGTTCTCTGATATCAAAGAAATCTAATGGTTGGTCCAAAGTTCGATTTGGTTTCCTTAAACGGGCGAAGGCACTATGTGTTCTTATGAGAGATTGGCGGACAATCTCTTCTACGTCACCACCTGTAGGGTTTGGGGTTGCTGGTTCAACTGTGATCCGTAGATCGTCGTTTGATGTGGTTGTTGTTTGAGGGATGATGTTATCATTTGAATGACTTCTTGTCACTATAGGTGAGCGGTTGGGTGGTGGAGGAGTCTTACGACCACCTCGTGCCATTAATAATTTTCAGGCCCTCCTTCTAGCTGTTAGCGATTATTTTTGTCTTAGGCACAAAAGCACCCAGGTCTACAGGTTGCTCAGGAAGTGCCCAAGCGCAGCGTGGGAGAATCCCTATTTTTCCTGTAGCAAGGCAAGCGAGCGGGAAAAATAGCGTTGGCAGCATCCAAGATCTATTTACAAAGCAGATCGATGGTCATTGAGTTTTCTGAGCTACCGAGTTGCCCAAGGTTTAGCGCAAGAGGGAGCACCAATAGTTCAAATCAGATTTGGGTCGTCCGATCCAACTAGGATAGGTGGCAGCCTGTCGGCATATTGGGTATCGGGAGTCAGGAAGCTCTCCGTCCATTGCACTTGAAAGTGTCGATCAGCGAAACTCCGAATCTCCCTTCGAACTAAGTCCAGGATCTCAGCACCAGGTCATATCAAGCGAGCGGGTGAAGGGGGGACAACCCATTTATAATAGCAAATACTATCTGGGCCGTCCATCTTAAGGACGCGTGGCACGCATCCACGTCATGATGGGATTTGGGAATTCGAGCAGTAAGCCCTCCTCGCCATTTTACATTTTGAAACCCCGAACCCCGATAGCGCCGAAACATGGGCCCATAGTATTACCGGGTTAGTTCAGAGCTGTCAAATCAGTGGGGAACACGTGGCGACCGTTAAGCCCTCCCGACATTTCACCCATCGCGACTTTAAAGGATAAAAATCCTAATCCTTTCTCATCCGCGAACCCCGAAACGCCAAAAGAACTCTGACAGAGAGGTCAAAGGCACCTAATTAAGATTCAAGAGAGGGGGCGTTGTGTTCTCCAGGAACTGATTCATGTGATCTAAATCTTGATGCCAGCTTGAGGATAAACGAAGAAGAGATAAGGTGGTTGAAGCCTAGCTTCACTCATTAATTACAGGGTATGGACGTCCCGGCTGAAGGTCCACCCGAGATGGTCCTCCGTACTGATTCTTTCTATGGAATCCGCGTCGAGTCTCCAACTCGCCAGGGAAGCCTGCACATGCTAATTCAACATTTAAGAGCTCAGCTACCCCCCTGGCACGAGCCATAAAGAGTTAAGGTAGCGTATGACAGTAGAATGCAGGCCATATGTGATTGAGGAGACGCCTTTGCTGGGCAAAATGGGGAAGAGCATATGTAGGCATTTTGGCCATTTTTTGTATCTATCGATGGTAGAGCACAGCTCCCGATTGTAAAGTTTTAATAGACTCTAGTTCTCTGGTTATGTATTGGTATGTAAGATTTCTTGTTTAATGACAGACAATCTTCTCACTCCATATGGTTTTCATCTCATACTGAGAGAGTTCATGATCGACTGATTCGTGCGAATGGTTGCAATTATGTTATGATAAAGGATTTATTGTTGCATTCTTGTATTCTTTAGTTTTTTGCATTTGAATGTAAGAAGATCTTACGTTTATATGTTATCCTCTACAGTCTGTTAGAGACCTGATGTTTATGACAGACCCTTGCATCTTTCTGATACAAGTCTTCCCCCTACTCACCCTTACTACAACTCACTGTCTGAAGTTATCTAAGACCTCATTTTCCCATGCATGCCTGGCCTAGTTTCGGAGTTAGAGCCACATCGTCTTGAGTTAACCTCCATTTGATCACCCCATTAAACAAAATGTGACATTAAACTGATGGGTGTCGGGCTCTGCTCCTGCTGCAATCCAGGAGTGACTTCTGACGCTAACATTTATGGCACCGTTGTTGGGGATGAAGTTGAAGATTTTACCTGGGCAGAACGACATTGAGCCTCTGATTCTGAAGGTGAATTAGACATCATAGCCCTTAAAGATTGCTACTATGCACCTGGCGACTCCACTGTGGCGACTCCATTGTTTCCACATCACTGTTTCAGCTGTGACTACTGTTAGCACACCTAAAAGCTGACCCTAATGAGCTTTCTCGAGAAGGTTTCAACAGCTGCTTTCTCAGCCTGAGAAGTTTCCTGGGATAACGACAATGTTAAGATCTAGCCTTTGATGGTGAACAAGGACTAGACATGCTTGAAGTTGTGCATCTTTCACCTGGTGAATCCATGATTCGAGGATCGATTGACGACTCCACTGGTTTGATATGGAGAAAATTCTGGCTCAAAGGTTTTCTTTCTATGACTTTTCTCAGATAGTTGGTTTTCCTAATGCACTTCCTGATAGAGACCAATGGGAAGATTTCCTCTCTGAATTTCATGCAACAAGTTGGGAGGAACCAACTGAGCATTTTCTAGACTTCCATGAGGCTATCCACTAACACAATATCACGCATGAGGATGTCCAGATTAAGCTCTTTAGGTATTCATTGAAGGGAGATGCTCTTGAATGGTGTCGGTCTCTTCCCACTGCAAGCATCTGCTCTTTAACAGGTTTTCATACAGCTTTCAATTCATTTTGTAAAGACTACTATCCAGATGATGGTTTGTTTGAAAACTGTTGTGAGGAGTTTTCTTCGCTTCAGGAAGCCTCTGCTGGCCCTGAAGACTAGGTCCATGATGAAGCCCTTACTATGGAGGAAATCATCTGCTTTGAAAATATAGAGGTGTTGGACGATATTAATTGTGTTAGCCCCAGAACAAAAGCATTTGACATCATATCAGATGCATTTGTTCTTTTAGATCTTCATGAATATCAACACGCCTCTTGTGGAGATTATGAGTTTGCAGAGCAGATGTGGTCCATGTTAGATGGATCACCTGAGTATCGGGTTGAAGCAGATATTCCTAGCAACCCTGCTTCTGAGGACGGAGGCCTTCCCGTTTTTAAAGAAGAAATTATTGTGGAAGCGGTTTACTCTCTTTTTCTCCAGGGGGTTTCTCATGATATATGTTTACCTGGGATTAAAGAGAAAAATATTACCTGTGAGCAGCTAGAACCAGTAGGTCCTACTATCCCTAAAACAAAAATTTTTGACGGGATCACTGTTCTGGAGGAGGATCATATCAATGAAGGACACCCCCTTTTTGATATATATTATAGTGATGATGAGCAGCAAGATTATCCTACTTTTGATCACTATAGAGATACTGAAGAGCCATTCAGCAAACATAACCACCCCATGGTCCCTATTTATGATGAATATGAATCGGACCTGGGGGAGACCGAACCAGAGGAGCAGAATATTTCCTGTCCAGAGCCAGTCAGCGAGCATCCACCGCCCGAGAGCAGCGAGCCTACGTTAGTTGTCCACCATCAACCTGTGCTTATCAGATATATTCAGCCACAGGTGAACAACTGTGTAGCAGAGGAGGGTGTCTGTCGCCCATTTTCTGGAATTTGCCACTCATTCTATGACCCTGTCTGCAAGTACATGGAGTGGCATTTCCCCTATGCCTTGGAGCCACCCTATTTCATCTCAACTCCAGCCTGTAAGGAGGAGTTGAAGAGTGTAACCGCTCTACTTTCTTGGTTACACCATCCACTGATGATTATCGACAGAAGGAAGGAGCTTCTATCCAGGATGTTGCTTGAATGGCTATGGTGGAAGTTTTCTTTCACCTAGCCCATGTAAAGTGTTTTATTAGCTTAGGACTGTACATAAAGAAGCTCCTATAAGCATGAACGTTCAATTTGTTTTGTTTTTATTTTTCGGCCTGTATTTTCAGCAGCGAGATGTTTTGAGCCTAACTCCATAGCCTAACAGCAAGGCATTGAAGCTGCAGAATGAGTTCTTAGAGCATCACAGGGATGAATCTATCCCCCATGGAGCCTAATGTTAGCGATTATTTTTGTCTTAGGCCCAAAAGCACCCAGTTCTATAGGTTGCTCACGAAGTGCCCAAGCACAACGCGAGAGAATCCCTGTTTTTCCGATAGCAAGGCAAGCGAGCGGGCAAAATAGCGTTGGCAGCATCCAAGATCTATTTACAAAGAAGATCGATGGTCATCGGGTTTTTGGAGCTACCGAGTTGCCCAAGGTTTAGCACAAGAGGGAGAACCAATAGTTCAAATCAGATTTGGGTCGTCCGATCCAACCAGGACAAGTGGCATCCTGTCGACGTATCAGGTATCGGGAGTCAGGAAGCTCTCCGTCCATTGCACTTGAAAGTGTCGATCAGAAAAACTCTGAAGCTCCCTTCGAACTAAGCCCAGGATCTCAGCACCAGGTCATATCAAGAGAGCGGGTGAAGGGGGGACAACCCCTTTATAATAACAAATACTATCTGGGCCGTCCATCTGAAGGAAGCGCGGCACGCATCCATGTCATGACGACATTCGAGAATTCGAGCGGTAAGCACTCCTCGCCATTTTACATTTTGAAACCCCGAACCCCAATAGCACCGAAACTCAAGCCCACAGTATTACTAGGTTAGTTCAGAGCCGTCAAATTAGTGGGGAACACGTGGCTACCGTTAGGCCCTCCCGGAATTTCGCCCATCGCGACTTTAAAGGAGAAAAATCCTAATCCTTTCTCATCCGTGAACCCCGAAATGCCAAAAGCACTCTGACAGAGAGGTCAAAGGCACCTAATTAAGATTCAAGAGAGGGGGCGTTTTGTTCTCCAGGCACTGATTCATGTGATCTAAATATCGATGCCAGCTTGAGGATAAACAAAGAAGAGATAAGGTGGTTGAAGCCTAGCTTCACTCATTAATTACAGGGTATGGACGTTCCGGCTGAAGGTCCACCCGAGATGGTCCTCTGTACTGATTCTTTCCATGGAAGCTGCGCCGAGTCTCCAGTTCGCCAGGGAAGCCTTCACACGCCAATTCAACATTTAAGGGCTCAGCTACCCCCCTGGCGCAAGCCATAAAGAATTAAGGTAGCGTATGACAGTAGAATGCCGACCAAATGTGATTGAGGAGACGCCTCTGCTGGGCGAAATGGGGAAGAGCATATGTAGGCATTTTGGACATTTTTTGTATCTATCGATGGTAGAGCACAGCTCCCAATTGTAAAGTTTAACAGACTCTAGTTCTCTGGTTATGTATTGGTATGTAAGATTTCTTGTTTAATGACAGACAATCTTCTCACTCCATCTGGTTTTCATCTCATACTGAGAGAGTTCGTGATCGACTGATTTGTGCGAATGGTTGCAATTATGTTATGATAAAGGATTTATTGTTGCATTCTTGTATTCTTTAGTTTTCTGCATTTGAATGTAAGAAGATCTTGCATTTAGATGTTATCCTCTAAAGTTTGTTAGAGACCTAATGTTTACGACAAACCCTTGCATCTTTCTGATACAAGTCTCCCCCCTACTCACCCTTACTACAACTCACTGTCTGAAGTTATCTAAGACCTCATTTTCCCATGCATGCCTAGCCTAGTTTCGGAGTTAGAGCCACATCGTCTTGAGTTAACCTTCATTTGATCACCCCATTAAAAAAAATGTGACATTAAACTGATGGGTGTCGGGCTCTGCTCCTGCTGCAATCCAGGAGTGACTTCTGACGCTAACACTAGTGCCATTTGTTGACGGGTGAAATTGACCGCTCATCAATTGGAGGAGTGAATCCGGTTCGGGGTTGTCTAAATAACCCAAGTTGTTTGGATTAATCCACTCCAATGGGTTTAGCGGCTCCGTTGGCCGATCTAAGTCCTAGAAAAACAAAAAAACTAAACTAAAGAAACTAACTGAAAGAAAAACAAACAGCTGCTGAAAAATATATACAATCTAGAATGTATTTACAGTTTTACTAACTAACAGAATAATAGTTCTACCTATTAAATATACAGTGTATTGATATGATTAAATCTCTGTTATCTATACAGTATTCACAAAATGCAAATTTTGATCGAAATCTGCAAAATCATATATGAATTGTCTTATGACAGCAAAGCTAGTATTTTTGGATTTTTATAACTTTTATGAAAAAGAAATGAAATGATAACTATCTAACTAAGCAATAAAAATAACAATCTATATTAAATATCTATCTAAACTACAGAGAATTCTTATATTAATTAAACTATTAAAATGAAAATAGCAAACTGACCTGAAATTATCATCTCCTACTCGTCCTGTAGATAGCATGTGCGTCTACTGTTTGATGAGGCCAACCTGCAACAGATTTTCCAATACTTTGCATAAAAACGAAGCAACAATGCTTTTGAATGCTAACAACAGAATATGTAAAGGATGTAGCAACAACAATTTTATAATTTACAAATGATTACATTAAGATAAATCTCACTACAAAGATTTGTATATAACTACTCATTTAACAAAGAAGATTAACCTTCTGCTCATTAAATTGAAACAAGATAATTGTTGTATGTTAAATAAGAGACATCAAATATGGACACTATTTAAATCACATCACATCAACCTGTAACAAATTATGATATCTAAAGTAGTCAATAATTTGATTACAAATTGAAATGAACAAAAACTTGAACAAAAGTATGATATATTGAAGCTAAAGCCATACAAACAACTACTTTCATTCGAGTCTGAATAATTATCAATCCATATTCTCTGCTCCCAAGCAGTGATCCCTTTGTTTACAAAAATAATACATATATAAAGGCCACAGGATGAAAACATTCCTGTGGAAATTATCAAAGCTGTTGCAAAAATTATGGGAATACAATCTCCCAAATTCCTATTCCTATCTAAAACTAACAGCCCTATCCAAAACTATGTAAAAAAAAGCATGTTGAAAGATGCCACAGTCGATCCAATTTACTTTGAAATTTGTCTGTACCTGTAAATGCACAAAAATAAACGATTTCAGATTGTGTTCAGTTGTAAAATAAAAAAAAAATCAAATTTTTATGACTAGCTACAGAATCTCATGATTCTGTAGCTAGTTATTATTTACAAACATAATCATATTGTATCAATTCAATCATAACAGAAATAGATGCGCTTGAGCAAACAAATCCTTTATGCTAATTCAAAGAAAACAAAATCATTTTAAAATCACTGTTGAAATACCATACCTCGGTTTCAGGGATTCGATTCGATCAAGCTATTTTTGAATTAACAATGGCAATGGCCGCCTCTACATTTTTTAAAACGATAGAGCCTGTGGTCTTCTGCCTTTTATCATTAGCTTGCAGTCTGTTATTTTCTTTGGTTAACACATTTAATCGGTCCTCCAAGGGCTTGATTCTGGATTGGAGCAAAGGGATGTCTGTATAATATCGGTCGAGCCACGACTTGCATTCATTTCACTGTGGTTGATCAGGCCGTGTAATCACAGGTGAGGAATGTCTTAAATTACCAGTAGTTCCACTGTCGAGTTTGATCCCAGGGAAATTAGGGTCATCTCTAAGGCATGGCGGGAGGTTCGTCACATAGTCATAGTTCTTGACTGAACAAAGGTCGTGTGAGTATGAATACTCCTCGGTTAGAAACCACTCGATTTCGGAATCAGAATCTTCACTCAATAGTATTGGATATAGTTCTGTGTTTTCTTTAGGTTTATTGCGAGCGCACCTTGATACCCAGCACACAACCTTCTTACCCTTGCAATTGACATCATTGTTACCCTTACCCTTTTTCTTCGCAGGCCTCTTAACAGGCTTAGCACTGTCTTTTAAACATGAGTCAGGTAGGGTGTCAGGTAGGTTATCGTTCGGGTAGGTCGAGGGTTCAACAGAGGGTAAGAGTGTAGGAGGGGGCACAACAGGCCCGACAAGGGTTTCTGTGACCACAGTTTTGTCAACTTGTCCAATTTCAGGACTAGCAAAGCCATTCCTCAACAAGAAAGCTTCCCAACAGTTGCCACTCAACCTCAAATGATGAACTATAACAATTTTAATTAAACAGTGGTGGAAGAGGCTAGATTCAGCTTTCTCCCTCTTGAAACATTTAGCCATTTTATACAAACTCTGAAGGAGGAAATGTGTCAAATTCAAAGGAAAATCTATGAAACTCATGAGCAGTCGGAGGTGGTATAGGAAAAATAAACCGTATCTACCCTCACATGTAATGAATTGCTTGATAATGGACAACAAATCATGCCACCTAGACTTAAGAGCTATAACTGGCATACCTTTGTCGCAACTGTTGATTTTCCTTGAGGTAAACAGCAGTGGCCATGGTACTTCATCAACCTTCAAATTTTTAAACCATTTCTACCCTTTGGCTGGAAGACTAGTGGCTGAGCTAAGGAAATCCTCGTTCAATTCGAGTTGGATGTCCCCAACTTTGGCCTTGCATCCATCGAATGTAAGTGCAAATTGGTGAACGACTGCGAGGTTGAAACCCTCGAACTTCTCAATAAAAACCAACCAACCATTCCTCTCTAGGTCCTCTCAGGCGTTATCAAATAACAACAAAGTTTGGACACCGTTGGGCTCGATTCGCACTACAGGAGCCTTAGAAAATAGCATAGGATCAATAGGGTAATCGGTGAGGGGGTTTGACAGGGTAGACACAGAACCATTTTCTCGCAGCTTCCCCAAAACAGGCAAAGGCAACCTGAAATGCAAGACATAGTGTTAATGCTTATGCGTGCGAAGGTGGTGTAGTAATTTGGGACCATGCAAAACTATCATTTCAGCTGTACAATCAACGACGCCTATTCAAATCATAACAGTGCATATCCAAAAAATATTTTAACCAAATGAATTATCACATAACCATTGAAAACCATGGTATTCATAACCAAAAATCGATCTGAATGTTAAATAAACAATTTCATTTGCACGATTTTAAAAGAAACACCAATATGTCGAATATTGCATCAATGATTACATCAAAGACACCAACATGTCAAATGAACCACGATTTGACCCAAAATTAATGTGTTCAATAAAACCATTGCATCAACGATTTGATCAAAGACACCAAAATATCAAATAACCATTGCATCAACGATTTATAAATCGAAATCATATTAACAATAGTCAAAAGCAAAGTGAGTGGTGGTTTGGTGTTTTGATAAACAAATAGGTTCATAACAATCCACAAGATCATTTTAATGCCATCAACATGAATCCCAACTGTAGGTTTTCACACTTGCAGTCATGAAAATGAAAACAAAAGCAGGTATGCGAAAGCGAAAGATAAAAGTGTCAAAAAATTGCGACGAGTATTGAGGGTTCAAAAACCCTTGTGTAGGCAGCTTGTAAGGAAAATATGGGAATGAAAATGGCTATCAACAGCTTGCTACAATTGATCTAACAAATCATCAATCCTAGGTAGAGGGTATTGATCCTTGAGTACGATCTTGTTCAAATCTTTGTAGTCAATACACATTCACCAAGTCCCATCCTTCTTGAGTAATATGATTATGGGTGACCCACAAGGTGAGGTGCTTGGTTGAATAACTCCCTACTCCAACAATTGATGCAATTGTTTCTTCACATCCTCTGCTTCTAGAATAGTTTATCTATACAACCCAATATTTAGTAATGGGAAGTCAGGAGACAATTGTATCTTTTGATCGACTTACCTCTTAGGTGGAATCCTTTAAGGCTCTTGGAACACTCCCCTATATGCCTACAACAACTCCTCCAATTCTTGTTTCTTCTATTTTATACATCCTTCCAGGGATTCATTTAATCTTACTGATTCCTTCACTGGATGGGTCTCTCTTAAGAAAAGCAATACACACTTTTTAATATAATTGATCAACTTTTTGGATTGGTTAGAACTTACCAAAGAGATATTTGAATTTCCTTTGCGTGCATTGATTATGCATGAATTACCATCCTTGATCAGGTGTTATTGGTTTTTTCTCTGCATGAAGATCACATCCATTATATAGATGTAGGGGCTTCCAAACACTACACCACATGCATCAAGGGGTATTACATCTAATTCCACTTCATTAATAAATTTTGCACTTATAGCAAACTTGATCTTACAATGTTTAGTGACTTTGATATTCACATCCTTATTCACCCATCCCAATGGATATGGGCTCGAATGATCATGAACCTCCAACATAAGCTTGTTGACCAAAACATATTCAATGAGATTGACCCATGATCGAGAATCGAATAGAGCATCTACCTTGGTATTTTTGACCTAGATATTAATATGTAAGAGTTTTTTCATTTCCTTCTCTTCCTTTTGATGAAGACTACTCATATCCATATCCTTATGCATTGAAGTGCATACAATCTTCTCATCCACATCTGAGATACTCTCTACCTGGTTGTGTGAATATTTTTCTAGTAGGTTCTTCCTCTTGGCATACTTATTACAGTTATTTGGATTCAACTCTAGATGTATCTACCAAAAATTATCTTCGATGTGACCATCAATATGGAAATGGTTGTAGTGGTTGTTTGGATCCTTGAATTTATGTGCAATGGATTTTGTAATCTTGTCTTTCCCTTTCCACTTCTTCTTCCCCTCCTTGGAAGCTTCTTGGTGATCTTTATGTTTAGAACCACTTGTTTTTCCTTTCTTATGGCATATGTTCTCCAAATATTGTGCTTACACACATGCCTCATCAATGATACTTGGTTTGAAGGGAATCCCTTTTTTCTAGAAATAATTGTATAGGTCCCCCAAATACTTGAGGAGTATAGTTTGGTTCTTAGGAGATATACCCAAGATTATCACCGTCTTCTTGAATTCGGTGGTGTACTCTTGCTCACTCTGTCATTTCCTCTGCCTGAAGTAAATCCAATGGATCCATTGGTCCTCTACATATGTAATAGGGTAGAACTAGGAGTTGATGAGGGTTATAAAATCCTTCCAGATAGTTACTGGTGGATCACCCTCCAGTCTAAGTGTCTCCCTGTGGATTTACCATTAGGTTAATGCATGGCCCTCTAGTTTCAGTAGGGAAAACAAAATTTTATGCTCTTCATTTATATTATGGACATTGAAATAAAATTCTAACTATTTCAACCAATGATTCAACTTAACAACATCGATCTCACCTTGGTTGGGTTTGATGTCCACTTTTTCTTCCATTTTAAATAGATTGTGTGAAGTAGTGATGACACTGTAACTTGGTTTCTCTTTCTTGGGCTCTTTTCTCGACTCCTTTTCTGGGTATTCACTTTCACCTAGTTTCCCATCAGATCTAACTTCCAAGTTAGAGCCACCAACATCCCCAAAAGGTCCAAAATTATTTACTAGAGTCGCGAATGTGAGGAGGGCCATATTATGAGAGATATCAACAACTTGTTCTTCCATCCTTGAGAATAGTTCTTCCACTGCATCCTGAGGGTTGTTATGAATAGACTAATCTTCCATGGCTAGGGTTCTGCAAATTCCTTCTTAAGCCAATTCCTCAATCCTACAACTTTCCACAAATACCCCAAAGAAAACTGCTCTGATACCAATATGATCTATAAATTTCCATGGATATTCTACTAGAACATTTTGTCACAACAAATCTTATAATATTATGAAATATTAGATTATGAAATTTATTTCATTAGATCCCAAATTAATTGTTACTAGCTTATTGCTCATATTTATGAAAATAATTGAATACAAAAATGAAATAACATGCAAATATACACACCATCCACACAATTGAACACAAGATGTATCCCGAGAAATATGATACAGGAGAAAACCTAGCTAGAAACACAAGTACAAGAAAGGGGCACTCACTATGGAGTTTCCTTTGACGTTGTGGCCTGAATGACTACTAAAAAATATCATATCTCATTTTTTATCTCTCAAAATACCACTCCTATATGATTTTCTCAACTATGGAACAAGTACAATGTTAAATAATGGAATCCCTTCTCTTCCTAGTAGCTTGATATTTAACATAACCCAATAGCCATCTAGGGTTAAGGTTTTTCCATACAAATTTCTTTCTTCTCCCTTGCTTTCTTGAATCTAAATATTCCCAAATATGATTGGACTTCAACCTCATGCTCTCAATAAATAAGGAATGTGACTTCTCACACCTACCCTCTTACATGAATTCAATGATAAAGTGTCTAAGAATTCAAAGGGAGGATTATTTGGTAATGACACATTAACTCAAGAAAATGACATGGGGTTCCCTTTGGATCCCCCTTTATACCCCTCTCTTATGGAATCATAGCTCCCGATCATAACCATCCCTCTCGTATTGTAGCCAATGATTACTATTTTTATTAATCATTTCAATGTACATAATACATAGTTCGACCCTCAACCATATTAATCAATATGGGATCTTCACCCCAAAAATATTGGTTCACCATCCTAAATCACATTTTTACAATTACATTATAACTTACATGGATTAAAACTAGGGATGTGTTGGCACAAGGGAAAACCCAGGGTTCAACGCTCAAGAGTGCACCAACAAAACCCTAACTACCAACCCTTTCGGTAAAACCTGTGAAGTAGATGAAGTCTCACCTGAGGTAGAGGAAGGGGGTTGCAGGACTCAGATGTCTGCAACCTTAGCTGGGACACCGATTCGTGATTACAACACCTTAACAGAGCACTTAGAAGCTACAGTTCATCAATATTTAACTAGTATCCTCTTCGTAGATAAAACCCTAATTACATAGCCTCGCAATATTCACCCAGATCTAGTATATTCAAGAACTAAGCACATTCACATAGGTTATATCTATCATTCATCTATATTATTAAGAACAAAGCATCAACAGATCTATCTATCATTCATCTATATCAAATCACTTAAGAAATTAAACACATAAACACATCAATACATCACACAAAGCATAGCAACACAGGATATACGTTGGTTTACCCCCATCCTGGGGCTACGTCCACCAACTCTTCTTCTTTTTTATTTTATTCTACCAATCATCTACATGCACAGAGCCACAAAATCCTACTCCACATAGGACAAGAGATCTGCACGCACTCCACCAGATCCTCCTTCCTCGAGCTAGGCTACAACAAAAAACCTTTACATAGTCTCTTATAGTCACTTGCACTTAGCCTTGCAAGCCTCACCTAGTAGGCACAAAGAATTTACAACTATTACTTTCACTTAGCACTTAACATCACACACTTGCCTATATCGTCTCCTCTTGCACTCAACATCACATACACCCCCCTACTTACATCGCCTAGATTTCTATTTATACATTACAAAATGGGCCTAAACATGGGTAAACCCATGGGCTGACATCCCCATACCCGTTACATATATAAAAACCCAAAAATCCCTAAACAAGGGGCTGAGATCCCATGATCTCCACTTCGACTTGCGCTCTTCCCTCGACAGCCTATCGAATTCTCAAAAGTAGGTGAAACATGACCAAGGATCCTCAAAACTTGGTCAAGGGCCAACAGACCCCCAACACTCACCTGTGACTCATCCCGAGTCACTCTGATCTGGGTAACTCTGCCTCAAAATACTTGAGCTTGTCTTGAGCTGCTTCAACTTGTTGTTGCACCAGGGCCTACTTCTCGACAAACGCTTGGATAAGTGCTTCGTTGATAGGTCCCTCTAATTGTTGTTCAAATGTAGTGACGAATTGTTCCAGTTCTTCTCATCGGCCTTCGATCTCTGTGAATAGTTGGCAAGCCTCATCCTGTATTGGTTGGAGCCTCTGAGTCACTTCCATGACTCTACTCTGAATGGCATGGACCTGTTGTTGAGTAGTGTTCTTTTCTTGGGATTGCTTCATCCTTTTGATTGCTGAGAGGAGCTTCAACTGCGCCTGTACTATCATTGCTTGCTTCTTTGCCTCCTGGAGCTGTGAATACAGTGCCTTCAGTTCAAGGTCTTTAGCGAGTCACTCATAAGTTTGGGCACTACGGTCACTTAGCTATTTACATTCAATGGTGAGGGCCTTGATTCTCTCAACTGCGCTTTGAGCAGTTGCTTCTCTTTGATATCACACATATTGCAGAGTGTTGGGCATTGTTCCTAGCTCTAGATCTGCGATTCTCTGTTGAAGTTGTTGGATAGCTTCTGCAAGTTGCGCTACTTGCTACTCTACTAGTTCTTCCACTTTTTTCTCTAAGCCTGTCACATAGCGAAGTGCTCTGTTGACTGCTTCTCTTACTCCAAATTTCTCTGCGAGAAACTGCTCTTTCTCCTGCTGGATTTGTGCTCTATATTCTTCAAACTTCGTTTAGAGGGCAACCTTCTCCTGCTACACAAATTGACGTTGCTCTATGACTACTTCTTGCACTTTCTTTAGGGCCTCTGTGTCCTGTTATGTTTCTTCCTGTGCAGGATGAAGGTGATCTTCGATCGCATCAGCTAGTCTGTGGATATGGGTAGGTTCATCTCTCAACTCTGGTGTTTCTGATGGTGGGGTCACAATAGATACTGCGGGGATGGAGTGTGTTAGCGATTATTTTTGTCATTAGGTGTAGAAGCACCCAGGTCTGTAGATTGCACACAAAATGCCCAAGCACAGCACGGGAGAATCCCTGTTTTTCCAAGTAGCAGGTCAAGCGAGCGGGCAAAATGTCGTCAGTAGCATCCAAGATCTATTTACAAAGCAGATCGACGGTCACTGGGTTTTTGGAGCTACCGAATTGAGCAAGGTTTAGCGCAATGGACAACTCTCATATTTCACAGCAGGCTCAGGTCGTCCGATCTAACTGGGACAGGTGGCAGCCTATCGGCATATCACGGATCGGGGTTTTGGGGAACAGGGAGCCCTCAACTCATTGCACTTGGAAGTACCGATCAGCGAAATGCCGAAAGCGCCTTTGGCGCCGAGCCCACGGTCTCAGCCCTGGGTCATATCAAGCGAGCCAACAAATGAGGGCGGCTCCCCTGTAAATATCGAATGCCCCCTCATCCGTTCATCCTAAGGACGCGTGTCATAAGATCTGGCCGCGTTGGCATTTCGGCGGTCGGGAGTTCGTGGGGTGAGAGTTTCATGTTGTTCAACATCATGAAACCCCGAACCCCGATAGCGCCGAAAGCGTAGAAAGTGGGGCCCGCGGTATCATGAAGTATTTTCAGCCGTCCATCTAGAGGGGACACCTGGCAGCAAATAGAGTCATCTCGGCGCTTCGCCCATCGCGACTCCAAAACACAAAGAGAAGCTACGTTATTTTCCGATGCGCGAGGTGCCGGGAGAATCCCAGACCCGGGCCCATGGTATCACCGGGAGAGTTAAGAGCCGTCAGATCTAGAGGGACGCATGGTGTCAGATTAGGCCATCTCAGCGTATCGTTCATCGTGATTTCAATCAGCAAACATTAACCCTTTCATATTCGCGAACGCCGAAAGCACATGGTCACATCCCATGGTCACTTGGGGAGAGGAAGGAGATGCATAAAGAAGGCCAAAGGCGCCGAGTTCAGTTGCAGAGGGGATCATCGCGATCTCCAGGCGCCATCAGACCCGATCTTAATACTATTTCTAGTATTGAAATGAATGAAAGCAAGAGCGGGTGGTTGAAACCTCCTTTCGTTCATTAAGTGAGGGGAATGGAGGGTCTGGCGAGCCGCCTGCTTGCAGAGGTCCTGTGTATCAATTTTCTCAACGAAGCCATGCCAAGTTCCTTGACTCGATAGAGAAGTCTACGCACGCTAGCCGAGCACTTAATGGCCCAGCTACCCTCCTTACAGGAGCCATGCGTAAGTTAAGGTGGCATTTAAAGGAAGATATCAGTACGAGTTTGACTAAAGGGACACCAAGTTTTGGGTGACTAGACACACCTGTGGGAGGTGAATTTTCCTGAGTATATAGACTCAGTCTTGATTTTTTGTAGGTATCGATGGTAGAGCAGAGCTCCCGATTGTAAAGTTTTAGCACAGACTCTAGTTCTCTGGTTATGCAGCTGCATATGAGATTTCTTGCTTTATGATAGACAATATTTCTTACTTCGTCTAATTTTCCTCTCATGCTAAGAGAGTTTTTGAATGAATGATTCGTGTGGATCATTGAAATTATGTCATGATAAAGGATTTATTTATGCATTATTGTATTCTCTGGTTTTCTATGTTTGAGCGCAAGAAGATCTTGTGTTTGGATGCCTTCTTCTATAGTTTGTTGGAAACCTGATGTTTACTATAGACCTTCGCATCTCCCTGATATAAGTCTTCCCCCTACTCACCCTTACTACACCTCACTGTCTGAAGTTCATGCAAGACCTCACCTGCCCATGCATTCTTGGCCTAGTTTCAGAGTTAGAGCTACATCGTCTTGAGTTAACCTCCATTTGATCACCTCATTAAACAAAATGTGACATTAAACTGATGGGCGTCGGGCTCTGCTCCTGCTGCAATCCAGGAGTGACTTCTAACGCTAACATTTCTGGTGCCGTTGTCGGGGACGAAGTTGAAAATTTTCCCTGGGATTGAACGACAACGATCAACTGATTCTGAGGGTGCATCATATATTAGAAATATCAAGATTGTTGTTGTGCACCTGGTGACTCCATTGTGAAGACTCCACTGGGGAGAACCTGCTCTATTAATTGTGGCTTTCAGAGGCAGGCATACGTGGTCTCATCCACAGTTGCCTCTAGCTACACCTGAAACAGATCCAAAAGCGGTGCTCAGAAAGGGAAAGGCCTCTGAAGAAGAAGCGTCCACCACCGAACCAGGTAATCCACCATATTCTTCTGTGGGAACTCCTTTTTCTCCTCCTCAATTTCTTGACAGACCTGTTTATGAAGTTTCCCATTTCCTAAATTTCGAGAGTGTTCCTGTTGAGTTTTCCTCTCCTGTTCTGGGACCGAAGGGACAAGACCTTGTCACTCCCCTCTCCCCTGAAACTGTGCCTTGGCGCAGACTCGGAACCATAGAATATTTCCCCACTCCTATCTTTACCACTCCTGCACAAAGAAAAACACCTACTGACTTGAGCTCGTTAGCCTTCTCCTTAAATCCCCTCTTGTTTCCCACTCCACTTCGGGACTCATTCCCAGTATCCCCTTCACGAACTCCTTCTCCTCCCAGCTCTCCTCCACCTAATATTCCTATGGCGCGTGCTAATCCCCCTCTGAATAGAATGGACGCCATAATCACTGCCACATATGCTCCCTTACTTCTACCCCATCCTATGAATCCTCTTCCTACTGGGGATTACTTGAAATACATGCCCAAGTTCAATGAGGAAGGAGACATAACTGCCGAAGAGAACCTGGTTGCTTTCTACAGTTATGCAGACAACCTCAACATTGAAAATGAAGATGTCTGTATGAGAGTCTTCATCTAGAGCCTGGATGGTGAGGTGAGGAAGTGGTTTAGAGGATTGGCTTCAGGGTCTATTGCTGGGATTGAAGCTCTAGATAGTGCTTTCCTAAGGCAGTGGGGAGATAGGAAGGATTTCATGTATTACATGACAGAGTTCGGGTCTTTGAAGAAAATGGAAGGAGAGTCTATCTCTGACTTCTCCAAAATATTTAATAAGATGTATAACAAAATCCCTGTCGAGATAAAGCCTTCAGAAGCCTCAGCTAAGATTTCTTATGCTAGCGCGTTCGGCCCCGATTTCTTCCTTTTGTTGAGAGAAACAAGAGCCACCTCCTTAGCTCAAATGCAATATGCGGCCATAGAGGTTGAATCCAATGTGTTAACAACTGATAGACCGAGGAACAAGGCCGATGCAGACAGGAGAAATGTAAGGTCAGAAGCCTCGACTTCTGATCCATCGGTGCCCCACCCTCAAGTGGATGAACTGAATAGGATGGTGAAATATCTATCTGCAGAGATGGAGAGAATGAGGGTGGAAGGGAGGAAAGCATACAAGGGCCCTCTGAACGCCGAAAACAAGGGAGGTTTCAGGAGGCCAAATAATTTTACTCCCACGAATGTGCAAAGAGAGAAGGGAAGAGACAGAGAAGACCAGAAGATTCAAGCCCCTTTTCAAAACAATTTTGTGGCCGAGGGGGAAGAAGGGGAAACAGATGAGCTGGATCCTGAAATCCATTGCTTCAGGGACACTCCTCCTTTTCCTCATCTCACTCAATTAGCATATGAGGAATCTCTCATGGACAACCAGCTAAATGAGCTGAGCAAGGAAAACAAGACTAGTAGCCGCCAAGGAAGGTATGACCTGAGGTCCTAAAAGAAGGCAGTAGCACCTGATGCCCCTGAGAAGCTCACTAGAACAGAGAAGCCTGCTAATGAATCAGAAGAAAATTGCAGAGGTAAGAAGACCCAACCCCTCTCTCCCATTATCCATAGTCGTGTTCCCGAAATAAGAGAAATCCCCAAGCTCCCATCTTCTTTTAATTTTGAGCATGAAATTCAAAAAATCAGAATCCCTGTGCCCCGGACAGAATTAATTAAACATGAAGGGTTCAAGAAACACTTCTTTGAGCTTTTATAGTTTGAGGTCTCAAGACTTCCCACGAACTTCATCAATTTGCAAGATGAAAAACCTGCAGTTATCCTAGGTCCTATGGTAGAAGATAGGAATGACTCATCCTCTCCCTTCTACACTTCCTTGAACATACATGACAAGGTATTGCACAATTTCTTGATGGATTCGGGGGCTTCTCACAACCTCATGCCCAAAACTGTCATGGAAGAGTTAGGACTAGAAGTCACCCGAGCCTATCATGACCTCTATTCCTTTGACTCCAGAAAAGTTCTATGTCTAGGAGTTATCAAAGACCTGGTCGTGACCTTGTTTCAACTGCCCATGAAAAGTGTGTTCATGGACATTGTAGTGGCCAATGTCCCCCCCAAGTTCGGTATGTTGTTATCAAGGTCTTGGATAAAGAGACTGGGGGGAACCTTGCAGATGGACCTCACATACGCTACTATCCTAGTGTTTGGAGGAGAGCATAGAAGGCTATACAGAGAAGCCCAGCTGCCATATATAATCAGTGATGAGGCCAACCCTACCAATCATCCCATCTTTTCCTTGGAAACTGATTTAGGCTCCAGTTTACTACAACTCACCCATGCCCCCGAGACTCCTCTCAAACTCAGAAAACAACCCACTTCTCCTCGTGAACTTCCTCCTTCCATCACCCCCATTTGGAAAACTTTTTTTGATGGAGCATGTTCCTGGGAAGGCGTTGGTGCTGGGGTGTTTTTTGTGTCACCTACCCAGGAAACCGTATCTCTGTCATACAAATTAGAATTTGAAACCACAAACAATGTGGCAGAATATGAATCCCTTGTTCTAGGATTAAGAGCTGCAAGGGAAATGGAAATTCAGGAGATAGTAGTGTTCGGAGATGCAGAGTTAGTGGTCCAACAGATCAGAAGCACTTATCAGGCTAAGAATCCTCAACTCAGAAATTACAGGAATGAAGCATGGGACCTAATTGACAATTTCTTCTCAGCTTTCAATATCTCTTTTATTCCAAGAGAGGATAATGTTGTGGCCGATTCTTTAGCCGTCTCAGCCAGATTGCTCAAAGTCTCTCTACCGTCCATAGTCAACTTTGAGGTTGGAATAAGATATAGGCCCTCTGTACCAGATAATGTCAAGCATTGGAAGGTATTCGAAGATAATAAGTAAATTGAAAGATTTCTCTGTTCCGTTGATGAATTTTCTGCGTTGCACATCGATCAGGATCCTGACACAGAAGGTGACCCTCACCCTGAGGTGTTTTCAAATAAAATTGCTAACCACCAAATTATTCAGCTACCTAGCAATCACATTCAGAGGGGACTAGTCCCATTGGAAAGGTTGTTCGATGGGAACGATGTGGCAGTAAAGGGTAGAGTTTCATATGAAGATGCTAATACAGCTGAATGCAACATTGGTTCACAGGAGGAGCCTAGGTTCATCAAATTGTCAAGAAGTTTGACAAGAGAACAGAGGGCTGAATATACACAGTTGCTGAGAGAGTTCACCGATGTGTTTGCATGGACATACGAAGACCTCAAGACGTATGACACATCTGTCATTGAGCATAAGATCCCGTTGAAGGAAGAGGCTAGGCCATTCAGGCAGAAGCTAAGGCAGATAAATCCCATGTTGTCGCCCGTTATGGAGAAAGAAGTAAAAAGGTTTTTGGATGCACAAATCATTGTACCCTTGAGATATTCCGAGTGGGTGGCCAATTTAGTCCCAGTAAGGAAGAAAAGTGGAGAAATCAGGCTCTGTGTCGATTTCAGGAATCTGAACAGAAGCTCAAAGAAAGACAATTACCCCCTACCTAAGATGGAACACATACTGCAGAGGGTAACTGGTGCATCCAGGATATCCATGATCGATGGGTTTTCTGGCTATAAATAGATATCGGTCATGCCTAAGGACAGGGAGAAGACAACCTTCACCACTCCTTGGGGCACATTCATGTATGCCAAGATGCCATTTGGACTAATGAATGCAGGAGAAACATTTCAGTGAGCCATGGATATAGCCTTCATCGGGGAGAAGGACCGGTTCATGGTGATCTATCTCGATGACATCACAGTCTTCTCCAGCTCAGACAAGGAACACCGCCGCCACTTGAGGAAAGTTTTCATGAAATGTCAGAGGTTCGTTCTGTCCCTAAACCCCAAGAAATCTTTGTTCGCTATGCAATAAGGGAAGTTATTGGGCCATATAGTATCAGCAAAGGGAGTGAGAATTGATCCCAGCAGAGTGGAGGCAATTCAAACCTTATCACTTCCCAGGTCTAAAAAAGAGGTTCAAGCCTTTTTGGGGAAAATTAATTTTCTAAGGAGGTTCGTCTCAAATTTTACTGAGCTAGTGAAACACATCATGGCCATGCTCAGGAAGGGAAACGAGGTGAAATGGACCGCTGAGCCCAGGGCATCTTTTGACCAAATAAAAAGGGCATTGACTTAGACACCTGTGTTGATCAGTCCTGACTATTCCAAGGAATTCCTAATTTTCTCCTTTGCTTCTTTTGATACAGTAGCAGCGGTCTTGTTATAGAAAAACGAGAAGGGGCATGAGAAACTGTGGTATACCTAGGGAGGTAATATGGGGTACCTAGGGAGGTACCCAATGGGAATGTAGTCATGTGTTATTAGTGGAATTCATTTAATATATGGGAATGTGGTCATTCAATGTAAGGTGGACTAGGTCCACTATATTAATAAAGGCCCACTATGGTAGTTGAATGTAATAAATGTGAGAAGGCTCTCTAGAAGGTTCCTAGGAGATAGGGAGAGCTATATAAAGAAGTCTAGGCAATGTAATGAAACATAGTGAAGAATATTGTGATTGTACAAGCAAGGATTTCTTGAGGAGTTTTATCCTTCCATAAGGATTAATATATGGTGTTACCCTACCTCAAGGGTTTGATGGTAATAAAAGAGATTTTGCATATTGTTCTTGTATATCTATTGTGGTGTTTTTGTATTCAGTCTTTGGTTCTTAACAATAAAATCCGTAAGTTTGTGGCTGAATGTGAGGTATGTCAACGCAACAAGGGAGAAACAGTCAAATCTCCAGGCACCCTCCAACTGCTTCCGATTCCCCCTGCTATTTGGAAGGATATCTCTATGGACTTTATTACAGGCTTACCCAAATCAGGGAATAAATCAGTCATAATGGTGGTGGTGGATCGCCTTTCCAAGTATGCTCATTTTTGTGCTCTTCACCACCCATTTACTGCATCCACGGTGGCTCAAACTTTCATGGATTAGGTCTTCAAGCTTCATGGCATTCCCAACTCTATTGTTTTTTATCGAGACCCAACTTTCACAAGCAATTTTTGGCAATTTTTGGCAATTTTTGGCAATTTTTCACAAGGTACCCAATTGCATCTCAGCTCATCTTATCATCCCCAGACATATGGTCAAACGGAAGTCATCAACAAGTGTTTGGAAACATATCTGAGGTGATTTTCCTCTGAAAAACAACACTAGTGGGCTCAATGGTTACCCCTCGCCGAATGGTGGTACAACACTACATACCATACAGCCACTCGCATGACTCCTTTTGAAGAAGTGTATGGACAGAAGCCACCATCAGTTCTCTCATACTTACCGGGTACC
>ML785904.1:384623-399376 GCA_009831015.1 Picea engelmannii | reverse complement strand
GTGGAAGTCATTTAATATATGGGAATGTGGTTATTCAATGTAAGGTGGACTAGGTCCACTATATTAATAAAGGCCCACTATGGTAGTTGGATGTAATAAATGTGAGAAGGCTCTCTAGAAGGTTCCTAGGAGATAGGGAGAGCCATATAAAGAAGTCTAGGCAATGTAATGAAACATAGTGAAGAATATTGTGATTGTACAAGCAAGGATTGCTTGAGGAGTTTTATCCTTCCATAAGGATTAATATATGGTGTTACCCTACCTCAAGGGTTTGATGGTAATAAAAGAGATTTTGCATATTGTTCTTGTATATTATTGTGGTGTTTTTGTATTCAGTCTTTGGTTCTTAACAACAACCCATCGCTTTCTTCAGCAAGGCATTAAGAGATGTGGAGACCAGGTATGAGATCATGGAGAAGCAGGCCTATGCCTTAGTGAAATCCCTCAAATCTTTTAGGATCTACGTCTTTCATTCGAAGGTGACAACATACGTTCCTTCAGATTCCGTAAAGGACATTCTTGTACAGCCAGACATAGATGGGAGAAGAGGAAAATGGATAGAAACAATTATAGAATTTGACTTGGAAATAAAACCCACCAAGTTGGTTAAGGGGCAAGGTCTAGCCAAGATACTGGCTGAATCCAATTGTGAAGCCTTGGGAGTTAGTTTCCTCAACACTCACTCAGGAACTCAACAAGCTGAGCTTCCCAACCAATTCTCTCAAGATGGATTATCACTGGCAGATTGTGCCTGGTATCGTGACATTCTGTACTTTCTGCAGGAATTGAAGCCTCCGGATGGAATGGGTAAAAGCAGGGAAAGAGCTTTAAAGATCAAGGCGGTCAAGTATTGTGTCATTGAGCAAGTTTTGTACTGGAGAGATCCTTTGGGGATGCTGCTAAGATGTTTGAACCCACCAGAAGCCCATAAAGTTATGTTTGATTTCCATGAAGGCCTTTGTGGGGGACAACATTTCTGGAACACCACAACTCATAAGATCCTCAGGGCTGGATATTACTGGCCTACTTTATTCGCTGATGTCTGCAGAGGAATCAGAGCTTGCATCAAATGTCAAAAGTTCTTAGGAAAGCAACAACTCAAATCGCTGCCATTGAAGCCTATAGTATCTCCAACACAGATGGATCCTGACAGCAACAAATTATTTCACCAAGTGGATAGAAGATGTACCCACCAGAAGTGCATCTCACAAAGTAATTATCAGCTTCCTGGAGGATATCATAGCCAGATTTGGCTATCCCGGCAGGATCATCACCGATAATGCTGCTTCTTTCAAGTCTGAGCCTCTAATTAAGTTCTGTGAGTAGTTCCAGATCTCACTAATTCACTCCACCCCCTACTATCCCCAGGGAAATGGTTTAGCAGAGTCCTCCAACAAAAGCTCAATAAGGATCATCAAAAGGCTGTTGGAATACAACAAAAGGGCCTGGGATTCAAAGTTGAAGTTTTCTCTATGGGCTGATCATGTGACAACGAATAAATCTCTGGGCACTTCGCCTTTTCAGATAGTCTACGAAGTAGAGGCGGTTTTTCCTACTCATCTCGCCTTACCTGTGGCGAAATTCTTTCAAGACTATGAGGGAGAAACAGATCATATAATCAGGAGGATTCATTAGATAGTAGAAGTGCAACAGATCAGAGAGCAGGTGAGGACCACAGCTCATAGTCACTAGGAAAAGATCAAGCAAGATTTCGACAAGAAGGTCAGGAAGAAAGAGTTCGAGATTGGGGATTTGGTACTCAAGTGGGATGCCCCCAGGCAGGATAAAGGCAAACACAGTAAGTTTGACGCTCTCTGGATTGGCCCCTTCAAGATCTCTAAGATTTTCTCCAACAACACGTATGGATTGCAAGATTTGGAGGGTGAAGAGGTTTTCAGCAGCCTAGTGAATGGGCATTTTCTTAAGAAATGCTTTATCTGAGCCTCAGATGTCTCCCTTGTTTGTAAATATTGTCCTTTAGTTCTTTGTTTAGTTTCTTTTTGCATGTTTTCTGCCTAATAAGTGACTCCATATCCCAATAGCAAGGCACTGAAGCTGCGAAAGGAGTTCTTAGAGCATCGCAGGGATGAATCTATCTCCCATGGAGGCTAATGTTAGCGATTATTTTTGTCATTAGGCGCAGAAGCACCCAGGTCTGTAGATTGCACACGAAATGCCCAAGCGCAGCACGGGAGAATCCCTGTTTTTCCAAGTAGCAGGTCAAGTGAGCGGGCAAAATGTCGTCGGCAGCATCCAAGATCTATTTACAAAGCAGATCGACAGTCACCAGGTTTTCAGAGCTACCGAATTGCCCAAGGTTTAGCGCAATGGACAACTCTCGTATTTCACAGTAGGTTCGGGTCGTCCGATCTAACTGGGACAGGTGGCAGCCTGTCAGCATATCGCGGATCGGGGTTTCGGGGAACAGGGAGCCCTCAGCTCATTGCACTTGGAAGTACCGATCAACGAAATGCCGAAAGCGCCTTTGGTGTCGAGCCCATGGTCTCAACCTTGGGTCATATCAAGAGAGCCTGCAAATGAGGGCGGCTCCCCTGTAAATATCGAGTGCCCCCTCATCCGTTCATCCTAAGGACGCGTGTCGCAAGATCTGGCCACGTTGGCGTTTCGGCGGTCGGGAGTTCGTGGGGTGAGAGTTTCATGTTGTTCAACATCGCAAAACCCCAAACCCCGATAGCGCCGAAAGCGTAGAAAGTGGGGCCCGCGGTATCATGAAGTATTTTCAGCCGTCCATCCAGAGGGGACACCTGGCAGAAAATAGAGCCATCTCGACGCTTCTCCCATCGCGACTCCAAAACGCAAAGAGCAGCTCCGTTATTTTCCGATGCGTGAGGTGTCAGGAGAATCCTGGACCAGGGCTCATGGTATCGTCAGGAGAGTTAAGAGCCATCATATCTAGAGGGACGTGTGGTGTCAGATTAAGCCGTCTCGGCGTATCGCTCATCGCGATTTCAATCAACAAAGATTAGCCATTTCATATTCGCGAACGTCGAAAGCACATGGTCACATCCCATGGTCACTTGGGGAGAGGAAGGAGCTGCATAAAGAAGGACAAAGGCACCGAGTTCAGTTGCAGAGGGGATCATCGCGATCTCCAGGTGCCATCGGACCCGATCTTAATATTGTTTCTAGTATTGAAATGAATGAAAGCAAGAGAGGGTGGTTGAAACCTCCTTTCGTTCATTAAGTGAGGGGAATGGAGGGTCTGGCGAGCCGCCTGCTCGCAAAGGTCCTGTGTATCAATTTTCTCAACAAAGCCATGCCGAGGTCCTTGACTCGATAGAGAAGTCTGCGCACGCTAGCCGAGCACTTAATGGCCCATCTACCCTCCTTACAGGAGCCATGCGTAAGTTAAGGTGGCATTTAAAGGAAGATATCAGTACGAGTTTGACTAAAGGGACACCAAGCTTTGGGTGACTAGACATGCCTCTGGGAGGTGAATTTTCCTGAGTATATAGACTCAGTCTTGATTTTTTGTAGGTATCAATGGTAGAGAAGAGCTCCCGATTGTAAAGTTTTAGCAGAGACTCTAGTTCTCTGGTTATGCAGCTGCATATGAGATTTCTTGCTTTATGACAGACAGTCTTTCTTACTTCATCTAATTTTCGTCTCATGCTAAGAGAGTTCGTGAACGAATGATTCGTGTGGATCATTGCAATTATGTCATGATAAAGGATTTATTTATGCATTATTGTATTCTATGGTTTTCTGTGTTTGAGCGCAAGAAGATCTTGTGTTTGGATGCCTTCTTCTACAGTCTGTTGGAAACCCGATGTTTACTACAGACCTTCGCATCTCCCTGATATAAGTCTCCCCCCTACTCACCTTTACTACACCTCACTGTCTGAAGTTCATGCAAGACCTCACTTGCCCATGCATTCTTGGCCTAGTTTCATAGTTAGAGCTACATCGTCTTGAGTTAACCTCCATTTGATCACCTCATTAAACAAAATGTGACATTAAACTGATGGGCGTCGGGCTCTGCTCCTGCTGCAATCCAGGAGTGACTTCTGACGCTAACAGAGTGAAGGTATTGTTGTACTCCTCTTAGCTCTGTCGCGATTCTGTCATACAAGGCTTCCTTCTTGGCTTCGTTGTTATACAAAATGTCTTGTGAAGCAGTTGATACGGCTACGATGATGAAATCGAAGTCATCGACTGTGAGTACAGTCTAAAGCTTTGACTTGCTTGATTTGGATTTCTTCCACGATGTAGGTTTCATGGGGGAAACATTCATTTTCTTTGATGGATCTGTGTCATCAAGGGGGTTCCATGGTGGGGTTACTTCGCCTTGCTCCTGCTTATCTTCTTCCCCTTATTTTTCTTCTTTCTCCTCTTTGTCCACTTTTTCACCTCCTCCTCCACTAGGTGAATCTGAGGTAGTCTCTTATGAGGCGTTGTTCCATTCCTGTACATATTCTTTCTTCTTCCTTCTGTTACTGTTGGGTGCATTATACTCCTCGCGAGTAACTACCGGGCTTCCGATGAGGTTTGGGTCGGAGAATTCTGCCTTAGAAACTAGTATAAGGAACTCTGTGGGCCATTCCTTACTGATTTCTTTCAGGTCCTCCTCGGTGCGATTATAGTATGAATCAAGATCTTCTTTATTATCATATGCGCGTGTGGTGATATATATGAAATTCCTATCGTGAAACTTCATAAGGGGTCTGAACCTATCTAGAGTGCTCGACGTCATCCAGGGGAATGATTTGATATCCCTTTTTAGCTGCAGGTAGTAGGTATGGAATAATGCATTCGACTGCCACTTTTTTTCCATGTCGCTCGAGTACCAGAGTGTGGTAAAATTCATAGCAAGTGGTTCGAACGACTCAATGTCCAGGAAGGTCGCACCTTCCAGCATCTCCCAAGATGTAAACGTGATGAGGATCAACAACCAACCAAAGTGGAACTTGTAGCCCTGATTCAGAGCTTTGCGAAAATTGACTTCTAGCTGGTTGACTAAGTACTTCACCCAGTTCATCTATAATCCCTCCATGCACTTTCCTACGAGGTCAGCCACAAACCCTGTGATCTACATGGGTCTGTTCTTTCAAACTAGCTTACCAACAATCAACTAGAAAGCAAGGTGCACTGCACCATTCTGAATGGAAGCTACCTTGTAGCCTCATGTCCACTTCTCTACATCGCCATAGATGTCTTTAATCCTTTGTGCCAGGGTGCGATCTGCAGCCTTCCCTGGGTAAAAATATTGTGGATCAGGTCCCTGCATGCTCAATCCAGTGATCCTATGGATCAACATCGGATCAACGTTAATACACTTGTCTAACCATAAATAACCGACGTGGAAGCACGACAATAGGAGCTTAATGCACACGTTAACCTCTTGGTGCCTTCCAAAGTGTGGAATTTTCATGACGTTAAGGATAGTGGATTGCGCGATGTTCATCGTCCATGGCTGGGGAATGATCTTCGATCTCTTTCCCTTCTTCTTAGTCAAGTACTTGTCAGGTGCGAGCATGTCGTAGGTCTTGCGGTCCCTTAGATTATAGTCACTGATCATCAAGGTTGGAATCCTCTCCAATTTTGGTCTGACTGTGTGTATCCACTTTGAGAGGTACGTCATGATGACTGTGTAGTCGAAGTCCCTCGAGACACTTTCAAGATTCACCGCATCAGCTAGAGACAGGATGTAATCAGGCAGAATAGATGGTATTAACTTCACATTCACTAAGTCATCTTTGTGCTTGGTTCTTTTCTCATCTGCAATGTAGGATGGTCCGGATCCATGAGCATTTGATGGGGAGGCTTGCACTCCTCGCGTCGATGAAGCTTGAACTCCTGTGGACATCACTCTCTCTGCCATAAGGTCGATTAAAAATTCTTCGACAACTTTCTCTGCGACGCTGAGCTCGTCTGACATGCATGCTCAGATTGGATAACGAAGGTGAATGAATGACTTCTCAGAGAAATAGAACATGTGTCAATCTCACTAAGAACAACATGGTAGAAATGAGTTCTCTTGTTGGCTCAGATACAATTCGCAAATGTTTTCTCAGTGAAAAAATTAATGAAATAAGTAGACAATGATGTAACGGATCTCTCCAACAGACGAGAGGCCTTCATCAATATAGATCTGTCCATTACGATGCGGTCCCAACAGTCGGATGGCGAGATTTCTGGCCATAATTTTTGTTCTAACCATTTAGGGCGTCGATATAACGGTCATAATTCATTCAACAACTATATTTCTTTGCCATGGTGAAGTTCCATGTTGCGTTGTTCTGATATCTTGGTGAAGTTCCAGTTTTGAAAACCTTCCTTCTGCGAAGTCCTGTTGGAAGCCCAACATATTTTCAACTTTTTAAAGTATTAAATAATAATCTATGTAGCTGCCTAACTGGGGTCGTACATTTTTTGTTCTTCATAAGCAATTTTTGAAACTACAAATGTGAGTTTTTGGTTATTCCTAGTGTTTTTGTTTCATGCTTCGTTCATGACTGAAAGCATGAAAACGAAGCATTAAAACTTATGACTGTATTACCACTTTATTTAAAAGTTTATGAAAGGAAAATGGCTCCATAGTTTTTGTAAATAAAGTTTTTGTTCCCTGCTATGAAGTTCATTTTCTTTGTTTTTGACTCCTCGAATGTGAAGCATGCTTATGGGTTGTTATTTGAATCAACAAAGGTCCATTTAATTTAAACATTGATATATTTATTGTGTGTCTATTGGTCATGTGTTTCCTTGTCACTACTTTTTGGTTTATAAAACTTTCCCTCTCCTGAACTTTAGAAACCAAACCCACCTTGTTGCACAATGATTTTGGAATTTAAATGCACCTGGTCATGGCCTATACCATGTGAGAGGTGGTAGTCCGACGACAGTAAGCCCATCATTTCAAAGCTTAGTCTTAGGTTTTTCATGTACTCCTCACATTCATTTCACAAAATGCCTATCTTTTCATTGAGGAACTTATGTTCATACGCCATAGGTTGTTGATGAGTTTCGGGTCTGAAGTATAGCTCTGGTCTTCTCCGAGAATCCTTCCACACTCACTATGTTTCATTGACTGCTTGTCGAATCCCCATGGCCACGGTTGTTAGGATTGAACCCAATGGCTCTCAGACCCTGCTCTTGTGTGATGATGCAAGGGAGGATCTCGAGGGTCAAGGTTGGCTTGTTTTCCTTGAGAGATTCCAGGGTTTTAACTTGCAAACCCCTTAGGAATTCACCCTTTCTTTTGACGGATGCCGAGCCAAGGTTGGGGACATTTAGGTCGAAGTTGAAAAGGAGTTTTTAGGTCAAGAAACAAGTCTTCCTGTGAGTGGGAAGAAATGGTTCAAAAATTCCAAGGTTGAGGAGGTTCAGTGGAGCCTTTTCTTCACATCTCAAAAAATCAAATATTGTGATAAAGGTATGCCAGTGTCCCTATTGAAAAATCGATAGCATGGTTTGCTAGCAGTTTTAAAACAATTTGTGACATGTGAAGGCCATTTTTTTTTTTTTCTATATCACATACGTTTGCTCATGAATTTCATCGGGTTTCCATTAAATATGCCTTATTACCTGTGGAGAAGCCTGTATAAAATGGCAAAGAGGTATAATAAACAACGTTTGGATTCAAGCCTGTTCCACCACGGTTTGATAAAGATACTGTTGACACATCAATTGAAGTTACAAAACGATGACTGGGACACCTTCCTAACCCGAAATGGTTTCGCTAACTCCAATGATGTATAGTTTGAAAAACCCGTGATAGAGGAAACCATAGTCTCTCCAAGAGCAGTCCCTTCATCTACAAAGGCATGTGTTATGGACACCCATAGTAAGCCTATACCCAACCCAAAAGTTGTTGAGAAAACTCATGAATAACACGCACACCCTAACGCCTCTGCTAAGAATGAAAACAGACCTGTGGGCAAGCCATCCAAAGGTGATATCGATTTAGGTTTTAAAAATAAAAGGGCAGATAGGTTGATCTCAAGGAAGCTATGAAATAAATCAAACCCTCATGTGAGCTCGATCAAGATGATCGAGATCCATGAGAGCTCAGATTCTGAGATTGATAGATTTTTGGCCAAAGAAGACCGTCCTTCCTTCAAAACAGATCTCGACCAGGCTTACAATTTCATGGATAATTTTCCACCCTGTTTGAAGCATAGTCAAGGGTTTCCAGGTATTAAGTTTGATAACAAATCTACAGGCCATAGTGGAGACGTTTCAGTACACAACCGTGGGTATTCTCAAACGGTCGTTACAGATTCACAATGTGAAACTTGTCTATTCTGGATTGACAAGTATTACATAGACATACCCATTTTACAATCATAGATCAGGTCGACCCCCTAACAAATGAAAATCGTAGGCTCAAGTCTATTGTTCAAAGACAAGGAAAACGCTTGAAAACAACAGGGAACGTCATAGTAAAAAATGTCGAGAGTGCAACAATAGTGATCAATTCTGAGATCATGTGAATCTATTTTGATTTTCCAGTTAAAGGTAAAGATTTCTTTTTATCTTAAAATAGTGTTATATTTTTTTCATTGAATAAATTATATTTCGTTGCTAAAATAAGACTAGCTACAGAATCAACAGATTTTGTAGCCAGTCTATTCTTATTCGAAATTTGGAAAATATTGGTTAAATGTATATCTGAATTTCTTTATTTTATCTTTTCCTTTCAGGATATCTGGGAGTTTATGATGACTAAACGATCTAGAGCATTTTTGGGCTTATTAGCCATATCCATGGTTCATTTTTGTATAAACAGGAACAAATTATTTTTAGCTTTTAGAGATTTAGTGTGATCTAGGGTGGTTATATTCCCCCTCTATTTTTGTAATCAATAGATGATTGTATCTTATCTCATCAGATAAGATAGTTAGCTCTCTAAACCCTTTAAAAACTCTTTTTTTTGTAATCAAGACTTGGCCTGGGGCTGAAGGTGGACAACTTATTCACGAATTTGGACGGAACATATATTTACATTTCTTCTTTAGATCTCTGTAAATGTTTTTTTTGTTTATGGTTTGTTTATCCTGATAATTCGATAGTTGTTGATAGTTTTTGTCTTCACAAATTATTATGTCATCGGGATAATTTCTTTAAAATGTCGTCCACATTTTGATGCTTCAGATATTGGAAATAGTGATCATTCGTTCAAATGATAAGATTTTCTTTAATTTTGTTGAATGATTAAAAGCATGTTTTTACAGTTAGATTTATCTTAAATGTAATTGCTTGTGATCATAAATATCACAGTGATTATTTGCATCTTATCGTTCTTTCATCAAAATCCGATAGTCAATATACTGTTTTGCATTTATTCTGAACAGTTTCAAGGTTCACTGTAGGTTTATCTCTTGGACAGGCTGGCTGGACATTCTATAATCATACAGATGTTGGATGCATGCCGATTAACTCATTAATAGGTTAGTTTATTTCCTTTTATCATTTGTTTGTCTTTGAAAATCTTATATATGGTCTGGCTTTGATCGTCTGCATACTCCCATTTCACAGTATATTTTTCTATTTAATCTTAGATAAATAAAGAAAATACAAAAAACAGTTTATGTGCTTTCTTTTTCTACTTTTGTTAAAGCAACCATCTTTTCATAGATTTTCATGAGTTTATATTAAAACTCGCAACTTGTATATCATGCACATAAATAAGATAAACAGATCTGTTGTGTAAATATTATTTAAAATAGTTATATAGATACGTATGTACATGTATATACTAAGTAGTTATTTGTTAGTTTTCTCTTTTTCTTTTATTTGTTTCTTTTAGGACTTTTAGATTAGCCAATGGAGCCATTAAACCCGTCGGAGTGAGTCATACCAAATGGCTTGGGTTACTTAGACAACCCCGGACCAGACTCATTCTTCCAATTGATAGACGGTCATTTTCACCCATCAACAAATGGCGCTAGAAGGAGGGCCTAAACAATATTGATGACATGTGGAGGTTGTAAGACTCCTCCCCCAGACACCCTCTCCCCTATAGTAACAAGAATTCATTCTAATGAAAACATTACTTCTCAAACAAAAACCACCTCAAACGAAAATCCACAGATTACCATTGAGCCAGTAACACCAAATCCTCCAAGGTTCGATGTACAAGAAATTGTTCACCAATCACTTCTAAGAACATAGGGTGCTTTGGGTCGTATCAGACAACCAGGTCAGCCACTGAATCAACCGCTAGATTTCTATGATATCAGAGAGAAACTTGAAGGCACTAGTCTTATCCTAAATCCTACAGATCCAGAACACATCCCTACTCCTGCAGCCGGAGGATCTGGTATACCACCTTCACCACCACCTTCATCGCCTTCCTCTTCGGGAGAAGAATCATTGGACGAAGGAAGATCTTCAACTCATCCTTCGACACCACCTACGCCCATGGAAAATCAAAATAATCCCACCAGACCTTGGCTTGATCAAGATGTTGCAGCCATACCTGGACCCCAGCATCCTTTGCCTAAACATCCGGAGAAATGGCTCCCTAAATTCGATCCAGATTCTAAGAAAATAGTTGAGGATCACATAAAAAAATTCATGCTAGCCATTAGACTCTAAAGCGTAGAACATGAAGATGTAGTATGTCGACTTTTTCTGTACACATTTGAAGGTAATGCCTCTACATGGTATTTTTCTCAACAACCCCACACCATTGTATCTTGGGATAGATTTGAATCTTTTTTCCTTGAGATATTCGGAGATGACAAATCTCCTGAAGTCTTAGTCATGGAACTTTCTAGTTTAAAGATGAACCCCAAGGAAAAAATAAAAGACTTTAATCAAAGGTTTCTAACATCAAAGAATTGAATCCCCATTGATTCAATGCCTACTGAAAATCTTATCGTCGCATACTACACCAAAGACCTACACCATAACATAGAAATTTGGGTAAAAAGGTCTAAGAAGGCAACATTATTGGAAGCCTTCGAGGAGGAAAACCAAATTGAGAAAGATATTCTAAGCCTAAAGGATAATATCAGTAATGAGGCAGATATTACCCTATATTCCAAGAAGAAAATAGAAATTCTTCCTAGACCTCCCCAAACCAAAACTCAATCAGAGAGTTCAGATCTGGAAATTTTACATAAGGTCGTCCAGAAATCGTCAAATCAAGTTGTATATTTAAGGAGATCAGCTGAAGAAGCTTCTTCAAGCAAAGGGTCTTACAAACCCCCTTTTAGAAAGACTTTTCCCACAAACCGACCCAACTTAAATTCTGAAGGCCTTAATCTAGAAAGCCTACAGTATGTTATCCAGACAATCCTTGAAGCACATGATAACTTAGTTCCCCCTGAGATTTCTGAAGATGTGGTTGAATAAGAAACAGTGGAAGAGGATGAATCCTCTCCCAACATCTTCGGGCATTTTTCAGATAGTATCTTTCAATCCAATTTTGAAACGGTGCATCCTTACAATACCAGAAGAAAAACACAGAATAAATCCTCTTCTGAAATTGGAACTAATGCGCCCCAAAAATAGTTTAAGCAAACTGAAACTAAACAAAATTCACTAGCTCCAAGTTTAGAATATCATTTAATTGAATACCTTAAGAAACTTAGAGCTAATATTTATGTTTATGAATTGTTGAAATTTCCTTTTCTTCTGCAAAATATGCTTCAGAACATTGCAGAAAACAACAAAAACAACAATCTAAACAACAACAAATTTGCAGAAAATAGCCCTAAAACACCTCAAAAGGTCCCTGTTAAAACGACACTAGAACCCTCTGATAAAAGAGACCTTGCTATAAAAAGTGTAACAAATGTAGATAAAATAATTCCAAGGACTACGACTAAAAACCAACAAAGTTCTGTTGTTAATACTCGTAGAAATGCCCGACCTTTTTTGTTGACCTTCAAAATTTTCAATAGGAATGTACATAATTGTATGGTAGATTATGGCGCATCATCAAATGTAATTCCTTGGTCTGTCTACCAAAAACTCAATGTTGAAGTTCAACCTTCCAGTCTGAAAATTATTCAGCTTGATCGGACCAGTGTTAAGGTAATAGGTGAATTAAAAAATGTCCTTACCAGATTATCATCTAATCCTAAAGTTCACCAGGTTATTGATATTATTCTTGTTGACATCCCTGAAGTATATGGCTTATTTTTAAGAAGGGATTGGTCCGAACAGCTGCATGGCTACTTTGTGACAGATTGGTCTCATTTGTGTCTACCAGAGAATGGAAAGCCTAACAGAATCAAGATCAATCATGAGTGTTACCTCAAGCTTACTATAATTGATTTAAATGTCGCTAATGAACCATTTACTGCTTCCACTAATTCACCTGAAATGCAGGGAATGAACACCTTTTTCGGTAACTTCATGGCTAAAACTTCTACCATTACTAACCTGGAACAACAGTCGGAACTCATGACATGCACACAGTTAGCAGTTCTCCCTAAGTTGTCACATACAGTTGATGAGACTCACGTATAGTCTCTCTACTTCGATGGATCCAACTCTAAAGAAGGAGCCAGTGTAGGATGTGTGCTCATCGACCCAGCAGGTAACAAAACTTTGATCGCTTGCCGATTAGAATTTGAATGCACAAACAACACGGCTAAATATGAGGCACTTCTACAAGGTCTCAGAAAGGCACTAGATTTGAAAATATAGAATTTAATGGTATTCTGTGATTCATAAATTGTGTTTAGGCAGGTAATAAATTCCATTCATTGCCTATATCCACACCTGAAAAGTTATCAAGCTGAGGTATGGAATCTAATGCACAAATTTTCTGCATTTAACATTAATTCCATTCCAAGATTAAATAATTATGAGGCTGACTTGTTGGCTAATGTTGCTTCTAAACTTTTTCCCGCAGAAGGCCTTTCTCCGAACGCGTTTTTCATTGAGTTTTTGTTCAAACCATCCATCCCAGACAACATCACTAATTGGAGAGTGTTCGATGATGATCAACAAATCATCAGTTTGCTGCACATGGAAGATACTTTCAAAGGTGCAGTTATCGATGAAGGCACCCACAACAAAGACCTCCGCAATTTTACGGTAATATCAGACCCAAGGTCTCTGAAATAAACATCAGATCTGGTAAATTCTATCCCAAAATCTGTGGTAATATTAGAAAAGTTTTATGATTTGCATGATAAATTCAGAAAATCGGTAAATTGTAAAATGAATAGTTCTTCCTTGACCCATGAAAAAGTGAATCTAGGAACTAAAGATAATCCACAATGCATCAATTTGGGAATGGGATGTTCTGAGAAAGAGAATTTAGCCTTTATTAAATTGTTTAAAGAATTTAAGGATGTCTTTGCTTGGACATATGATGATCTAAAAATATTCGATCCTAAAATTATACAAAACATCATTCCCATGAAACCCTAGACTCAACCTTTTCAATAGAAGTTAAGAAAGATGCACCCAAAACTTGAACCAATGGTCAAGAAGGAACTAAACAAACTATTGAATGAAAAGATAATCTTCCCGATAAGGCATACACAGTGGGTCTCTAACCTTGTCGATGTGAGGAAGAAAAGTGGCGAAATCCGACTATGTGTCAATTTATGAAATTTAAACCGAGCATCTGATAAAGACAACTACCTTGTTCCTCTTATGGAACAAATTCTCCAGCAGGTATCCAGTTCTGAAAGATTGTCGCTACTAGATAGTTTTTCAGGGTACAACCAGTTCCTCATGTCTCCTCCAGACCAGCTAAAAACCACTTTCCATACTCCATGGGGTACCTATGCTTATAGAAAGATGCCCTTTGGGCTTATAAATGTCGGTGCCACTTTCCATAGAGCGATGGATATCACTTTTCACGGTCTAATCAATCAATCTATAGTATTCTATCTCGATGTTGTCACTGTTTTATCCAAGAATAAGGGAGATCATTTAGCCCATCTGAAATCTATTCTACAATGATGTCGTAAGTACGACATCTCTCTAAATCCTAAAAAATCTGTCTTTGCAGTGGAACAAGGAAAGCTGCTCAAATTCATAGTATCCAATGAAGGGATGATCATTGACCCTGAGAGGACTCAAGTCATTTCAATACTTCCTTCCCCTTCTTCCAAAATGTCTATGCAATCCTTTCTAGGTCAGATAAATTTTGTTAGAAGGTTCGTCCCGAGTTTTTTGGAAATGGTGAGGCCATTACAAAACTTAATAAAAAAGGATGTGCAATACCATTGGGGACCTCAAGAAATTCAAGCTTTTGACTCAATAAAAAAATCCATAGTGGAGGCTCCATCCCTAATGAGCCCCGACTTTTCGCAAGATTTCACTCTTTACACGTTTGCCTCCGATCGATCTTATGCCACTGTGCTAACCAAAAAGAATGTTGAAAACAACAAAGTTCCTATGGCCTTTATGAGCTCAGCCTTTAAGGGAGAAGAGCTTAATTATCCAGCTGTAGATCAACAGGCTTATGCTGTTTTTAAAGCGGTAAAACTGTTATAGGATAAATCCGTAAGTGCGGACACAAACCGATCTCCCTAGATCCACCTAGTATCTAGAACAAAACAGGAAAGAATAATACACTTTCCCTAGATCTAGCCTATTGAATGAACTAAGAGATAAGGGTTATGTACATACCTTATGAACGCTTTCCTTAGATCTCTGTTGTTCCAAGCTTCGCTCCAATGATCTCATCTCGTCTAGATCACAACAAAACGAACCAATCGAAGTAAAGGCAGATTAACTTATTCAATGACTAGTCTATACATATGATCAAGGAATTATGTAATAAAGTGACATCATCTTTATGGGAAAGGGACATA
>ML785904.1:329781-384573 GCA_009831015.1 Picea engelmannii | reverse complement strand
TATATAGGAAGAGATAGATTAGTTACTTGGATAGGGAATGATCCCAAGATATCTGGAATGCCAGCACCTGAATAACCATTCGAAAGCCAACTCATCCTTCTAGAAGATTCCCTTCTAGAAGGTTCGATATCTTTATCTTTTTCTCCTTTAAGATCATGTTCACACCCTAACAATGAGTACAGTGTGAGAAGTTCACACCCCAGCTTAAGGTAGCCTGCAGGAATCAGGCATTCTCGCAGGAGAATATATAAGTAGCCTGCGAACATGTTTCAAAATGTGAGTTCTGGAAGAAGACAACTGTAACTTTTCTCAGGAAAGTATTCTTGGTAAAGAGCTTGATTTTCCATCATCATGACATCATCACAATGACCAAATTTGTGGATAACAAAAACATTTTCAATCTTATCTACTGAAATCTAGAACTAAAGTCATTGTTCCTTACCCCGCTGTCAGAAATTTGTTAGTACAGAAAGAACTGGGTGAGAAACGGGCGAACTGGGTTACATACTTACAAGAATATGACCTCAAGATCACTCCAGCACAAATTTTTAGAGGCCAAGGTCTATGTAAATTAGTTGTTGATTCAGTTGTAGAACAACAGAATCAAACTGATATGTTAATTGAAGATCAACATAATCAAAATCAAATCTGTTGTGTACAAAATCCTACAAGTCCTTGGTATGATGACATTAAGTTTTATCTAACACACGGTTCATCTCCTCGTCACCTTGATCCAAAAAAGAGGAGAGCGTTGAGATTAAAATCTGCACCTTTCCAATTGGTGAATGGTATATTGTTTCGCAAAATTTTTGATGGAATCCTTATGCGTTGTCTAGTAAGAGATCAAGAAGATAAAGTCTTATTAGAATTGCATGCAGGGGAAGTTGGTGGGTATTTCAGTGGAGACACTACTGCCCACAAAGTATTAAGGGCAGGGTATTATTGGCCCACTCTTTTCAAATATGCCCATGCATTATGCCACAAATGCGTAATCTGTTAAAAGGATTCTCGACGAGTACAAAAGGCATCATTCCTGCTACAACCTGTCTCGGTGGATTTCCCTTTTTAGCAATTGGGTCTTAACATCATTGGCCCAATTAACCCCACCTCCTCACAGCAACATAAATACACCATTACAACGACATACTATTTCACCATATGGTCCGAGGCTACGCCATTAAAAGTGGTAAACACCAGTCAGGTAATATCTTTCCTTAATTCAAACATCATCACTCGTTTCGGTATTCCTAAATGTCTAGTGTTCGATAATACTTCCTATTTTTCATCTCTATACATGAGTTCCTTTGCTTTAGAAAAAGGGATAAAAATAAAATATTCCGCTAGCTATTACCCCCAAGGAAATGGTTTGGTGGAATTGACAAACAAAAACCTGATCAAGATCATCAAGAGGATGGTCTCCGAAAACCAAAAAAACTGGCATAATGCACTATTCAATGTAATCTAGGATGATAGGGTAACTCCGAAAATTGTTGTTGGTAATTCCCCCCTTTTCCTCGTTTACTGAAGAGAAGCAATTCTTCCGCCGCATGTTCTCCTTCCATATCTGCAATTATCGCAGAAGGTTCAGGAAGAAGACTATCCTCCTCCGGAAAGTCGGATTAATTCTTTGCTGAAGTTAGAAGAGGTAAGGACTCAAGAAAAAAAAAAACTGGATCAACATCAACATATTGTCAAAAGCTGGTTTGATTCGAGTTCTGCCTCAGACAAGAATTTTGAAGTAGGTGATCTTGTCCTCAAGTGGGATAAACCTCATGAGGGGAAAGGCGAACATACTAAGTTCCAAAACTTGTGGTTGGGATCATTCTTAATCGCTGAAAAACTAGGTCCCAGTTCTTTCCGCCTGCAGAATTTAGAGGGAAAACCAGACACCTTCCCGATGAATGGCCAAGCTCTCAAAAGGTATTTCACTTGACAAATCTCAGATACACCTTTTGTACATATTTTTCTATTTTGGTTTCTTTTTCTTTCCGTTTTCTTTTCCGGTTTGTTTTTATTTTTTGTTTATTGGCCTTTTTGAGTCAAACATGCCTGTATTACAGTTTAGTTCAGAAGAGGAGAACATAATGCTTCATCTCAAAACAACTGTCAAGGGCTGTCAGAGCATCAATTGTTGTGTTTTTCTAAAAACGTAGACTATTTAAAGATGATATTTTGTTTTAGAATTTATTTCTCAGTTTCAATTTGCATTTGAGAGTAGACACGACTATCTTTAAAATCTCTTTACGTTGTCCCTGCTCTTAAGAAAAGAAACTCAACGATGCCTCCTTGTCCTCGAAAATTAGTTTTATTAATGAACTATTTTCAGATCATGATGAAGGTTAGCAAGAAAAAATTAAAGGCCTGGAAAATATTAGGTTTTGTAAGAACTGGAATTTTCAGCATCACCCCGCTCTGCTGAATGCTTTTAAAATTATATCAGATTGTGAATAATTTCTCAAGAGTTGTGGGAAGTGTTTGTAAACCTGTCGGGACACTGAACATGTTTTCTGGCAGTGGGTAAATGCATGCATGATGCCAAGACAACTTTGTTGGGGTACTGAAAAGGCCCGCTGGTAGCGAAGCGATGTTAGGTTAAAGAAAATTCTTAGGTATAAATTTTGATTTTGGTCATAAGAATCCTTCATTCTGATTTGAAATTTCTTAGACATGATATAGACGTCAGAGTAGGTTAATTGACATCCCTATTGAGGCTATGGAATCCTACTAGTAGTAGTGGCCCTGTCAACAGCATTAGAGACATTAACTTAAACATCGTGGCTTTCATTTGTGAAGTTTGTCACCAGATTTCGTATTTTTTTTAAATGAAAGATATCTTAAGCTAGACCACGTCATGATTATTAAAGATGCTCAAATTTCTTTCAGTTGTTCTTTGATTTGAAATCATTCAAACATTTCCAACCTGAACTCGTCAGTGATGTAGAGATAATTCCCTCTCCCAACAAGTCGCCATTGTTGGAAGCCCAACATATTTTCAAATTTTTAAAGTATTAAATAATAATCTATGTAGTTGCCTAACTGGGGTTGTACATTTTTTGTTCTTCATAAGCAATTTTTGAAACTACAAATGTGAGTTTTCAGTTACTCCTAGTGTTTTTGTTTTCATGCTTCGTTCATGATTGAAAGCATGAAAACGAAGCATTAAAACTTATGACTGTATTACCGCTTTATTTAAAAGTTTATGAAAGGCAAATGGCTCCATAGTTTTTGTTAATAAAGTTTTTGTTCCCTTCTATGAAGCTCATTTTCTTTGTTTTTGACTCCTCAAATGTGAAGCATGCTTATAGATTGTTATTTGAATCAACAAAGGTCCATTTAATTTAAACATTGATATATTTATTGTGTGGCTCTTGGTCATGCGTTTCCTTGTCACTACTTTTTGGTTTATAAAACTTTCCCTCTCTTGAACTTTAGAAACCAAACCCACCTTGTTGCGCAATGATTTTGGAATTTAAATGCACCTGGTTGTGGCCTGTACCATGGGAGAGGTGGCAGTCCGACGAAAGTAAGCCCATCGTTTTGAATCTTAGTCTCAAATTTTTCATGTAGTCCTCACATTCGTTTCACAAAATGCATATCTTTTCGTTGAGGAACTTCTGTTCATACGCCATAGGCTATTGATGAGTTTCGGGTCTGAAGTATAGCTCTGGTCTTCTCTGAGAAGCCTTCCATAATCACTTTGTTTCATTGACTACTTATCGAATCCCCATGGCCCCAATTGTTAGGATTGAACCCAATGGCTCTCAGACCCTGCTCCTATGCGATGATGCAAGGGAGGATCTCGAGGGTCAAGGCTGGCTTGTTTTCCTTGAGAGATTCCAGGGTTTTAACTTGCAAACCACTCAGGAATTCACCCTTTCTTTTGACGGATGTCGAGCCAAGGTTGGGGACATTCAGGTCGAAGTCACAGAGGATTTTTTAGGTCAAGCAACAAGTCTTCCTGTGAGCAGGCATAAATGGTTCAAAAACGCCAAGGTCGAGGAGGTTTCGTGGAGCCTTTTCTTCACATCTCGAAAAATCAATTGTTGTGATAAAGGTATACCAGTGTCCCTATTGAAAACCCAATGGCATGGTTTTCTAGCAGTTTTGAAACAATTCATGACGTGTGAAGGCCGTTTTGGTTTTGTTTTTCTATATCACATACGTTTTCTCATGAATTTCATCGGGTTTCCATTAAATATGCCTTATTACCTGTGGAGAAGCCTGTATAAAATGGAAAAGAGGTATAAGAAACAACGTTTGGATTCAATCCTGTTCCACCACGGTTTGATAAAGATATTGTTGACACATCAATTGAAGTTACAAAACGAAGACGGGGATGCCTTCCTAACCTGAAATGGTTTCACTAACTCCAATGCAGTAGAGGTTGACAAACCCGTGATAGAGGAAACCATAGTCTCTCCCAGAGCGGTCCCTTCATCTACACAGGCCTATGTTACGACCATCCATAGTAATCCTATACCCGACCCAAAAGTTGTTGAGCAGACTCATGAACAACATGCACACTCTAACGCCTCTGCTAAGAATGCAAACAGACCTATGGGAAAGCCATCCAAAGGTGATATCAATTTAGGTTTTAAAAATAAAAGGGCAGGCAGGTTGATCTCAAGGAAGATACGAAATAAATAAAACCCTCATGTGAGTTCGATCAAGATGATGGAGATCCATGAGAGCTCAGATTCCGAGATTGATAGATTTTTGGCCGAAGAAGACCCTCCTTCCTTCAAAACAGATCTCGACCAAGCTTACAATTTCATGGATAATTTTCCACCCTATTTGAAGCATAGTCATGGGTTTCCAGGTATTAAGTTTTATAACAAATCTACAGGCCACAGTGGAGACGTTTCGGTACACAACTGTGGGTATTCTCAAACAACCATTACAGATTCACAATGTGAAACTTGTATGTTCTAGATTTACAAGTATTACACAGACATACCCATTTTACAATCACAGATCAAAACCCTTACTAATCAGGTCGACCCCCTAACAAATGAAAATCGTAGGCTCAAGTCTATTGTTCAGATACAAGGAAAACGCTTGAAAACAAAAGGGAACGTCATAGTAAAAAATGTCGAGAGTGGAACAACAGTGATCAATTCTGAGATCATGTGAATCGATTTGATTTTCCAGTTAAAGGTAAAGATTTCTTTTTATCTTAAAATAGTGTTATATTTTTGTTCATTGAATAAATTAGATTTCATTGCTAAAATAAGACTAGCTACATAATCAGTAGATTCTGTAGCTAGTCTATTCTTATTCGAAATTTGGAAAATATTGGTTAAATGTAAATCTGAATTTCTTTATTTTATATTTTCCTTTCAGGATATCTAGGAGTTTATGATGACTAAACGATCTGGAAAAAATTTGGGCTTATTAGCCATATCCATGGTTCATTTTTGTATAAACAGGAACAAACTCTTTTTAGCTTTTAGAGATTTAGTGTGATCTGGGGTGGTTATATTCCCCCTCTATTTTTGTAATCAATAGATGATTGTATCTTATCTCATAAGATAAGACAGATAGCTCTCTGAACCCTTTAAAAACTCTTATGTTTTGTAATCAAGACATGTTGTCCTGGGGTTGAAGGTGGACAGGGTATTCATGAATTTGGACGGAACATATATTTACATTTCTTCTTTAGCTCTCTGTAAATGTTGTTTTCGTTTATGGTTTGTTTATCCTGATAATTCGATAGTTGTTGATAGCTTTTTCCTTCACAAATTATTATGTCATTAGGATAATTTATTTAAAATTTCGTCCACATTTTGATGCTTCAGATATTGGAAATAGTGATCATTCGTTCAAATGATAAGATTTTTCTTTAATTTTGTTGAATGATTAAAAGCATGTTTTTATAGTTATATTTATCTTAAATGTAATTTCTTGCGATCATAAATATCGCAGTGATTATTTTCATCTTATCATTCTGTCATCAAAATCCAATAGTCAATATATTGTTTTGCATTTATTCTGAACAGTTTCAAGGTTCACTGTAGGTTTATCTCTTGGATAGGCTAGTTGGACATTCTATAATCATATAGATGTTGGATGCATGCCAATTAACTCATTAATAGGTTAGTTTATTTATTTTTATCATTTGTTTGTCTTCAAAAATCTTATATGTGGTCTGGCTTTGACCGTATGCATACTCTCGTTTCATAGTATATTTTTCTATTTAATATTAGATAAATAAAGAAAAAACAAAAAATAGTTTATGTGCTTTCTTTATCTTCTTTTGTTAAAGAAGCCATCTTTTCATAGATTTTCGTGAGTTTAGATTAAAACTTGCAACTTGTATATCATGCACATAAATTAGATAAACAGATCTATTGTGTAAATATTATTTAAAATAGTTATATAGATACATATGTACATATATATACTAAGTAGTTATTTGTTAGTTTGCTCTTTTTCTTTTATTTGTTTCTTTTAGGACTTTTAGATTGGCCAACGAAGCCATTAAACCTGTCGGAGAGAGTCATACCAAACGACTTGGGTTATTTAGACAAACCTGGACCAGACTTGTTCTTCCAATTGATGGATGGTCATTTTCGCCTGTCAACAAGTCCCTCCTGGAATATTCTGCAACTTTTCTATCTTCACTTTCTTCTTACTGAGATTTCTAGCCTTTTTCCTTGTGATATGCATTACTGGGTTTCTCTTCCCATTCTGATTCTTATCTTCTCTTGGCATAGTAACTTCACGCTATTTAGATTCTTTCGTAGGGTTCAAGGGTAATACTTCTTCTATGTCCGGGGCAGGTGCTCCATTCTTTTGTGAGTCTTCTTGTGTTTTTTCAACTTCGACATCTAGGTTTCTGGTTCTGAACAACTTTGATCTGTTCTCCTATTCTTCAATCAAGTGTGCTATCCTCTTTGTCATGAAGTCTCTTAGTTCTTTCTTCTTATGTTCTAGGGCTTCCTCTTCCTTTCTTCTGGTCTGATTTCTCTCAATCCAGGTTTTTCCTAATAACATAGAAAATGGGGCATTGTTCTCAATGAATTTAACAACCTCAAATTATTCCTTTGTCGAAGTTCCATGAGCACTCATAGATGTCTGGGTAAGTCTTCCACATAGGGTTATGAGTTTTCCTCTAAATAATCCTATTCTTCCTAATGAAGGAATCATAGCAGGCTTTCTCAAAATTTCCCAAATTCTTTCTGTCATGATATTCACCTATGTGTCCTCATCCAGAACATAGTCAATGTCGAAGTCTCCTTTTCTTATTTCTATGTACTATTTTTCTTTGAATATCTTTGACAACTTGATATTTCGGTGATCATTCAGGGTTTCTTTCATTTGCAGTAATATAGTCTCTGATTATTTCTTGGGTTCTGTCATGGTTTCAGTTTCTTGACCTTTCTCATGGTTTTCTTGTCTCATATTCATTCTTTCAAGCTTATCAATCATTCTAGGGAAATCCAATACTTCATGATCCATAGCTTGACAACAAAAACAACTAGGTGTTTTACCAGGGCATTCCTTGGCAAGATGTCCTGGTCTTCTGCAACTATAACAAAGAGTTAATCCTCTCTTTCTCTTGAACTATCCCCAACCTTTCCTGTACTGCACACTAGGGTCACAGTAACTAACCTACAAAAAATTATTTCTAGGATCCTGCATCCATTTGTTAGTCCAAACATTCTTTCTATGCATAGGAATAACATATCTTTCATTATTTCTATCAGATCTACTCATCTCAAACCTTCTCTCATCTAGCTATGCCCTACTTTTCAAGCTGGGATAAAATTTATCAAACATACCTAAATCCATACTTTGAAACAAAAATTTCCACTTATCTTTCCTTTTTCAATCAAAAATTTTCACTGTTCTTACCTTTATCAAAGCACAAATCATTCATATCTTACCTCTTTTCTTCAGATCTGACTTTTCTTCTTATCACAAAGCTTCACAGTCAAGTTGACTACTGTGCACTAAAGCAATAGATCTACGCACAAAGATTTCTTTTCTTTAGTTCCCAACAATCATAGTTTCAGGTCCTGGCATCAGAACCATTTGTTGGCACAAGGGAAGACCCAAGGTTCAATGCTCAAGAGCACACCAAAAAAACCCTAATTATCGGCCCTTTCGGCAACAACTGCAAAGCAGATGAAGTCTCACCCAAGGTAGAGACAAGGGAGGTTGCAGGACTCAGATGTCGGCAACCTTAGCTGGGACACCGATCTATGATTACAACACCTTAACAGAGAACTTAGTAGCTATAGTTTATCAGTATTTAATCAGTATCTTCTTCACAGATAAAACCCTAATTATAGAGCATCAATGTATTCACCCAGATCCAGTATATTCAAGCACTAAGCACATTCACATAGGTTAGATCTAGAATTCATCTATATTATTAAGAACAAAGCATCAACAGATCTATATATCATTCATCTATATCAAAGCACTTAAGCAAGTAAACACATAAACACATCAATACATCACACAAAACATAGAAACACAGGACATACGTGGTTCACCCCCAGCCTAGGGATACATCCACCAACTCTTCTTCTTTTTTATTGTCTTCTTCCAATCATCTACATGCACAGAGTCACAAAAGCATACTCCGCATAGGACAAGAGATCTGCGCGTACTTCGCCAGATCCTCCTTCCTCGAGCTAGGTTACAGCACAAAACCTTTACACAGTCTCTTATAGTCACTTTCACTTATCCTTGCAAGCCTGAAACGGTATGCAGAAATCATTTACAACTATTACTTTCACTTAGCACTTAGCATCACACACTTTCCTATATCGTCTCCTCTTACACTCAACATCACATACACCCCCCTACTCACATTGGCTAGATTTCTATTTATACATTACAAAATGGGCCTAAACATGGGTAAACCCATGGGCCGACATCCCCATACCCGTTACATATCCAAAAACCCAAAAATCCCTAAACAAGGGGCCAATATCCAGTGATCTCTGCTTCAACTTGCGCTCTGCCCTCGACAGCCTGTCGAAGTCCCAAAATTAGGTCAAACATGACCAAGGATCCTCAAAACTTGGTCAAGGGCCAACAGGATGTTACATCCCCTTCCCCTTTTTTTTGCATTATCCCGATTGCACAACACCATACAACTGTACATACATATCACAATGTTAGGCTCCCTAACCTTTAATAGACATATAGGCTCTCTAGACTAATATCACACAGGAATTCCAGTCCAAACATAAATACATAGGCACTCCAACCCAGAAACCATAGATACATAGGAACTCCAGCCCAAAACCACACATAATGATTTTACAATTTATAATTATCGTAGAAATTCCAACCAACAATCTCTCTTTCCCCTTAGTCTGCACAACCTATAGAAGTGTATGATCTAGGAGGATCCAAAAAGCTCAAAATTTGTATACTCAAATGCTAATGAAAATTAATTCATTGCAAATATCTTGATGAGATCCTTCCAATGCAATTTGAACAACCTCAAACAGACATCGTATGAGAAAGTTATGGCATTTTTAAGTATGACAAAAATAGGGAAAATTTTCAAAGGATAGCTTGTCACGTGGCAATACGAACATGTACGGTTAGATGAAGCAAAAACATCACATATGGAAATGTGGCAGCACCATAAGGAGACACATGGATTGTACGAACAATGTACGAATGCCACGTGGCATTACTAAAAGGATGGCACGCGTCAGTACAAAAGGATGATGTGGATTGTATGGATGAAACATGGCATCACTGAAAGGATGACATGTGGGAAGTACGAATTATAGGTGGCAGTATGATGTTGACATGGTAGGTGATAGATGGTAGTATGGATAGCTAATGTGGCAGACATGTAGCAAGTGTCTGGACAAATGACTTGGTTTTACGACGTTGTCTGGATGTTGAGGTGGAAGTTTACACATGCATGTTGATTGTGCGTTGACATGGCATTGACCGTGCATTGATATGGTGTTGACTGTGCAACAAAGGGCCAATGGGAACATGACACATGGACCAGTGATATAGTGCCATGTGGCACTACATATTTTTCCATTTTTTCTTGGGTATCAAAAATTTGTTGGGTTGAAGGGAATCAAACCCGTGACCTATGAAAACTAGACCAAAAACTTAACCAAATACTCGAACCAACCAGGATGCCAAACAAATTATTATAGTTGGCGGGAATATTTGTATTTAAGTTTGATTAAATGTTGATCCCCCCCCGACCTATCCTATATAAAACTCCACACGCCCAATGTAACGATCCCCACGACCAACCCGAGGCCGGGGTACGCTACTCCAGAGAAACTACTCATGCTCTAACACCAGTTGGTAACATTCCTAGCCATCAGGCTGAGCCTTGCTACTCTAGGGAACACTTTCATTCCCATACTACGGAACATACAGTAGCATACCCAGTAGTCAACTAAGCAATGCCACCTAATTTTACTCTTTATACTGCATGCAACTAAAACATATACATACATCACGCTCGCAAAATATTTACATCTAGACATAAACAAACAATTACTTTCTGTAACATACGACTTTTATATTGAAATAACAGTAACTACCAATATGCATCATTTACAACAAATTACCCATAAGAAGACAAGCAATCATAATCACATATATGATAAAATCGTAACATAGGCATGTAAATAACAAAACAACATATCAATATATCATACAATTGGTACTTATCTTAGAAATACTATCACCAACTGCTTACAGACCATCCACAAACCTCCTAGCCATAGACTACATTGTTCATCACTCTCAACAGTGAGTCACCCCCGAGCTGGGACTGAACTCCACCCAGGGTAAAGGGATTCCTATCCAGGTTAAGGCTCATGGACAACAGGAAAGACTCTGTCTTAGGTGCTCACTCAACTAACATCCTACAACCTCTCATTCCCCACATGCCTGTCCCAGCCAAGGAAGTGTGCCCCTTCTCTTCTCAATAGTCCCTCGGCTACCCCACTTACCTTCCAGGGCTTCAGCAACAGGCTGGACCAGAAGTCTCAGAGCATTGTAGCTGTAGTTTAGCACCTTCGGAAATCAATCCCCAACAATTCTCTCACTCAGAGAACTGCTCACGGGCCTGACAACCTGCTTCTTCAATCCCACTCCAAGCTAACCAAGTACACCAACCAAAAAGGGTGCAGGAACAAGCTTCAAAAAGGTGAAATGGCTATCTCAAGGATAACAAAATGTATGAGTGAAATGGTCATGGAGTCATTGACTGGATAACTGAGTGTGTTTTGAAATCACTGTGAACTCTTTGTGAAAAGTGATGGTGAGAATGATGGTCGTCCCCCCCCCCCGTTCATAAGGTATCCGTGAGAAAATCTCCCAATGAGATAAGTTCCCCCACGATATGAATGCATGTCCCCAACTTGAGACTTGTCATATCGGAAGTTACTTTTGTCCACTTGTCCCCAACTTTAGAACTTAGGATAAAATAATTATCCATACTTTATGTTTTAGGAAATATTAATATAATATTCCCTTGACTTTTGGCCCTCCCTTTCCCTAACTGGTGAAGTTCAGTCCCCCATATCTTTTATCGTGGTCGGTCTACGCGTAGTGATGTATTTTATATTAATCATGATTCATGTACAAAGTAGGTGCAGTGTCCCTTGACATCTAGGCATTTCGACCTAATACCAAAACATAAGCATTTCGGCTTATAATAATAGCTCACCAACCTATAATGCATATCATATACATAAAGGTTTGTTGACCTTAATATTGCGTGCACTTTAGTTACTATGTGTGGTATCCATTTTCCTCAAGGTTGCGCGCACTTTAGTTAATGCACGCGGTATCCGTTGTCCTCAAGGTTGCACGCACTTTAGTTACTGCACGCGGTATCTTGCGATGTGCATATTACATCATTTTACTACGCAGTTCATGCGTGCACTATGCCACATGATGTGCATTATCAAATGAGGTCAAAACAACTCACCAACTTAAGTATATTTATATTAAATTTACAATTGGGTTCAGTCGAGGGATATTACAATCCCCTCCCCTTATTTATGCACTATCCTCAATGCATCATACACCCATATATATCAGATTTTTAAAAAATATTCAAAAATATGCGGGTATTATGTCTGCATTGCATCTTCATGCTCCCAAGTAGCATCCTCAAGGTCGTACCAGGTCCATTGAACCTTTACAATCCCTATGGCTCGGTTCCAGAGCTGTTTGAATTTTCGGTCCAAAATGTGCATCGGATGCACTTGAAAAGAGCCTTCTTGCTCCACCTGAATCACATTCCAATCAATAACATCATTAGCATCGGGTATATATTTATTTAGCAATGATACATGGAAGACATTATGAACAGACATAGATGCAGGCAATGCAATCATATAAGCAATTGGATCAATCCTCTCTAGGATTTCAAATGGTCCACAAAATCTGGCTGCTAACTTGGCACAACTTCCCAGCTTCAGGGAACTCCTATTATCTTTCACTTTTAGGAAAACATGATCACCCACTTTGAATTCTCTGTGGATTCTGTTTTTATCAGCATAACGTTTCTGTCTGTCTTGGGCAGCTTTAAAATTCTTCTTAATTTTTAACATTTGGTCCTCCATCTCCTTGAGCAACTCTGGCCCAACTACTATTCTATGAGCTAGGTTTTCCCATCTTACTAGAGTATTTCACCTTCTACTGTAAAGTGATTCAAATGGTCTTATCTTAATTGATTCCTAATACCCATTATTGTAAGCGAATTCTACCAAGTGTAGGTAGTCTTCCCATTTCAATGGTTTCTCCATCACATACATTCTCAACATATATTCTATCACCCTATTCACTCTTTTTGTATGTCCATCAGACTCAGGATGATAAGCTGTACTAAATTTCAGATTCGTTACAAATCCTTTGAACAATCCTTTCCAAAAATTTGAGTGAATGTCGGGTCTCTGTCAGACACAATCATTTTAGGAATTCCATGCAATCATGTCACTTCCTTCATGAAAATATCAGCGACATATGCTGCCTTGTGAGTAGTTTTTAGTGGAATAAAATGGGAAGATTTTGTAAGCTTGTCCACCACCACCATAATCAAATCATGTATCTTTCCTATTCTAGGAAATCCCATAATAAAATCCATTGTCACCACTTCCCACTTCCATTTAGGAATGGGCAAAGGTTGCAACAATCCTATTCGGTGCCTATGTTCTTCTTTAACTTTCTAGCATTCCATACATCTTGCGATGTATTCTTCTATCTCTCTCTTCATACCTGGCCAAAATTATTGTCTCTTGACCATTGCTACGGTTTTCTGATATCCAGGGTGCCCTGCATAAGGAACATTATGAATCTCATGAAAAATTATATGTTTCAAGCCCTGGACATTTGGTACGAAAATTTTGTTCTTGTGCAACAGTATTCCATATACTCCCAACTTATAACTATCCATCTTCTGAAGTATCTTACCCTGTTGTAGAATTCTACCAATTCTCTGTACTGCAAATCTGTATTTGTAGCCTCCAGAATTTTTCTTTTAATATGAGTCTGATACATGCTGATGATTGTAGCACGTAGTTCATGCACCCTCCTGTTGAGTGCATCAACCACTTTATTTTCTTTCCCTTTGATATGCTTTATATCAAAGTTATATTCTCTTAGAAATTTTAACCATCTGCTTTGCCTAGCATTTAGATTTAGCTGATCAAATAAATATTGCAGACCATTGTGGTCTATTCTTATCTCAAACCTCTTTCCCATGAGGTAGTGTTTCCATTTCCTCAGGGCATGTACTATGTCTACCAACTCCAAATCATGAGTGGCATAGTTTCTTTCATGCTCTTTCAACTTCCTTGATTCATAACATATCACAAATCCATTTTGACTATGGACTCCACCAATTCCTTCATTACATGCATCTGTGCATACAATGAAATCTTCATTTGGGTATGCAATCCTTAGTATTGGAGAACTTGTCAATAATTGTTTCAAATGTTGGAAACTCCTTTCACAGTCCGACGTCCACTGAAACTTCATACCCTTTCTTTGCAAGGAAGTGATTGGGTGTGCTACCTTTGAGAATCCTCCAATGAATCTCCTGTAGTAACCTGCAAGGCCCATGAAAGATCTTACCTCTATCACATTCTTTGGTTCTTACCATTCTCTAATGGATTCTACCTTCTCAGGGTCCACTACTATCCCATCTTCTGAGATGATATGCCCCAAATAATGAATTTGTTTCTAATAAAATGAGCACTTGCTTAATTTGGCATACAACTGATGTTCTCTTAATACTTGCAAAAACATCCTCAAATGATGTTCATGTTCTTCCTCTGACTTGGAATATATAAGAATTTCATCCAAAAAGACAATGACAAACTTGTCCAAACACTCTCGGAAAACACCATTCATTAAGCACATGAAAACAGTTGGTGCATTTGACAACCCAAATGGTACCACTATGAACTAATAATGACCATACCTTGTCCTGAAGGCGGTCTTGCTAATATATTATTCTTTAATTCTTACCTGATGGTATCCTGATCTGAGATCTATCTTTGAAAATATCCTTGCATCCTTCAATTGATCAAAGAGGTCATCAATCCTTGGTAGAGGATACTTGTTCTTAACAGTCACTTTATTCAACTGTCTGAAGTAAGTGCAAAATCTTAACGTTCCATCTTTCTTTTTCACAAACAAGACTAGGGCACCCCAAGGTGATACACTTGGGTGTATATACCCCTTTTTCATAAGTTCTTCAAGCTGCATTTGCAACTCCTTCAATTCTGGTGTACTCATTTTGTAAGGAGTCTTTGATACTGGCACTGCTCCAGGCATCAAATCTATAGATAAATCAATGTCTCTCCTTGGGGGTAGTCCTGGTACTTCCTTGAATACATCTTCAAACTCTTTTAGGACTACATAATCCTCCAAATTTGGTACCTTGTCTTTAGGTGTCTCCTCCATATGAGATGCAAAAATTTGACATCCTCTTCTATAACATTTCTTCAGTTGCAATGCTAAAATTTCTCTAACGGTTATTGCCCTGGAAATTCCATGCACTCTCCTTTGGTTCCCTTCTTCATCCAAGCAAGTGAATGCTTTGTTATGACAATCCAATAGACCATGATGTGGGTCCAACCAATCCATCCCAATTAAACATTCATAGGAACCTAAAGGTAAGATGTTGAAATCTTCCTTGGTATTCAGTCCATTCATGTCTATGAGGCAGGACTTAACCATCTCATTAACTTTTCTTTTGGATCCTATAGCCAGTTGCACCAACTAGGATTTCCCATGCTTTCTTCTTGGCAATTGCAAACTTTCCACCATCTTAGGGTCTATATAACTATGACTAGATCATGAATCAATTAAAATAGCAAGGGTTTTGTTGTTTATCATACCTTCCACCTCACGTGGGACTAATACTCTGCTTGCTTGTTGTCCAGGGCTGCATAAATCCTTGGCACATTTATGCCCATGTCCTCTATTGTCTCATTTCGTTGTACATTGTGAATAGCCCTACTGTTTTCACCTCTATGAGGATAATCTATGAACCTATGGTCTCCTTTACAACCCCAACATTGCATAGGTGGTTGTCTTTTCCCTTGAATCCTTGTGTCAATCACTCTGGTTTCCTTATGTGTTTGCTACCATTGTGGATTATTTATGAAGAATGGTGGCTTAGCTCCCTTCTTCCTCTGATCCATCTTGAATTTCTTATTGTCTTCCCAAGAATTTTGGAAAGTTGGCCTTGCTTTTAGCTGGTCATATAAACATTTATCTCTCCTTATGGTCTCTTCTAATGTCTTGAGATCATCATACTGTATTTTTTCACTGATGAACATTGGCAATCCACTTAAATATCGTTTAATATTGATTGTCTCATCCTTAATGAAAGATACATACTTCAACAGTTCCAAAAACCTTCTCTCATATTCATCTATGGTCGTACTTCCAAGATTGAGTTCAAAGAACTCTTTCATTTTCTTGTCATAGTATCTCTTAGTCAAGTACTTCTTCTCAAAATACTTCTTGAATTCCCACCAAGTAATGCTTTTCTCTACAATGTGTTGTACTTGCACACCTTGATCCCACCACATGGAGGCCTTTCCTTTGAGTTGATAGATAGTGATTCTACCTTCAGCATGAGAAGAATAATTATGCAATTGAAAATACTTTCTCATGCCTAGCAACCATGTTTCGGCATCTTCATCCTTCTTGTGCTCACCATCAAATGTAGGAGGTTTGATTTTGTTCATTTCTCCTCGTAGCTCATCCACCCCATATCTCTTATACCTTCTGACAGGGGATAGACTTGAGTTGTTTCCTGCTCTATTATGGGAATGCCTTTGGGGATGATGGTGATGTCTACTAGCACTTTTTACTTTTCCTTTCTCCTCTGAATATTTGTGACTCTCAGATCTTCTTGAGTCACTCTCCTTAACCAATTTCTTCTCTATTATGTTCAAACCTTCCAATAGCTTCATGTTGAAGTCATCCTGCTACTCTTTGGCTTTCATAAGCCTTTCATTATCATCTTTATGGCTTTGGACATCCTTCTGCAAATTCTTAATGGTCTCAACCATATTCATATCTTCATTCCTTTCTTCTCCATGTCTGTTGGAGTTCGTTCCTTCCATGCCCAAATGGACATCCATACCTCTACTCTTCTATGGATGACTGTAATTCCCCTGTGCCTCTTCCATTCCTACGGACTCTGCACTGGTCTATCTTGTCCGAGTTGTTGTTAATTCTGCAAAATGTGCAGCCATCAAAATTAATCAGGCTAACAATTCAGCAATTCATGAGAATATGCACCATTTTGATTCAACAAACATATCTGCATTATCACTCCTAGCTTCCTAGTGTTATCACCATGACAATTCTAGATAATACCCAAGTCTCAAGAACACTGACGCACAGTGCCTTCCGAGATACACTTGTGCAAGAAGGTGGTTTTGTCAAAACCACTTTCACCAGGACGCGGTATCACGTGTCTCAACATGTCAAATCCACCACTCATGGAGTGGGCGATGGCTAGTCAGATCACCCTGCTTCATTTGTTCAGTACTTCACATCCATGTGACGTCAGCTGAATGTCACCATGTAACGAACTCAAAATATAATCATTCGAAATGGATTGGTTGAGCATGGAAACCCAACGCTTTTGTATGTAATCTTCCTGTGCTTCATAAATGGAGTTCTATAATTACCACTCCCCAAGTATGAAGATATCTGTGTATCCATAACCGAAGTAATATCCAAGATGCTCGACTTCCTGGTCTCTGTAAAGACACATTTCGATATCCCCAACCTGAGATACATGGACATGGCTAAGTAGAGTGAGACTGGTTATTCGAGTAACATGCTAGGCTTTCCTGTGAATAAGGAGGAAAGGGTCCTTGCACACATTCTAGCAACTAAGTTCCACACAAAGTCAGTTATAGAATCACGATTGGAAGTCAGGTTGAATCCCACTATAAAGGATTTAGTCATCAACATGCCAGCCGCTAAGAAGAAAAGGAGTAAGCGGCATAAGAAGGAGGAATCTACGGCTGCGACCGAAAGTGTTGGAGAGAATCAACCGGTCTGGTTAGAATCTTCTTTAAAGGTAGAGATCGCTAATCTGAAGTAAGTCTTCAACTAATATAAGCATGTCTCAATGAATTTTGAACAGACAGTAGCGGAGGTAAAGAGTACAAGAGATGATAGGCCTGCTCTTCAAACGACCCTTTTTACAACAGGCTAACTGCAATCATCACCCTTTTGTAATTTTGTGATTAATATGATTATATAAATACATAAATGGATTTTAGACTGTTTTATTACAATTTCTATCTGGTGATGTTATGACTCTTGTTTTCTTTTATAATAAGTTTTTTTTGTAATCTTATATTTTATTTTCATTTGTCTAAATCGGAGGAAATTAAAAACTCGGAATTATTTTTAATTAATGCTTCGATGCAGTTATGTGTTTATTTTTCTTTTATTATTACGCAATTTAAAATTGGACTCATCTCCTTCCAAGTGACTTCGCGTGCATTAACTTGACCTATATATTTATCATGTATAGCAATATTATAAGGTAAAACGCTTCTCCGTGCACCTAAATCTACTGTGCATTTCTTCTTCGTCATACCGACTACTTACATGCACTACTCTGGCGTTGTGTGCCAATATCCATTGCACACAGTTTCGATACCGCGCACCAATATTCCACGTGCATTTTCGTCCTATGCATGCACCATGTCAAGTTTAAAATATTCCTTAGCGCTCAAATATCTGTGCACACTACTAAATACATCATCACCAAACAACTTATGCTCATACTTATGCGTGTACTAACAAAACGCCTCTGCATTAAGCAATACTTGCGCACCCCATTTGCACCTTACTATGTGTGTGCTTACCGCGCAAGGATAATTTCGTTGCGTGCATCTACACATAATAATCTTCCACGCGGCGCCACAATTTATCATGCACACTGGCACGCCAATGTTTTCCCGCGCGGTGCCAAATTTACCACGCGCGCCAGTACACCAACCTTTTCCAAGGACACTCCGTGACTCCAATTATGGTCACCTTGAAGTTAATTTTCTATGAATATTCACTTCAATTGCACCCCTATGGCCCATCCAAGCTCAGTGTTGAACTGATGCTCTGATACCATACTGTAAGGATCCCCCCAACCAACCTGAGGCCGGGGTACAACACTCCAGAGAAACCACTCATGCTCTGACACCAGTCGGTAACATTCCCAGCCATCAGGCCGGGCCTTGCTACTCTAGGCAACACTTTCGTTCCCATACTGCGGAACATATAGTAGCATACCCAGTAGTCAACTAAGCAATGCCACCTAATTTTACTCTTTAGACTGTATGCAACTAAAACATATACATACAACACGCTCGTGGAAGCTTTACATCTAAACATAAACAAACAATTACTTTATGTAGCATACGACTTTTATATTGAAATAACAATAACTACCGATATGCATCATTTACAGGAAATTACCCATAAGCACACAAGAAATCATAATCACATATATGATAAAATTGTAACATAGGCATGTAAATAACAAAACAACATATCTATATATCATACAATTGGTACTTATCCTAGAAATATTGTCACCAACTACTTACAGACTGTCCAAAAACCTCCCAACCATAGACTACATTGTTCATCACTCTCAATAGTGAGTCACCCCCGAGATGGGACTGAACTCCACCCAGGGTAAAGGGATTCCTATCCAGGCTAAGGCTCATGGAAAACAGGAAAGACTCCATCTCAGGTGCTCACTCAACTAACAACCTACAACCCCTCATTCCCCACATGCCTGTCCCACCCAAGGAAGTGTGCCCCTTCTCTTCTCAAAAGTCCCTCGGCTGCCCCACTTCCCTTCCAGGGCTTCAGCAATAGGTCGGACCGGAAGTCTCAGAGCACTGTAGTTGTAGTTTAGCACCTTCAAAAATCAATCCCCAACAATTCTCTTGTTCATAGAACTGCTCATAGGCCTGACAACCCGATTCTTCAATCTCGCTCCAAGCTAACCAGGTACACCAACCAAAAAGGGTGCGGAAACAGGCTTCAAAAAGGTGAAATGGTTGTCTCAAGGATAACAGAATGTATGAGTGAAATGGTCATGGAGTCATTGAATGGATAACTGAGTGTGTTTCAGAATCACTGTGAACTCTTTGTGAAAATTGATGGTGATAATGATGGTCATCCCCCCCCGTCCGTAAGGAATCCATGAGAAAATACCCCAATGAGCTAAGTTCCCCCACGATATGAATGCATGTCCCCAACATGACACTTGTCATATCGGAAGTTACTTTTGTTCACTTGTCCCCAACTTTAGAACTTAGGATAAAATAATTATCCATACTTTATGTTTTAGAAAATATTAATATAATATTCCCTTGAATTTTGGCCCTCCCTTTCCCTAACTGGTGAAGTTTAGTCCCCCATCTCTTTTATCATGGTCGGTCTACGCATAGTGATGTATTTTATATTAATCACGAGTCATGTAAAAATTAGGCGCATTGGCCCTTGACATCTAGGCATTCCGGCCTAATACCAAAACATAAGCATTCTGTCTTATAATACTGGCTCACCAACCTATAATGCATATCATATACATAAAGGTTCATTGACCTTAATATTGCGCGCACTTTAGTTACTACGCACGGTATCCATTGTCCTCAACGTTGCACACACTTTAGTTACTTTGCACAGTATTTTTTGTCCTCAAGGTTGCGCACACTTTAGTTACTGTGCGTGGTATTTTGTGATGTGCATATTACATCATTTTACTGCACAGTTCATGCGCGCACTATGCCACATGATGTGCATTATCAAATGAAGTCAAAACAGCTCACCAGCTTAAGTATATTTATATTACATTTACAATTGGGTTCGATCGAGGGATATTACACCCAACCATTGTACAGGGCCCTTGGAATGTGTTCCATGAGCAGAGGCATGGATTTTTGTTCCAATTTGGAGCACTGGGTGCATTGAAATGTGTGCCAAGAGGTACTACTATTTTGGTTTGCATCGCTTTTCATGCCACGAAGTTCTTTGACAAAAGTATAGAGTATTTATACTCATTTTTCTTAGTTTTCAGAGAGGAATATGATGGTGATATCAATTTTGTGCTAAAGTAATGTGTTCGAAAATATTAGTACAAATTCCTATGTATGAGAGTCATGGTCTTGTTTAGCGTTCCAAAGGGGTTCTTTGGGTACCTGTTCAGAACATGTTCAAGTTTATACTCGTTCTTCTCTAAATTTTGAGAGGAATTCAGTGGTGACCTTTTTTTTTGGGTTTAAGCAATAGAATTGAAGGGCGTCTTCAAATTTTCCATTGCAAGTCATTATTGTATCAAGCATTCAAGCATTAATAGAGTGGTCTCACTATTTGGAAGCAGACCCATAGATGTTGCCCAAGATGGGTGAACTCCGTTATCAAACTGTGTAATGTGCCTTGTTATTTTTTTCCTCTATTCCTCTCTATTTTGGCATTCTTATTTCTGCAAATTATATTTATCAGTTAATGAAGTTTTGGATAAGGGAATTCACATGTGTTTTTGTAAATATTCAAGGCGATTATAATTTTTGAATCAAGTTATATGTTGATGTGTGTTTAAAGAGTAATTTGACAGCTAAGGATCCTTGAATCAAGTTGGTATCAGAGCTAGTTTGACAGGTATTTGCAAGTGAATTCTTACGAGGAAAAAATTCAATCTAGGTGAAGGCATGCTTGAACACTCCTTGTTTGAGAGAAAAAATCTCTTTGATGCAAAGGGCCAGCATGAGAAAATATGTAATGAAATTAAGGATTCAGAAAGACATGAACCAATATATTTAGAAGGAGAGCTCTGAATTGAGAATGCAACTACAATACCTTGAGGATGAGAAGCAAGAGATTCAAGACCAGTTGATATGCCATGAAGGAATCTTTAGGGGAATTATTGAAGAATTGGAAAGTGAGTTGCAGGCCAAAGACAAGATGTTGGCACAATTCCATAAAGTAGAGAAAGTGGAGGAGGAAAAGGATACCATGCAAAAGAATTCATCTTCTACAAAAGGTTTACAAACGGTAATCGATGTATGCCATGAAAATGATTCATCATGTTAATTTTATTCCTATCAAGGTGAAAATGATTCTTTCAATGAATTTAAGGAGCATTCTTATGATATTGGATGTAAGATACTAACCAATATTGGATATGATGGAAAATGTCTTGGCACCTATGGCCAAGGAATGACTAATCCCATACAGGTAGAGGGAAGACCTCTTTATGCATGATTGGGATGTGGAAAAGAAGGAGATGGATAATACTCTAATATAGTTGAAGTAAGGGAAGATTAAAATGAAGATGTTAAGATACTTCATAAGCCGTTAGTTCTACCAGAACAACCTTCCAACCCTAGGAAATGAATCCAATGTGAAGCATCTCCAAGAAGAGGTGATTATTCCAAGGAAGGAATGAAGAAATTCTCCACTCGTGAGACTATCATAAAGGGTAGTCCTAAAAGGTTTGGTAATCATCCCAATGTTTTCTTTAATCGTGGAAAGAATAGTCCAGTAACACCAAACTTATGGTCTATGTATCCATTTGTTTTCCATGGATTTAATAACCATTGTATGGGAAAATGTTGGAAGAGATAATCCTTCCAGAAGAAGTCATCCAAGAAGGAGGCAAGAAGCAAAGGTCATTTCCCAAAGCATAATAGGGGGAATGACAATAAAGTATTGCGGTTCCAGGATAGGAACAAATTTCTTTTCACTCATTGTGGTATGAGTGGTCATTGGATTGAAAAGTGTTGGACACTTAATCCACAACTTCGTCCAAAGAAGAACCAAGAAGGTGTGAGATCACTTACAAAGAGATAGGTAGCAACATCAGTTGAAGTTGATGATTGTGCTGAGAATTTCAAGAAGGAATTCTTTTTGATGACTTGTCTTAGTAGTATAGCATATGAACACATTGAGGTATGGTTTTTGTAAAGTGTCTCATCTCGCCACATGACAAGAATGAGGTTAGTGTTCCAAACATGCAGTAAGGGGAGTAGGATATGTGATATTCTAGCTCGAGTCAAGAGGATTTATGGAGATAGAACATATGTTGTTTGTTCCATAGTTGAAATTGAATTTTCTCTCAATATCAGATTTCGAATATGAGGGAGGTGTGTTGGAATACTAAGAGGGGTCGTGAATTAGTATGTGCACTTTATACCACTTTTAACCACAATATATATTCTCTCACTTTATCAATAATGTTCAACATTTTATCATCAATGTATCATCTATGATTTCATTCAATATACATATCATAATAATGTAATCATAAGAAACATCACATCAAGAACACAATCCATTAGTATTTACATGGAAACCCAAATGAGAGAAAACCATGAAATGCTTTCTTATATATATCAAGAATTCATTCATAGGAAGCACCAACTTCCCAATTCTACAACTGCAACTGGAAGGAGTATACAACCCCCTATTTACAAGCTCCAACCTAAAGAAATATACAACTCCCTGAATTCTTTGGCTCCACCCAGAAGGAGGCTACAACCCCCTGGGTTATGTGGATCCAACCGGAAGGTGGCTACAACCACCTAGTTCTCGGGATCCAACATGAAGGAAGCTCCAAATCCATGATTCTATAGCTCTGAATGGAAGGAGTCTACAACCCCCTTTCCTTGCCCCGTCCTGTCATCGTAAAATATAAGTGTAGACCAACTGTCACTACCACAATCACTTCCATTGTCACTGCCACTGTCACTATCATTGTCTCTATCACATCAACCTATAAACTATCTCTATATACAACTTGTCATTGATCAACCTATTCAATCTGTCACTATCACTAATACTCAACTATATCCTCTCACATGGATCATATACCAAGGACACCTCTCAACTATATGGCCAACATTAACAACACATGCCTCTACCAGACATGTACCAATATCACCAACATACCATCACAAGATCTTTGTCTCAACCATGTACCAAACTATCAACCTGTACCATACCAAACATCAAGTGTGTACCAAAAGATGTACCATCAACCATGTACCACAAAAAGTGCATCAACCATGCACCAAACATGTATCATCAACCATGTACATGCACAACAATCTGTACCAACCATGTGCTAACCATGCACATCAACCTTGTACATCAACACCTATACCATAACATATACCATATACCATGTCATACCATACACTATGTACCATTAAACAAGTAATACCAATGGTGTACCTCAATGAACTACCATAAACTATGTGGCAATGTATCCAAGATATGTACCAACAATGTATCTCAACAAGTAGACCTCAATCAACATGCACCATACATCCAATGATTTGCCTCAATTCATATACCAAAGTCCTCAAATACATGCCTCAAGCATGCTCCTCAATATCACCAAGATACAACCTCAAACATTAAGTATACACCACAACATGTAACTAAACTAGAAACCAAACCAACTAGTAATGCTTCTAATCAATGTACCATCACATTACCAAGATGCACCAAATCACATGCTATCATCACCTTGCATATACCATAACATATACTATCATCACCATGCATGTACGATAACACCAAAACCATAAGCCTTAAACCTTACCTTTGATCCTGTAGTTGTTCTGTTACTCTATAAACTAACATGTAGCTTCTTTAGACCTTCAACAACTTGGTACCAACATGATATCTCAAATTTTCATGCGATTTTCAGATATATGCAACATTCCCTTCTACATCCTACGTATATACACTCTTTCCTCCATTGAAGGTCGCATACATATGCTCCCTTACAATCTTACAATTTGTGTATACCTCAGAAACTAGGTTTTTTCTGAAACTCCAATATTTTCACTGTCAACCCTTCTTTGCTACCTCAGAAAATGATGCTACAACTTTACCAAACGATCACTAGATCACAAAAAATATAATCAATGAATAAGTGTGTGAGTGTACTTATGAATGACTCCTTGAGGTGTATTTATACTTGCGCTAGCTAACTCCTTTCCTTAATTTAGGGCTTCTAGGGTTTTCTTGTTACAACAAATTTACCCCTTCGACCAAGACTTATATAAAACTAGGGGATTCTTGTCCACTCTTCGAGTCTTCCAACTTTACAAGGCCATATCTCTCTAATTGTGAGGATCCATGTGGCATATAAAATATCACCGGAAATGGCATGACATGTACTATCCATCTATGATAGTCTTACCTGCAATTCCACTATCCTTCATGTCATTATTTTTCAATCAACCTTGGGTCCCATAACCACACCTTTGAGGCTACATGTAGACTATATAAAATGTACCCAACTAACTCATCATCAATATCGATCATACAGATGATAACGAGTTGTACAACAATATCATCCACATCTCTGGGTCTTCTGTACTTCTCCAAGGGTTGACATCAATCTCCAATATCACTCTCCAAGGGTTGACATCAATCTCCAATATCACTCTCCAAGGGTTGACATCAATCTCCAAGATCACTCTCCAAGGGCTGAGATCATTGAAAACCAATTTTCCAAACCAACTATCCAACAATATGGAGTTGCATTCCAAGATGGACAAATACTTGTATAATTAGAGAAATATACTCACGACACAACAATGGTTTGGTTTCATAAATGAGAGATTACATAGGTTGCTTGGATGGCCTATAATTGGATCCAATGGGTTCTTGGATTTAGAGTCAGATACAATGTCAAAGACAAAGTCAGAGACAGTTTTAGAGACAAAGAGTTGTGAGGCTCCTTCTAGTATTGTAAGAACAAGAAGCTCATGAAGAAGCCCGCCTATCTCTTCCTTGGATAGGTATCAGTAAGATTCCATTAAGGGAAGCTATTGGAGTTACTTCACACACACCTATGATTTATTTTTCCTAAGGTTTTTCCTATGTTTATTAGTCATTATTCAATCTCCTATATTTTAGGAATAAAATTCCTCTAGGGAGAAGCTCATGAAGAAGCCCGCCTATCTCTTCAGTTGTCACTTCTATTTGATCATTTGAGTGGAGTCTAGATGTTACATTGGTATTGTCACCATGCAAAATTGGGATCATCACCTGACGATCACATTACCCATAATTCCCTTATCTCCTCCTTACTTCATTCTATTATAGTCAGCTAACTGAATATTGATAGACTAGTTAACTTAGCTAGGTGGAAGTTCACTCCCGTAACTACCCGAAAAACTAGACTAGGTGGCAGTTTACTCCCATAATTGTTGGTGTGTGTCTAGATCATTCTATACCACCATTATGGCACATTGTCTTCTACTCTAGTGCGCATTGGTTGAGTTATAAATAATATATCATGTGTAAATTATTCATTATTCATTCGGTTAATGAGAATTCTTCCATTATTCTCTCTTGCTTATTCATTCTCAACTCATCTTTGAAAATGAGTGTGTTATTTTCTATCTAGATCTGTTATGTGTAGTTTCAACACATTTACATGGTATCAGAGTCGACTGGATGCTAAGCAAAATACACACCGAATTATTTTTTCAGTTACCAAAGATTGAAGACAGTGGAAAAATGGAATTACCAAAAGAATTCATTCTTACACCTTACAATTACTTTGAATGGAAGGAGAGGATGATCATGAATGTTTGAAGTAGAGGATTGTATAGGTTAACCATGAACATAGAAACAGAACCAACATCAACCATATAAAAATCCAAGTATCTAAATCGAATGGATCAAGCATTCAGAACAGTTTGTAGTCTCATTTCTCCCGATCTCCTTTTTCACATATATTCTTGTAAAACCCCCAATGAAGCCTAGAAAACCATGGAAGGGCTCTTTGGAGAAAGGATGAGATGAGGGGACACATGCTTGAGGTGGAATTTCTCATGTTGGATCCAAAACGATTCGACAATCTCCAAGATTTCTTTACAAAATTTAAGGATTTACCGTTGCAACTCAAGTCTTTTGGCGTTGATAAATCTAAGGAGGAGAAACAAATGGTTCTCACCATTCTCTCCAAACTTGGTCCTGAATTCGCAGTGTTCATATCCACATTCCATTCAGTCAAATTTTCCTCTAGAGCCACCTGGAAGATGCCTTCTCTTGAGGAATTTATCAAATCCATGACACAAGAGCAAATCAAGCTCATCGACATGGGAAAAATCAAAGGACCAAAGGCTCATGCACTTACTATGCAAGGTGGAAGCGGTCATCAATATCATAAATCTAAATATAAAGACAAAAGGAAAGAAAATGCAAATTTGAAGAAGGAAGGATACTCAAAACCCTTCACCGATGCCTCCAGATCCAAAGGTGGAAAGGGAAGAAAATGGGAGAAATGTACTTACCTCCATAAAGGATTCCATCCATAATCTGCATGCATGTAAAAACAGATAGATCTAATGACTCAAATACTTTAGAAAAATAACCTTGGAGATCGCATCCTCGAGGGTGCCAAGAAGAAGAAGCCAGAGTATCAAAATCCCAAGAAAGGAAACTCTAGCCATGCCTTGATTTATATCAACTCCTCTCTCGATGCTTGGATCATAGATTCAAGAGCATCACACCACATGGTTGCCACAAAATTAATCTATTCTTCATTGGATGCATGCCAAGGTCCTCCCATTCTGATGGGGGAAAAATCTCCAGTCGAGGTCACTGACAAAGGAAGGATTGAATTCACAAATGAAATCTTTGATAATGCGTTTCACATTCCCAAACTTTTCGTCAACCTTCTCTATGTATATCATATGGAAAATTTTAGCACCGAAAATAAAGTCATTGTTATCACAGAAATTTCATCCGCAAATGGTTACAGAAATCTAGCATCTCCAAACACCTGTTAGTTCATTCATAGCCCAAAAACTTCATTTCCAAAGGGCACAAACTATACAACTGGTTATAAAATCAACATGCGCTCAGAATATAAAGGAAGCACGTGCACGTGTGCGAGTTGAAAATGTAGGAAAAGTGCACATGCGCCCGATGCATGTCTGTGTACGCAAAAAGTCGCACACACCTCAGAACGGTGCATTTATGATTATGGTCAGCCTCCCACCCACTTATGGTTCAGCTCCTAAGTCGATTTGACCCTTAAATCCAAACTGAATCCAAGTTGGGTCTAGTCAAAGACCTAAAGGTGCCCTAAAGGGCCCCTTGTTCACACTAAAGACCAGTTGGATAATGCCTCAAAGATTTGCTATAAAAAGAGGCCATGGGTGCACTATATTTTCAATAATATATTTGTATTGTTATGCTTCCTCTATTCTCCTACAAGGAACCTCTTTTCTCATTGGAGCATGCAAGCACCATTTCATTGGGCTATTCACCTCACCTCTTGAGTGAAAGAGCTTTGGATTTCTTCACCATTTCCTTTTAGTTTGTTATTTGTAAGAAGATCTCTCTCATAGGAGATTCAAGAGCCCTCCCTTGGAGGAAGAGGGGACCCATAAGTCTCCCTTTCTCTTTGGTGTTTTCCCACTAATACAATCTATCCATTGGTGGCATGAATATTGGTCAGTTTTTTGGTTTATTTTGGTTCTAATTTCCTTATGCACTTTAGTTGAGTTTCTTTAATTGTTAGTAGCTTAGTTGTTTGTTTATTTCATGTTATTGAGTCCTTTTGACTCTTACATTAACTTCTGTCATGTTCAGCTAACCCAATTAAACTTGCAAGTGTCCCTCTTTTTCTCATTCAGGTGACGAAAGGGATACAACAGATTGACGACCATACCGAAGAAGGTATCAATTTCCTCCCTATTTGGGTTTTTTGAGAACTTATTTTTTATTTATTTAACTTGTAGGGATCATAACCAACCCAAGACTACCTGCAAAAAGATAAATTCAGAGTTGAGATAAGAGAATTCCATTTAAATTTTTCTTCTCGGGCATGTATCAGAACGTGCACGGGTTTTTTAGCCCATAGGTGTGTCTTCAAAGCACATGCACCAACAACACCATGTTTCTCAGGTCATTCCGTGCACATGAGCCCATATGTTATTGTTTCTTTGCACATTGGCGCCACATGGGCCTCTGTCTACTCTGGAACTCGTGCATCTATCCCGAAATTCAACATTGTAACGATTTAATGTGATATTTTGAATGCCCCTAGCCTTCTAAATATTGATTCTATGCAATTTGTAATATGAACCACACTTAGATTCCCTCTCCACATGAAGGTTTAGTCAAAACATAAGCACTTAGGGGGTTAAAATCCATATCTCTCGTCTTTTTTCTTTCATTTTTCCATGTGGATGGATTTATTTGATTGTAAAAGTTAAGTTGGAATCATTCACTATCACATATATAAACACTTGCATTGGGACCAGAAATCAAGCTTCAATCATTGAGTATGCTCTTCTCTCGCACCATAGAGCGATCTTGAGAATCATAAAAATGATTGAGGGAAGATTTCATCTCCCTTAAAGAAAAAATCTTTAGGACAGGACAAATCCCCCCTAGGGCCCCCTCTTATTTTCTTTTCAAACATCTTAAATTTGTAAGGTCCCATACATGCCCACATTATGAAAAATAGGATAGTTTTGAAACTACTTTCTTAGTTTACATCACTAGGGGAGTTTAAAGATTATTGTAACGGGCCCATACATGCCCACATGCTTTCAATATAGGATAGTCTTTTGAATATTTCTTATATTTAATCACATTAGGGAGTTTAAAGGATTGGTAAGGACCCACATGTCCAGATGCTAGTTCTCTAGGGAATTTAAAATTCTACAAGGTTGTACCAATGGAATCTAGTAAGATAGGTAATCAAGACTTGTAAAGGACCACACGAAGTCCACATGTTGCAAGGTGGCACCTAACTTATTAAAAATTTGGCACATTTTATCACTTTCTCACACACAAAGTCACTACGCACTCACATAGTTTCATCTCGAATTGCGGAGGTTGAAGTAAGTTTCCTCCAAAGGAATTCTGAAACACCCCACGTTTTTCTTGAAGAAATGATCCACTCCCACTTAAATCAAATGAGATTGGTTCACACCCCCAATCTCTCAAACAACCACGTCTAAATTTTTTCTAAAAACTCACTAAGTTTTCCTCCAAAGGAGGTGCCAAAATAATTTTTTTATTCTAGGTAGGATCTCAGGGATAGGAATCCAAATAACCCCCCGTTATCTGGTTCTCGCATCTTCAAACATTAGAAGTTGACAAATAGGGAACTTTAAAATCCTCCAAGTCAAGTGTTCTTAATACCATAAGGTAGGGAGATACTCGTGAAGGGTCGAAGGCCGAAGACCGGTTGTTCTATGCATCCCCCCTTGAGGCACCCACCTCTTGGATGAGATCCAACCCATGACCCATTTCTGAGGCTGAAAATCTAAATGTCGCACTTTGACCGAGGTACCTAGTGACCAATTTTTAGGACATCTACCCAAGTGGCAATTGTGGGCTGCAATTGCACCTTGATAAGATTTTGTGTGGCTATTGGGAAATATCGCCAGCTCTTTTGGGATATGCACCCTCTACCCCTCATTATAACTGATTGTTTCATCCTTCACTAGTTCCTCTTTCAGTGGCTTCATACCCCATTGTTGAGTGCTATTGGAAGGTCCAGTTCTATTTGAGAGGAAGGATGTTACGTCTTTTTAGCACACAAGAATTTTTTTTCTTTGTCCTCCCACGCAGACAAAATCCACCTGCCCACATGTATGTTTCTTTTTCAATTTATTTACGCATGATGCTCTTGTGATTACATGCGATTGTGAGAAATATTGTGAAGGTATAAGTTATACAAAAATCTATTGTCCATTTATTTCTCTCATCACCATTTTCACACATTCTCTTTACTATTCGGACATCATAAGGGACCCACAAGATCCTCATCATTCCAGATGCTTGTTGAATCTCCCTCCTATTCTAGGGGGAGTTCCTAGTCTTTCCAAATCATCGACTCAACACTCTCACACCCCTATGAGTGCTATTGTCTTGGGATCAATGTTGTTTGGTTCCACTTTACTTGGGTCCAATTCCTAAGGAAAAATGTCCACTATCTCTCCTTTACAAGGAAGTGGGGGGGAAACTTCTTCCCAAGGGAGAAGTACAACCCCACCTAACCCCCCTCAAGGGTCAGGTACACAAACCATTCACACCATGGCTAGAACTAATCCTCCACCACCACTTCAGATGCCATACTTGGCCTCCCTCAACATACCAGATCTTAGCAAGCTCACTAATGATCCTATATTGCATGACCACACATGGCCTGCAATGCCTACTAAACTACCTTCGGACATTCCCAAGTTTGAAGGAAAGGTAGGAGAAGATCTTGTCAACAATGTCATGACCCTCCACCTATGGTGCTCTTCAAACAACATCATGGAAAAACACGTCCGATTAAGGTTATTTAAATGCACACTCATAGGCCCATCAACCAAGTGGTATGTAGACGAGAAATCAGGGTCCCATGTGACTTTTGAATCATTGGCCAAATTTTTTTTAACCTTATTTCAACTCCCAATTCGACACGAAAATGGTCTAGAGATTCTCTCTAAATTTAAACAAACTTCATCCACACATATCATTGACCACATTCATGAATGGAATTGGTGACATGGTTTATACAAAGCAAAAACCACCAAACAACAATGCCTCGATTGGTTTCTCAGATCACTCGTTCCTCTCATCGCCAAAAATGTGGCCTCCACCTTCCCCAAATCTGAAGAAGAGGCCATAAACAAGGATCAACAGTACAACCTCATTTACTCACAGTCAGGATACTTATATACAGTACTACCTGACGCCTCAATCCACATACCATTCGGCTAGGACAAACCTGGGATGTCTCACTCAACAGATGGATTGATTGGTATCAAAACACACCACAATCCATACATCCAACCACCACCTATGTATGATACACCCCAAAATCCACCAATATATGGAGGACCCCATTATTGCCCTCCTCCCCCTTATCAGCCGCCATACTCTACTATACCCCCTCCACCCATGAGTGGACCCACATCAACACCCATGATGTGTCCAATTGTTCAACAAGTTCGGGTACCCCCTCTACCTCATCTTACACCCTGAGAACTAGTGAAAGCACCATGCATTCCTATGTACCATATGGATCATTGCCACAAAATAATCTGTACTTTCCATTTCCGGGCCCTCCACAACCCATGGCTCCACCAAAAGGATAGCCACACATTGGGGTTAACTTTGTTGCAATTTCAAACATTTTAACAACTAAATACATAAAATCTAGCCCATTAGTCAAATAATTCCAAAAAGAAAGGAAAAACTGAAACAATAATAATCTCAGACCAGGGGGAAACAACCCCCAACAAAACCAACCTGTTGGGTGAAACCAGAACCCGAGGAACCAGAATCCCCAAGGGAGAAACAAAACTAAACGCCAAGGGAAAAACAACAACAATAACCTCTGGACAAACTTACCATGTTCCTTTGCGGTGAGTATGGCCATTATACTCACCATTTCCCCCAAATTTCTGACTTTAAATGGATGAAAGAATCCATGAATAGACCACATCCCCCAACACCGCTTGCCCCTCAGCAGACCCCACAACAATATGTGCAACAACCACCCCCAGTGGTGTTGCAAAACCCTATTCCACACCAAGGTGTGATTAATACCCAACAAGAGATGCACTCTGCCCCACCACAGATGGGACAGTACCAAAACTATGGAACTCCCACGGATCGCAACATCCTCCCCACTAGTGAAGAAGAGATCCTTCTACAAACGCGCAATCATCAATATAGCGCACCCCCTGAATCTACTCCCACCACTTCAGAAGCAATTCCAGTTACAATTGGACCACCTTTGATGATTCCACGCCCTAACACTGAACCACTCCTTTCCATTCCTCGCATCCCATTATGATAGAATGTCAACAACCCTCAGGCTAGGGTGGCACACAATTATAGTTTGGTCGATGACTTGGCACAATCCCCTGTCGCCATGTCGGTATTGGAAGTCCTTCAAACCTATCCCACTCAAAGGAAGTCATTAATTTCCGCCCTAGGGGCAGTTGACCTTGCTACTACTAGACTCATCAAATTTAATCTGAATTGTGGGGAACCCCATCTCGCTGCTTTGGTAGCTTTCCAGATACCTGTCAAAACTCAGAGTATCACAGTTCATCGATGTATCATTTATGAAGGTGCATCTACATGCATCATATCCAAAATTGTATGGCAGAAACTCAGCTCCCTTGAGATAATAGCATCTACCATTACTTTGAGATCTTATTATGAACGACCATCCTCTCCTAAAGGGATCTTTCAAAATGTCCCCGTTGAACTCGGGGGAAAAACCATCCTTATTGACATTGAGGTTATCGACACCCCACTCGATTAAAATATCCTGTTCGGACGTAGCTACATGTAGCTATGAAGGCAATAGTCGCTTCTATGTTTCAAATGATGATGTTCCCAGACAATGTGAAGATCATCACCATCCATCAAGTTTCACATTAAGAACCTAACCCTTCCTCCAACATCGACAACATCCTACCTTTTTTCCACACCATTTCTGACGCCTACCCACTTGTCGAGATGGGCCCTGGAATTTTCAAACATCCATCATTGCTAGGGACATACCATAGAGCACCCCTGCTCATACACCCCTCATCTCAAGTATGTGTCATCTCTTCCAATGGAACTAACACTGGAGATACCATTCCTCCCACCGAGGCTTCTTCACTTCCTGACGTCCCACTAGTCGCATAAATCCCACCTCAGTAATCCCCTGAGAACTCTCCAACACCACTTGTTCCCGATTTCACTCTCCCCCAAGGTCACATCCCAGTTTGGGAGACAGTTCCCCAATGCATTACCTAAATCCCCTTCTTCTACCCCCCATCAGGCGTACAAGATTTCCAGGTAGCCACAACTCTTACCCTTCCTAACATGGTGCTTGCTATTCTGGTTTGGTATCTACACCCACCTAAGATGGTCCCTCAACCATCCCTCCCTCCCCAAACTGAGGGAACCCCAATGTAGATCCCAATCCTAACTCCAACGACACCACAACCCCCCCCCACTACCCAACACCATTGCTACAGTTGGGGGCAGAAGGAATAAGGAAGATCCCACCACTCCACCTCCCCCTTGAGTTCAACCTCCTTGTGCACTGCGTGATAAAGAAGGAAACCCCACCAATCGATGTCCCTCTCTCCCTGAGTTATGAAATTTAATCCATCTTCCTCGAGCAACCACATCGCTCGTCGCTTCATATAGAACACCTATTACTATCACCACGTCCCCTACTATAGGTAGCAAAGGGATGCGAACGAAATTCGCATGTGCCATCTGTTCAGAGTATGTCCATTACACCCATCACTGCCCTGTGCTACCTCTGTTTTGATAGATGCTAACGACCGTACGCTAGAGCTTTAAACAAGACTCCCCTCCATATGGGTCATCAAGTACTCTTGTCATAGACATCCACTATGTCACAACCTCAGTCAACGAATGGATGAGATGCCCTTTTTCTCTCTGTGAATCACTTGATCATTTCACATAATAGTGTCCTACGATCATTGAATACAGGCATCGCCAAATGGCCCTTATTCAAAATCCTACACCCACCCCACTCCTAGAGGTACCAATGATTACCCTACTCCATCCCCCAATGTTGTTCATATTATCTCCCCTTAGCCTAAGGCACTTCCAACTATTAATGTTTTATGCCATTATTATAGTTCTTTGCATTTCAATAGATAAGAGCAACATAGGAACAAGATCACTGAGAAATACACATTCACAAGAGACACAACATTTATCCTAGGAAACCCTCTAGGGGAAGAAAACCCATCAAAAACATCCTTATCATAAATTGCCAATACAATGTCAAGAGATAACTCAAACCAATATAGATAGTCCTCTCCAAAAGATGTGCCACTCTTCTCCCTCTCTCCAACTGGTAAGTTGCAGCTTTCCTCTTAGAAATGAGCAAGTGTGTTGTGTGATAAAGTGAGGCACTAGCCTCTCTATATATACAAGTCTGACACGTGTGAAGTGACTTTCACTGGCAACACCGACTTCTCACTCTGGGTGGGTAAACCCACCTTTATTATATTTCTGGGTCTCAATAATAACTGTTGGGGCTGACTTCTTATTCTGCCTATTACAATTGTCTGTTGACCAATCCGCAAAAGGGGATTTGGTCCTAATACAATTACCGACATGATTAATCCACAATGGGGATTGATCCTATAAATAATATATCAATAATAATAAGAATACTCTTTACAGTTACATTATTTCAAAACCCACTCCTCCATGGTTCATGGATAGCCTATATGAGGATTTGCCCCCAAATCCCCCCAATTCTTCGGTTCATTTCCCCATGAAAATCTTATGCCCGACCACAATTTTTAACCCACAGTATCTCGATATTTGGTTTATGTTGAGTGAGCCATCGCAACCTCCTTGCACCACCCCCTCTATATCTTTTCCACTGGAGGACAATCACCCGATGGAAGTCACCAATGTTACTCCCCTAGATCTCCTATATTCTTTCCAGTTCCACTATGATGAAGACATCCTCGAGGAATTAACTACCCCCGATTTCCCATGGAACACACTCCATCATAGAGCGCTCTTTCTCTCACAGGAATCCTTTGAACCCCCTAGCCAAGACTCCATATACACAATCAAAACCAAATATTTTATTCCATCCGAGCATATAGACTGGTTCAACAACCCTATCCCTACCCCCGATGATTTTGAAGAAGGAAACATGGCCAACATTTCCCCCACTGTCAAAATCAATATTTCCATCAAACCTGGAATCATAGAACACATCACCATTGGCGCTGCATGCTCTCCTAAAGACATTATAGCTTACAAAGCTCTCTTCATGGAATACCAAGACATTTTTGCTTGGTCATACACAGAGATGCCCGACCTTGATCCTTCTATTGTCGAACACCGTATAGACACATGGCCTGATATCACACCTATGCAAAAAAAGAAACACCCACTACACCCATCCAAAGCAGCGGCCATCAAAGCCAAAATTGACAAATTGTGCATTGCAGGGTTCATATACCCTATTGCGTATACGTCATGGGTCTCCAACCCTATCCCCGTCAACAAAAAACAAGGCACTATTCATGTCTACACTCACTTCCGTGATCTCAATCATGCATGTCCCAAAGAAAACTTCCCAACACCTTTCATCGACCAAATTATTGATGATTGTGTCATCCACGAGGCCTTGTCCTTTATGGATAGTTTCTCTAGCTACAATCAAATTCAGATTCATCCAGCAGACCAATACAAAACCGCATTCACTACCCCGTGGGGTACTTTTGCATATTGTGTCATGCCTTTTGGACTCAAGAACACCGGTGCGACATTCCAATAGGCCATGATGTACATTTTTCATGATCTGCCTCGTATCATCCTCGTGTACCTTTACAACCTCACCGCTCGATCCAAGAAACGCACTCAACATCTAGATGACTTACGAGTCATTTTTCAACTGTGTCGTCAGTAAAATATCCGCTTGAATCCCCTCAAGTGTATATTTTTCATTACCGCTAGACGCCTCCTTGGGTTCATCGTTTCCCAATGCAGCATGATAGTAGACCCCCTCAAGGTCCAAGCCATTATAGAGATTCCACCACTGTGGAATTTCTGCCAACTATAGAGCCTACAAGGCAAAGCTAACTGTTTACGCCACTTTGTCCCCGATTATGCCACTCGCGCACACGGTTTCCTTTGCTTGTTGCGTCACGATATCCCATTTATATGGGATGAACATTCCTAAACCACTTTTGATAATTTAAAAGTGGCACTCTCTAACGCCCCTTTGATTAGTCCACCCGACTATGATCGTGACTATATCCTCTACTTATCGGCCTCAACCGTCTCAGTAGCAGGAGTTCTCGTCCAACTAGGGGATGATGGCCGCAAGAATGTAATTTACTATATTAGTAAAAAAAATTTAGGGCCACCCCTGAAGTACAATCACGAAGATAAAATCGCCCTTGCAGTTTTCCTCATAGTCTAGAAGCTATGTCATTATATCCTGCTTCGCACTACCAAATTCATGGTAGATTCCAACCCCATTCAATACTTGCTCAGTCGTCGTCAAATTAATGGAAAATTTTCCCAATGGGTTTTCATCCTTTAGGAGTAAGAACTCAAATTTTCAACTCCCAAGAGAAAGAAAGCGCTCATCCTCACCGAACTTATTATGACGTTTCCCTTAGATACTATCAGTTCACCTGTCAATAACGACTTCCTCGACGGACACCTATTCTACATCCCCTCGGATGATCCCTGGTGTTAGCACTCTGTAAATTTTGTCTGGTTGAATAGACAAACGAGAGAGGTAAATATTTCAACCCACTTTAGAGCTGGGCACTAGCTTTCTCAACTCAGAGAGGGATCTCTCATGTCACTTGATATATCTATGGCAATCGATGGCTAGATTTGGTTTTTCTGGGGGGGGGATTTATAAAGTTGTTGGCCAAGAAGAGGAGGGACACTCAGGGCTATGGAGTCAAAATTCTAAAATTGAATGAAAACAATGATAAGCCGATAGAACTCTCTAGAAGATAAAGGCTAAATGAGGCAATGAATATGAGTTGTAACTTAAAATAAATCAGAATGGTAAGAGGAAAGAGAGACAGATAACTGCATCAGAGCATTACGGAAATGAATTCTGAATTAGCTAAGAAGAAACATACACAGTTTAAATTGCTTAAGCCAAGAGCATCAAATGATGAATTATGGGCCTTTAACACTCCAATTTAAATAGAAGAAAAATGTATATGGAATAAAATATCACAGGAAACACATACAATGAGGGAAGACAAAACTCATATCACCACCATTAGAATCTTTTCATAGAGACTTCAAAGCTGTTGCATATGTATTCAATTCAGCCACAAAAAATTACAATGAAGTTCAAAACAACTAGAATTGTGCCCTTGCACTTCTTCTCGCCACTAATACACTCAGAACCTCTAATACTTATACAATTCGAGTTCCTTCAATGTGCAACCGATTACAATAACTGAAATGAAACATTTCAACTTCTACAATGATTACAAATGACAACTTTCAGAAAAAACGTTTCATGATCCCTGCAGATTCCTCTAACTCTCCAACTCCTTCCTCTGCCACGTTCTCTTTGAAATGTCACTCATACTCTTTCAAATATAATTTCATTTATCCATATTCTCATTAAACATTTGGGAATAATATATTTGAAATAAAAAATAATTCCCAAATATTTTATATCCTGTAGAATTAATTTTCCATAATTTAATTCATGCCCGTGGTTCTTTAAAACCATGTATTGTTTTTCCCAATTCACCATTTCACTGTAAAAAACATTTACTGTTACCATTTCACATGAAAAACATTTACTGTGTTATGTTTTTCCAATTTACTGTTTCACCATGAAAAAACATTTACTGTGTGTTTTTTCCAGTTTACCGTAACACCTTTTATATTCTTCTTTTACTTATGTAAATCTTTGGATAAAGAATTATCCAAGTCTTCATTCACGTGCATCTTCCCATTTAAATCATTTTCATGAAAATAAACATTAATTTCTTAAACCTTACCTCTGTAAAACCTTTCCACCGTGAGGAGGAATTTTATTTATTAGAAATTCTATAATTGTTGTTGAAATGTACTCCACGAAAAATGACACATATTAAACATATGATAAATGATGCATTTATTACATTGGGCTTGGGATGGAGTGGTTTAATCCAAGCTACTTATACCTCCGATGTGCTCCACATAAAAACACGTGTCCACCAAATAAACCACAATAGTTTTCCCCGGCCCGCCGTCACATAATTAACCTCCTCGCTACTTCAATGCCCTATATGTATGTGCACCCTCCATCCAACCTTTGACTTTTCCACATTATAAATTGATATTCGTGCCCATGATTTGACGTGATGCCTCAAATTAAATATTTGATCAAATATTAATATAAATATTTTAACATAAAAATATTTCTATTAATAATAAACCCTTTTTTCTATTTTCTAAAGACTTTGGGCATATGAGGCTTAACACATGACTTTGTGGATACGATAAGGGTGCTTAATAAAAGGGATATTTTTTTATTTTCAACAGGAATATGAAAATAAGGGTAAAAATGAATGAAGTGATGAAACTAAGGGATTTAGATAAGCGTTAAGGCTAGGTATAGGTTTGGGATATTCACCAAAATTTTTAACTCATGGAGGACATGACTATTTTGGATGATCAGTTGAGTGAAGGATTTAGGTGATGGGAGATTGATGGAGATGGTGAAAAAATTTGAAAGTCTGAGTGGAAAAATAGCACAAGGACAAGACTCTTTGGGAAAAATTAATACAAATTAGCAGGTGATAACATAGCCTCCTATTGGGGATGTTATCTTCCCTGTGAGGTAGCAAAGAACATTAGACCAAGTACTTGATCCATTGGGTTACTCCCAAAACATGTTTGTGTACCCTGATCCAACCTGTCACGAGTGTCTTCCAAAAACCAAACTCTACACACTGCTCTCAACTAGATACTGAACACTGTATACACCGCTAAAATTTGACTGTACACAATACTGGAAATCCAAACTGAAAAATGCCTGACCAACAAGCTTATTCACACACTCCTACCTACCCTAAAAATATTGAAATGAATACTCAATCAAGTGATGCCAAAGTGCCAATGCAACGAATCAAGCAATTGGCTTCTCGATTCTCCTTTGCTCACGTTATTCTTAAGATGACAGGCAAATGTAAAAGATGGCAGTTGAAAGAAAAAATTGAATCCAAAATTCGAGTTTATGAATGAAACAAATTCTTCCTTCACTGATGAATGTAATAGGATGGCCACAGGATCTAGAAACCATGAAAACTCATTTCTTCTTGATGAACAAAAACAGAAAGACAAGCCCCTTTCATAATTGTTTGTTGCTCTTGCTCTATTTCTTCAGTTCTGAGAACATTTTCAAATGAAATGGCAACAATAGGTTTGTCTATTTTTCCATGCACCTCTACAAATATATTCATGCATTCTTTCACATCTTCAAATATGACAACCATATTATGTGCATCAAGGCTATCCTCTTGTTGATCGAACAATTCTAATTTGGTTTCATTAAACTTCTGGAAATTTGTTTGAGGTCTGCCATTTTGACTTTCAAACGAATTAATAGAAATAATTCCATGCTCATAATATTCTTGCAAATGTGAAAATCTAACATCATGCACTATTTCACAGTCTATAGTTCCCATAGATGCATTTTCAAAACCATGATTTTCAAATGAATCAAATAAAACCACTGCCTCTTCATTATCTTTTTGTATTTCTGATTGAGAAATGGCATATGTTGTTTTGTTGCTTTCCTGAAGCTCTATGTCATTTGTTTGTTCATTGCTGGAAGTTTCTATAGATGCAGTTTCAGAATCCTCATCCATGTCTAGGCCACTTAGAATTTGAACAACCATATCCTTCATAGGGGGAGAAAGAAAACCTTGAAACACTTTGTCTTGCTAAAAATCTTGTTGAATATCTTCATCAAGTTCAGGGGAAGGAAAATGACTTTTAGCAACAATTTCTTGATCAGCTTCACCTTCAACCAAAGGAGGGGCTACTATTTTTTGTTGGGCTGAATATTCATAAAGGGATTCTATGATTTCATCATTCATACACTATTCATTTCCAAAAAAAAATTCAAGGTACTTATTGAAATGTTCACAAAATTTACAACAATCTTCAAACACCAAGGATGAAGAATTAGAATCTCCATAATTCTTAAAGAATGTTATATGGAAATATTTAAGAGAGTATAAGATTCATGGTTTTAAACCTTCATACCATAATCTTTCTCTCCCCTCTAAAGTAGCCATAAACATTTTCATCAAACAATCCTCATGAAATTCAACCCCTAGCTTACATATGTGCATCTGAAATCTAATCAAGTGCAAGGCAACATCATTTCCTTTACCATCTTCGAATTTAGGCAAATATTTTTGCCAATTTATGTGAGGAATACGATTTGGAAAGCCAAGAATATGAGATCGATTCATTGGAGCATACCTTGTAGATATTGAACTCATATTTGGACAGTGGAGTCTCCAATGATGTTTTGGAAGATGGATTCTGAATTGAGAGTGGATTTGTCAGTGAAAGTTCAAATTTATGGATTCTTCTACCATCAGAATCACCTTCAAACTGATTTTTTGATGTGTGGAGTCGTTAGAGCAAGAATACAGCCAATATGTGCCTAAGTGTCTGTAGCTCTCAGACCTTAGAATTAAACCATGTCGTTCTTCCCAGGGAAATGTTTTTCAATTTTGTCCCCGACAACGGTGCCAAAATGTTAGCACTCTGTAAATTTTGTTTGGTTGAATAGAAAAACGACAGTGGTAATTATTTCAACCAACTTCAGAGTTGGGCACTAGCCTGCTCAACTCAGAGAGGGCTCTCTCATGTCACTTGATATATCTATGGCAATCGGTGGCTAGATTTGGTTTGTTTTGGGGGGGTTTTATAAAGTTGTTGGCCAAGAGGAGGAGGGACACTCAGGGCTATGGAGTCAAAATTCTGAAATTGAATGAAAACAATGATAAGCCGATAGAAATCTGTAGAGGATAAAGGCTAAATGAGGAAATGAATCTGAGTTGTAACATAAAAGAAATCATAATTGTAAGAGGAAAGAGAAACAAATAACTGCATCAGAGCATTATGGAAATGAATTCTGAATTAGCTAAGAAGAAACATACACAGTTTAAATCGCTTAAGCCAAGAAGATCAAATGATGGATTTTTGGCCTTTAACTCTCCAATTTAAACAGAAGAAAAATGTATATGGAATAAAATATGACAGGAAACACATACAATGAGGGAATACAAAACTCATATCACCACCATTAGAATCTTTTCATAGAGACTTCAAAGCTGCTGCATATGTATTCAATTCAGCCCCATAAAATTACAATGAAGTTCATAACAGCCAGAATTGTGCCCTTGCACTTTTGCCCACCCCTAATACACTCAGAACCTCTAATACTTATACAATTCGAGTTCCTTCAATGTGCAACCAGTTACAATAATTGAAATGAAACGTTTCAGCTTCTACGATGATTACAAATGATAGTTTTCAGAAGAAAAAAAAAACGTTTCATGATCCCTGTAGATTCCTCTAACACTCCAGCTCCTTACTCTGCCACGTTCTCTTTGAAATGTCACTCATACTCTTTCAAATATAATTGAATTTATCCATATTCTCATTAAACATTTGGGAATAATATATTTGAAATAAAAAATAATTCCCAAATATTTTCTATCATGTAGAATTAAATTTCCATAATTTAATTCATGCTCATGGTTCCTTAAAACCATGTCTTGTTTTTCCCAATTCACCATTTCACTGTAAAAAACATTTATTGTTACCATTTCACATGAAAAACATTTACTGTGTTATGATTTTCCAATTTACCGTCTCACCATGAAAAAACATTTACTATGTGTTTTTTCCAGTTTATCGTAACACCTTTTATCTTCTTCTTTTACTTATGTAAATCTTTGGATAAAGAATTATCCAAGTCTTCATTCACATGCATCTTCTGATTTAAATCCTTTTGATGGAAATAAACATTAGCTTCTTAAACCTTACCTCTGTAAAACCTTTTCACCGTGAGGAGGAATTTTATTTATTAGAAATTCCATAATTGTTGTTGAAATGCACTCCTCAAAAAATGCCACACATTAAACATATGATAAATGATGCATTTATTACATCGGGCTTGCGCTAGAGTGGTTTAATCCAAACAACTTTTACCTCCGATGTGCTCCACGTAAAAACATGTGTCCACCAAATAAACCAAGGTAGTTTTCCCCAGCCCACCTTTACTTAATTAACCTCCTCACTACTTCAATCCTCAATATGTATGTGCGCCCTCCATCCAACCTTTGAATTTTCCACATTATAAACTGAGATTTGTGCCCATGATTTGACGTGATGTCACAAATTAAATATTTGATCAAATATAAATATAAGTATTTTATTATAAAAATATCTATATTAATAATAAACCCTTTTTTTCTATTTTCTAAATACTTTGGGCATATGAGGCTTAACACATGACTTTGTGGATAGGATAAGGGTGCTTAATAAAAGGCATATTTTTTATTTTCAACAGGAATATGAAAATAAGGGTAAAAATGAATGAAGTGATGAAACTAAGGGATTTAGATAAGCGTTAAGGCTAGGTATAGGTTTGGGATATTCGCCAAATTTTTTAACTCATGGAGGACATGACTATTTTGGATGATCAGTTGAGTGAAGGATTTAGGTGATGTGAGATTGATGGAGTTGGTGAAAAAATTTGAAAGTCTGAGTGGAAAAATAGCACAAGGACAAGATGCTTTGGGAAAAATTAATACAAATTAGCAAGTGATAACACCTGGTACGATGAACTCCTCATCTACCTTCACACACAAAAGTTTGGAACCCATCTCTCTCAGGATGATCATCGACATATTCTCCATCAAGCCCCTCGATATCTCCTTATCGGTGAAATCTTATATTGATGAGGGGTCCAAACCATTCTCCGTCGGTGTTAGACCATCGAAGAAGCTGACATAGTTCTGAATGATTGCCACAGCAGCGCTTGCGGTGGTCACCTCTCAGGGATGTCCACCACCCAGAAAATCTATTCTCCCTCACATGAACTGCTCCACTCCAGTGGCATATGTTTGGGTTGAACAACTAACAACCAAGTAGAATACATAGCCATCGTTGGCCTCCTTTCTGAGGCCAGTCACCTCTACATTCTTCACCTTAGTGTCCTACTATATTTCCATCTCGTCATCTTGCAGCTCAACAATGTGTACCATGTCCACGATCCCTGACTCTTCCAAAAATACCTGCAAGTTAGATTAATATCTTGACATTTTTATTCAATTACATTTACACATATTCCATGATAATTCAATCAAATAGAAGATAATATGGCTAACCTAGTGTTAGATTGGCATTTATCACATCAAGACACCATTACACATACATAAATTATTAAAGTTTGTCATAACATATAGATTAGACATCACAAAAATCACCACAAAACATCATCACATGTGAACATCACAATGATCCCAAACATGTATATCCATATATATATCAATCAATGTTCCATCCATGTTTACAAAAAATATTACAACATGTACATCGCCCATAGGTAGGTGAACCCCCTCATCCCTATAGGTACAAAATATGTGTCTCACCACCCTATACAAAATGGGCTCGCAGGCCTATATAAATACAAAAATATATATGCATAGGCACTCATGGTGCCTCTAGAGCTCCACCACCTAGTCCTCTCTTTGGGAGGTGCCCCACCAGCTGGGGATCCTCCAGGTCCTGGGGGTAGTCGCCCAGTCATTGTTTCTCCCGCTACAGCTTCTCTGTGGATCAGGGTCCGCAACTCCGCCGGAAGTCCCACACACTTCTCCAAGACTCCCTCGTCCTGGATTTGAGTCCACATGCCCTCGGGAACTCCCTGTAACACTGCCTCCAATCGGAGGTGAAAGTCCTCTAATACTCCATTGGCCTCTACCAGAGGAGCATGTGACGGTCCTGAAACGGGTTCATCATATCGATGTCTCCTCCTAGCTCTCGTAGCAAGATCTGGCCTCACAATAGCCTCATCCCTCCGATGTCTCTCTTCTACCCGCAACTCTCCCTGCGACAGTCTCTTAGGCCCCTGATGAGACAATGCTCTGACCAACTCTACCTCTTGTCCACGTGGCCCCACATCTGCAAAAACAACAAATAAATGATAGCATCAACATCCATCCATACATAAAGCATATGTTTTACTATCCAAAGCACAAAGCATAAAATACATCAACATACCTTTGTGGTCCCAAACCTCTCCAGGAGGTAAGGCCATGTCAGGATCCTAATGGTAGTCCATCCCACCATACGGATATTGCAGGATGATCTGTGACACCTGGCGCCACACACGTTCTAGCTCGGTCGTAAATTAATGGCCACCCTCCCCACCCCCATGTCGTACCAAGATCGAATCCCACCACATCAATTGTGGCTCCCGCACACCATGTGCATCCAACAACACTCAAGGGTGAAACATCGACACCCTCTCCAAAAACTAGGCCACCAAGATCGACCCAAAGGAAAAATACCCTGAGTCCATAGCTCGACACCTGTTGAGTTTCCCTATCATCTTGGAGTGTAGCATCAAGCCCCAGGAAAAATTCTCTCCACCCAATACCCTCTGCATGATCCTCAGCTTACCACCGTTGATCCGTTGAGTAGCTAAGGATCCATAGATCCTCACGATCATCGTTGCAATGCAACGATGCACAAGGGCTTCCATCACCCTAATCCGCAACACCGAGCCTAACATAAATTCCTCCCCGGTACAACATGTTTGTGCCAGGTTGGCCAAGTGTGAATCACTCAGCAACAGAGGGTTAGCAGGTAGGATGGTTCCCCAAAAAGGAAGCCCGGTTAAGAAATACACATCCTTCATCGCAGAGAATGTGAGTTGTTCCCCCCGCATAATGAAGAACTGCAGATCAGTGCTTCACATAGATATCGCAAACTGCAACATGTACTCATGTGCCCACAACAATGAGCAGTTGAAGAACTTTAGCAACCCACAGGTTGCAAAAAGGTCCTTGCACACCAGGCTTCTCATCCCTAATCGCCTTCCTGAGGTGTACCTAGTCCCTCTCCTTCGAGTGGACTGACATCCTGAATTGATCACCTGCATCCACATAAATGATACTTTATCATACATCACAAACCATAAAAATGACAAATCTACAAAAGACAAGTTTTTACCCCCCCAGCTTTGCCTCATCGCGGTTGTTTCCCCCATGGGCACACACATGTGTGCACCTTTTCTTCGCATAGTTTTGCATCAATGCACAACTATTGAAAAAATAGATGTGCATCAATGCACCCCTGTCACACAAACATGCACACATTCATGCGCACCTGTTCGCTACACAGTTGCACACAAGTGCGTATCTTTCAAAGAAACAGTTGCGTATGAGTGTGTGGATGTACTTCGAATAGGCGCACATCCGATGCGTGCTTGTTTTCCTCACTCAGGTGCCCTTGTGTGTAGTTGTCTTAATTATATCCGCACACCCAAGCACGAACATCCTTCGATCGCCCGTGCACTGGGGGGCCCACCCTAAAAAATCTCCACATGCGACCATCCGTATGACCTTGCCCAAAAATGAAATCTTAACTACTATGCAAGAGGATGAGACCACTAACCTGGCTTTCACAAATCCTGGATCAACTGGCTCGAACTCCCATAATATCCAAATCTCCTCTAAACACCTCTCGTCAACTCACTATGATAGCAAGTACAAATGAGGTGGCATTATGGGCCCTACAACTATATATAGTCCCTTTTTCCAAACTTCCATGCTCAATTACAGGAGCTTAGAGCATCCATTTTCCGATCTGTCTATAGCCACGAGATCAGGATCGCACCACCTACATAGCCACATTTCCTGGGTCACCATCCATCCTCGGCCCCGGGGAAGTATTTTTCTTACATCACGCCCAAGTACGCATGCTCATGTTCAAAATTATCGAATAAATGTTGTATGTTCTTTATATTTATATATTGTTCACGTTGGGTATTCATTTTTTATGTGTGTAGGTACTTGGTCATTATGCATCGACACAACTCCTTCAGGTATATGGTCGATATTGGAATGTAATCATTCCTTCTGAATATCAATTGCATCTCCTAGTCACACCCTCTGATGTTTTCTTGTAGGAACCTCCTAACCGGCTCTGCAGTACTATCACCTCTGCTGCATTTCAAAGTACGGTCACCCAGCAGCATTCTCCCCCACATGAGTTGTCCCATTCATAGTCCCCCTTGGCACTTTGACACTCGTGCTACTTTCACCCCCTAGGGATGGGAGTCATGATAGTCGTTCACATGTTCGAGAATCAACCACATACTTCTTCTCCTCATTATGCTAGCCTTCCCAATCTCTCATCATGGTTTCACTTTGACTGCACCACTGCAGTATCATTACCCTTCCATTCCCTCTACAATCAGTTTTCCCATCTGCAAATTTCCCTCCATTCATTTACCTCATACAGAAAACCACCCATGGGGCCCCCACCCTCCACCACTTCTTCCTCCAATTCGCGCCCTCACAGTCCATGCCATCTTGCACCAGGGCACTCGTTTCTATATCTACACGTTTATCCCACCTGATTCTTTATTCATTTGATAATTGTAAAAAATCTTTATTTCTAGCATTTACATACTTTTCATGGTCGCCTTTAGCGACCTTCCTTTCTCGGCAAATAAAACCTCGTCTCCCTTGGTTGGGGCATATTCTTACATTTTATTCTTGTTGACATCGTCCATAAAACCCGAGTATCCCACAGTCTAGGTACCACTGATCTCTAAGTTTTTCCACTTTTTCATTCCTATGGCACAATTTAAACCCACGTCTAGTCGTCCCCCTGATGCTAGATCTAGTTTCATGGTTGTTTCCACTCATACTTTATGCATATCCCCAACCAAGGGAAGTCTTGAGTCTCATCACATCTTGACTTCACCCATGTTCCCCATCAGTTCTTGATCTCATCCCGTGGATATTTAGAATCCCTTTGATTCTCAGAGTCGCATCTCCCTTTTTGTCGACATCAACACAGTTTCCAGAAGGGCGACAATATCTTGACTCTCATTACCTTTACAATGAGGTGTCTTGAACGGCACAGGGAGAACCATCATTTCTCTTTGTTGTTGTTGACCCCCATAACATTCGACTTCAACACATTCTTATGTTACGATGGGTCTTACTTTGCCACTATTGAAGTTGTTTTATACTCACCGACTACCTCTGAAATTTGTTGGGCCATCAATGCCCGCAAGCCATCGACGCCATTTATAAGTGTCATGACTTCTTTTCAGAGTATGTTCACCATCAAAATTGTCATCCGCCATTATCAAACTGCCCCGGAGGGCACTGTAGTTATCTACATCAACATACAACTTCAGTTCCTATCTTACACATTTTGAGTTACATGACACAAGCATGGGGCATGCCCGCCTCATTTGTATATAGTTTCTATTTTTTCACACCTAGTGAAAGGTTTAGGTCCCATAGCTTCTCCTTTCCCTCCAATGGGTTTCTCTTGCAATTCCTGTCAACACTCTGTCTTACAATGTTACTCTCAGTAGAAGAAAAATTGATGTATTTCGGCTATACGTATGCTCCTAACCTCAGACATAAGGGGGCATCTATTATCACTGAAATTTCGTCCACAAATGGTTACAAAAATCCAGCATATCCAAACTATTAGTTCATTCATAGCCCAAAAAATGCATTTCCAAAGGGCACAAACTATACAACTGGTTATAAAATCAGCATGTGCTCAGAATATAAAGGAAGTGTGTGCATGTGCGCCAATCGAAAACACAGAAAAAGCGCACATGCGCCCAATGCACGAATGTGTGCACAAAAAGTCGCGCACACCTCAGAACGACACATTTATGATTCTAGTCGGCCTCCCACCCACTTCTGGTTCAGCTCCCAAGTCGATTTGACCCTCAAATCCGAACTAAATCCAAGTGGGGGGCTATTCAAAGACCTAAAGGTTCCCTAAAGGGCCCCTTCTTCACACTAAAGACCGGTTCGATAATGCCTCAAATATTTGTTATAAAAAGAGGCCATGGGTGCACTATATTTTCAAGAATTTATTTGAATTTTTATGCTGCCTCTATTCTCCTACAAGGAACCTCTTTCCTCATTGGAGCATACAAGCACCATTTCATTGGGCTATTCACCTCACCTATTGAGTGAATGAGCTTTGGATTTCTTCACCATTTCCATTTAGTTTTCTATTTGTAAGAAGAGATATGTCATAGGGGATTCAAGAGCCCTCCCTTGGAGGAAGAGGGGACCCATAAGTCTCCTTTTCTCTTTGATTTTTTCCCACTAATACAATCTATCCATTGGTGGCATGAATATTGGACAATTGTTTGGTTGATTTTGGTTATAATTTACTTATGCACTTTAGCTTAGTTTCTTTAACTGTTAGTAGCTTAGTTGTTTGTTTATTTCATTTCATTGAGTCCTTTTGACTCTTACATTAACTTTTGTCATGTTCAACTAACCCAACTGAACTTGCAAGTGTCCCTCTTTTGCTCATTCAGGTGACAAAAAGGATACAACATTCATATTCATACCTAATGTAGTGGATATCTATGAAATGCAAACCAATTTTAGGGTTGTTACCGGTGAGGTAAATCATCAATCTAGATTGTATACATTTTTTGAATTTATTGAACCAAATTATGCTTTACTGCTTACCCATGTTGATGAAAGCAGTAGGATATGGCATGAAAGGTTCAGGAATTTAAATTTTAGATATATGAAACAACTTAGAAATCATGGATTGGTTGATGGTCTACCAAACATCCATTTCTCCAAAGGAATTTTTGAGGGATGTGTTCCTGGAAAACACCCTCAAGAAAAATTCGACAAAGGAAAGACACAAAGAGATTCCTCTTATTTAGATCTGATCCGTAGTGACCTCATGGGACCTTTTCCACATCCATCAATCAACAAAGAAAGGTAAGTGCTCATTTTTGTTGATGATTTTTCACGCTTCACATGGATTTTCTTTCTCAGGAAAAAATCAGAGGTCTTTCAATACCTCAAATATTTCAAAGCCCTTGTTGAGACATAGTCCAGAAAGAAAATGAAAGTCCTCTAAACTGATAATGGGGTAGAGTATGTCAACCATGAGATCCTGAATCTTTGTCATGAGGAAGGAATTCAGTTGTAGCACATAGTTCCCTATACTCCATAGCAAAACAAAGTTACTAAGTGGAAAACCAGATCTCTAAAGGAGATGGAATCTTTCATGTTATATGAAAAGTCACTTCCACAGATATTATGGGATGAAGCACTTAATTGTGCAACCTACATCCAAAAAATATATCCCCATATATCTGTCAAATATAAGACCCCCTACGAGGCTTGGAGCGGCCTCAAACCGAAAGTGACCCACTTTCTCATTTTTGGTTCACGTGCATGGCCCTGGATTCCCTCTGAAAATAGGAAGGCACTTGATCCACAGAGCACAGAGTGTACCTTTGTTGGATACCCCGATTGTGTGAAGGGATATAAACTTATTGATCTTTCCTCGAACCAACTCATCATTGAGAAAAGTGTCTAATTCAAGGAAATTGTCTTGCATGTACCTCAACATATGCATGCAGACACCTTTTCTTTTCCACCTATCAGAGATGATGAGCATGCACATGCCGACTCTTCTTCAGATGAGAGTTCATATTCAGAGGATTCAGATGATCCAGATATAGATTCAGTACAGTTAGATGCAGATTCAGTGCATCCATATGCAGATGCAGAGCGAGAGAAAAGGTCCAAGTGGGCCCAGACTACTCTTCGGGATGCATGGGATCTTGTTGGTGATCCAGTTGATACTAGGAGGACTCGATCTGATTTAGAGGAGCCTCCTCTTGCACTCACTACCACTTAACCATTTACACCCATGCATATTTTCTCGGTTCAGTCTTCATATCCACAGTCTTATGGTGAGGATGTTGGAAATCCCTTTTAGGAATCCTCCATGCAAGAGGAGTACAACTCCCTCCTCAAGAACTAGACTTGGGATCTGGTTCCCCTTCCTTTTGGAAGGAAACTTGTCAGGTGCAGATCGGTCTACAAGACCAAGAGCGAAACAGATGGACAGATTAGTAGATACAAAGCCAAGCTTGTTTCCAAAGGCTTTTAGCAGATGCATGGCATTGACTATGATGGGGCATTCACTCTAGTAGAAAATATGGATTATGTTGTTCCTGAGATTGATTCTAAGGATCAAAGAATAATGTCAGGCATCAAAGATTTTAAATGAAATTTTTTTATAAGTGCTTTTTTCTACCTTCAGATTTCTGAGAAATAATCTTCAAATGAAATTTATCATAAGATGGTACAGAGGTTGTATCTCATTATCTGAGTCGCAATTATAATGTCAAAAGATGTAGAAATGATTTAAAAAACGTTTAAAACAAATCCAGGTATCAATTACAGATAAGTCTCACCTTGTTTGCAGTAGAAGAAAAGTAGAAGATGAACCCTTGAAAGGAGATTAAAAAATGCAGTAATTCACACAGGTCACGAGTCTTGTTTTACGCAAAGTAATAATAGATGAAACATTGTTACTGAATGAAATTCTAATATATTGTGATCACAGTAGACGTATTACTATATTTTAATCATTCACTCTTCAAGAACTATAGAAAGAAATTCAGAGAGATAGAAACATAGAGGAAACACATAACTCAAATGGAATGAAACTTAGAATCTTTTTATGCACTTGTATTGATATTCAAAAATGTTTTATCTTTTACATTAGGCTAGAAGAAGCCTTGAATATATCTAAAATATATCTATTTATACAAAATTGACTCAACTAAAAGTACTTGGACTTTCCACAATATCTGTTCTAAAAATAGAATACAATCTAAATGGAATAACAGAATGTAGATATTGTTGAATTTTGTTTTGATGTGTTGGGGTTGTATATGTTCCTTCATTTTCTCCAAGCTACACTCGCTTTTCTCTGTTCATTGAATTGGTTTCACATGTCCATAAATTCTACCACAAATCTCGAAGGCTCAATATTCTCATTCAATTCAAAGGCGAACATCTTATTTTGTACTAGTGGCAACTTTTCCTGGATCTTCTTTGCTTCCTAGGTTGTGACTTGATACTGTAAACATGGATTCACCAACAAATTATTGATTTTGACTAAATCGATCTGGTTCATTTGTTGGATGGCCAACTAAATATTTTCCTTGTTTTTTCTAGAGATTTATTTGTTCATTTCTATTCTAATCCGCCTAAATGCCTCTGAGATATTATTTCCTTCAAATTCAATCAGTTTTTTATTTACAGAAGATAATGCTTCCAGACAAGCCTCCTTTGCATCTCTAGAAAGTTTCTTTCCTTCATCCAGATTTTTTTCTTGGACTTTTAGGGCCATTTCTCCCTTCACTTGTTCATAATGTGAGAAAGGGGCGAGACCAAGGATATTAGATTTTTGCCTCCATATGATAAATTCTTGAAACTTAGACCTAGTTGCACATGCATATTTTTCCTTAACATAAATACTTTTCAGAGAAAGGTTTATTTCCTGATAGCATTTTTGAATAGCATCTACCTTTTGATATAGCTCTTGTTGGACAACTTCCATCTTCTCATTTATTTCTGATGCTTTTTTTTTGAAGGCAGTGATATCTATTGTTGTGTACTCTGTTAGGGACAATTTGGCCTGCAGTTGTTCAATCAAATTTTCTCGTTGAGTGATCAAATCTTTGTTGGTTTGTGAACTTTGGTAGATCAGCTTGATTTTATCCTGTAACTGCTTCATTTAATGTTGATAACTAGCCCTGATTTGTTCAATGTCTTGATTCATCCCGTTTCTAACAGTCTATTATATACTATGTAATCCCATTCAACAATTGCTCCACCAAGAGACATTTATGTTACAGTTGTTTGATTAAATTGCTCACTGACCATTGATTGGCAGTGGAAAAATCCCCCAGTGAATCTACAACTTCTTTTGAAAACTTAGGATAATCTTTATCTTTCCCATCATACACCAATCTTTTCCTTTTAGTGATTACTCCATCCTTTTGATGAGATTCTCTTTTTACAATAGCTTTTCGTTTCTTGCTGAAAAGGAAACTTGAGGGAGTAATATCTTCAGGAAAGATAGGGGTAATATCACCTACATGAATGAACTTTGAACTAGGAGTTCCAAAACTGGTCTCCAAAGGGGTTAATGAGGGAATATGAGAGATAATTGTAGTATAGATTTCTGTAACTATTGTATTTGGGGTGTTAGCAGGAGTAGCTAGTGTTGAAAAGGGAAAAAATTGTCCTTGATTCATGAAAGATTCAAACTGAGCTAATATTTGTTGATCATTCAGACCTGACAGTGATATTTTTATTTCTTGAAATAAACCTTCTGAACTTTTCGGGACTTATTCAACTTTGTGCTTAGTGGATCAACTTGGCTCAGATCCTATGGGTTTATCTTCCTATGAAGAAGGCATGGGTTTTGACTCTCCTTGAAATATATTCGAAAAATTGTTTCGTCTATTATTTTGAAGGATGAGGAAACCAACTTGTTGGTTAGGAGGCAGAGTCTGGAGTCTTCTTTGAACTTATCCATACAATCTAACTCCCCTGAACATCTCATCATAAGGAGAATCTTCGTGAATGTATCATTTCATGTTATATTGAGCCAAATGATTCTCCACTATCTTATGTGGATCATGTCTCTTGAATTAGATGTCAAATAATTTGACATCTTCTAGGGTTGTAGCCTCAACACTCTCATCGACTCAACACTCTCACACCCCTATGAGTGCTACTATATTGGGATAAATGTTACTTGGTTCCACTTTACTTGGGTCCAATTCCCAAGGAGAGTCGTCCACTAGCTCTCCTTTACAAGGAAGCAGGGGGAAAACTTCTTCCCAAGGGAGAAGTACAACCCCACCTAACCCCCCTCAAGGGTCAGGTACACAAACCATTCACAGCATGGCTAGAACTAATCCTCCATTGCCACTTCAGATGCCATACTTGGCCTCCCTCAACATACCATATCTTAGCAAGCTCACCAATGATCCTATATTGCATGACCACACATGGCCTGCAATGCCTACTAAACTACCTTTGGACATTCCCAAGTTTGAAGGAAAGGCAAGAGAAGATCTTGTCAACCATGTCATGACCCTCCACCTATAGTGCTCTTCAAACAAAATCATGGACAAATACGTCCGATTAAGGTTATTTAAATGCACACTCATAGGCCCATCAACCAAGTGGTATGTAGACGAGAAATCAGGGTCCCATGTGACTTTTGAATCATTGGCAAAAAAAAATTTGACCTTCTTTCAAATCCCAATTCGACACGAAAATGGTCTAGAGATTCTCTCTAAATTTAAACAAAATGCATCCACACATATCGTTGACCACATTCATGAATGGCGTCGGCGACATGGTTTATGCAAAGAAGAAACCACCAAACAACAATGCCTCGATTGGTTTCTCAAATCACTCATTCCTCTCATCGCCAAAAATGTGGCCTCCACCTTCCCACAATCTGAAGAACAGGCCATCAACAAGGCTCAATAGTACAGCCTCATTTACTCACAGTCAGGATACTTATATATAGTACTACCTGACGCCTCAATCCCCGTACCATTCGGCTAGGACAAACCTGGGATGTCTCACTCAGCAGATGGATTGATTGGTACCAAAACACACCACAATCCATACATCCAACCACCACCTATGTACGATACACCCCAACATCCACCGATATATGGAGGACCCCTTTATTACCCTCCTCCCCCTTATCATCCGCCATACTCTACTGTACCCTCTCCACCCATGAGTGGACCCGCATCAACACCCATGATGTGTCCAATTGTTCAACCAAGTTGGGGTACCCCCTCTACCTCATATTACACTTGAGCACTAGTGAAAGCACATGGCCTCCTTTGTACCATATGGATCATTGCCACAAAATAATCTGTACTTTCCATTTCCAGGCCCTCCACAACCCATGGCTCCACCAAAAGGACAGCCAGATGTTGGGGTTACCTTTGTTGCAATTTCAAAAATTTTAACAACTGAATATAGAAAATCTATCCCATTAGTCAAATACTTCCAAAAAGAAAGGAAAAAACTGAAACAATAATAATCTCGGACCAGGGAGAAACAACCCCCAACAAAACCAACCTATTGGGGGAAACCAGAACCCGAGGAACCAGAATCCCCAAGGGAGCAACAAAACTAAACGCCAAGGGAAGAACAACAACAATAACCTCTGGGCAAACTTCCCCTGTTCCTTTGTTGTGAGTATGGCCATTATACTCACCATTTCCCCCAAATTTCCAACTTTAAATGGATGAAATAATCCATGAATAGACCACATCCCCCAACACCGCCTGCCCCTTAGCAGACCCCACAATAATATGTGCAACAACCACCCCCAACAGTGTTGCAAAACCCTATTCCACACCAAGGTGTGAATAATACCCAACAAGAGATGCACCTTTCCCCACCACAGATGGGACAATACTGTTTGCACTCTTTTCGTCGATGTGTGAGAAAAAAGTGAGTGCTTACATGCCTAGTTGGGCTCTGCTAGTCATGACAGCTGTAATGTAAAAGGTTAGAAAGAAAACAACTAAGCTATTAACAAGAATTAAACAAAAACTAA
>ML785904.1:289395-300251 GCA_009831015.1 Picea engelmannii | reverse complement strand
GGGGGGGGTTTATAAAGTTGTTGGCCAAGAAGAGGAGGGACACTCAGGGCTAAGGAGTCAAAATTTTGAAATTGAATGAAAACAATGATAAGCCGATAGAACTCGCTAGAGGATAAAGGCTAAATGAGGCAATGAATATGAGTTGTAACTTAAAATAAATTAGAATGGTAAGAGGAAAGAGAGACAAATAACTGCATCAGAGCATTATGGAAATGAATACTGAATTAGATAAGAAGAAACATACACAGTTTAAATTGCTTAAGCCAAGAGCATCAAATGATGAATTATGGTCCTTTAACACTCCAATTTAAATAGAAGAAAAATGTATATGGAATAAAATATCACAGGAAACACATACAATGAGGGAAGACAAAACTCATATTACCACCATTAGAATCTTTTCATAGAGACTTCAAAGATGTTGCATATGTATTCAATTCAGCCCCAAAAAATTACAATGAAGTTCAGAACAACCAGAATTGTTCCCTTGCACTTCTGCCCGCCACTAATACACTCAGAACCTCTAATACTTATACAATTTGAGTTCCTTCAATGTGAAACCGGTTACAATAACTGAAATGAAACGTTTCAACTTCCACAATGATTACAAATGACAGCTTTTAGAAAAAACGTTTCATGATCCCTGCAGATTCCTCTAACTCTCCAGCTCCTTCCTCTGCCACATTCTCTTTGAAATGTCACTCATACTCTTTTAAATATAATTTCATTTATCCATATTCTCATTAAACATTTGGGAATAATATATTTGAAATAAAAAATAATTCCCAAATATTTTCTATCATGTAGAATTAATTTTCCATAATTTAATTCATGCACGTGGTTCTTTAAAACCATGTATTGTTTTTTCCAATTCACCATTTTACTGTAAAAAACATTTACTATTACCATTTCACATAAAAAACATTTACTGTGTTATGTTTTTCCAATTTACCATTTCACCATGAAAAAACATTTCATGAAAATAAACATTAATTTCTTAAACCTTACCTCTGTAAAACCTTTCCACCGTGAGGAGGAATTTTATTTATTAGAAATTCTATAATTGTTGTTGAAATGTACTCCATGAAAAATGACGCACATTAAACATATGATAAATGATGCATTTATTACATCGGGCTTGGGATGGAGTGGTTTAATCCATACTGCTTATACCTCCAATGTGCTCCACGTAAAAACATGTGTCCACCAAATAAACCACGATATTTTTCCCCAGCCCGTCGTCACATAATTAACCTCCTCGCTACTTCAATCCTCAATATGTATGTGCGCCCTCCATACAACCTTTGACTTTTCCACATTATAAATTGATATTCATGCCCATGATTTGACGTGATGCCACAAATTAAATATTTGATCAAATATTAATATAAATATTTTAACATGAAAATATTTATATTAATAATAAACCCTTTTTTCTATTTTCTAAAGACTTTGGGCATATGAGGCTTAACACATGACTTTGTGGATAGGATAAGGGTGCTTAATAAAATGCATATTTTTTATTTTCAACGGGAATATGAAAATAAGGGTAAAAATGAATGAAGTGATGAAACTAAGGGATTTAGATAAGCGTTAAGGCTAGGTATAGGTTTGGGATATTTGCCAAATTTTTTAACTCATGGAGGACATGACTATTTTGGATGATTAGTTAAGTGAAGGATTTAGGTGATGGGAGATTGACGGAGATGGTGAAAAAATTTGAAAGTCTGAGTGGAAAAATAGCACAAGGACAAGACTCTTTGGGAAAAATTAATACAAATTAGTAGGTGATAACACAGGCTCCTATTGGGGATGCTATCTTCCCTGTGAGGTAGCAAAGAACAGTAGACCAAGTACTTGATCCATTGGGATGCTCCCAAATTATGCCTGTGTACCCTACTCCAACCTGTCATGAGTGTCTACTGAAAACCAAACTCTACACACTGCTCTCAACTGGATACTGAACACTGAATACACCGCTAAAATATGAATGTACACAATACTAGAAATCCAAACTGAAAAATGCCTAACCAAGAAGCTTATTCGCACACTCCTACCTACCCTAAAAATACTGAAATGAATACTCAATCAAGTGATGCCAAAGTGCCAATGCAACCAATCAAGCAATTGGCTTCCATCTTCTCCTTTGCTCACATTTTTCTTAAGCTGGCAGACAAATGTAAAAGATGGCAGCTGAAAGAAAAATTTGAATCCAAAATTCGATTTTATGAATGAAACAAATTCTTCCTTCACTGATGATTGTAATAGGATGGCCACGGGATCTAGAAAACCATGAAAACTCATTTCTTCTTGATGAACAAAAACAGAAAGATAAGCCCCTTTCATAATTGTTTGTTGCTCTTTCTCTATTTCTTCAGTTTTGAGAACATTTTCAAATGAAATGGCAGCAATAGGTTTGTCTATTTTTCCATGCACCTCTACAAACACATTCATGCATTTTGCACATATTCAAATATGACAACCATATTATGTGCATCAAGGCTATCCTCTTGTTCATCAAACAATTTTGATTTGGTTTCATTAAACTTCTGGAAATTTGTTTGAGGGCTGCCATTTTGACTTTCAAATGAATTAATAGAAATAATTTCATGCTCATAATATTCTTGCAAATGTGAAAATCTAACATCATGCACTATTTCACAGTCTATAGTTCCCATGGATGCATTTTCAAAACCATGATTTTCAAATGAATCAAATAAAACCACTACCTCTTCATTATCTTTCTGTATTTCTGATTGAAAAATTGCATATGTTGTTTTGTTGCTTTCCTGAAGCTCTATGTGATTTGTTTGTTCATTGTTGGAAGTTTCTATAGATGCAGTTTCAGATTCCTCATCCATGTCTAGGCCACTTAGAATTTGAACAACCATATCCTTCATAGGGGGAGAAATACAACCTTAAAACACTTTGTCTTGTTGAAAATCTTGTTGAATATCGTCATCAAGTTCAGGGGAAGGAAAATGACTTTTAGCAACAATTTCTTGATCAACTTCACCTTCAACCAAATGAGGGGCTACTATTTGTTGTTGGGATGAATATACATAAAGGGATTCTATGATTTCATCATTCATACACTGTTCATTTCCAAAAACATTTTCAAGGTACTTAATGAAATGTTCACAAAATTCACAACAATCTTCAAACACCAAGGATGAAGAATTGGATTCTTCGTAATTCTTAAAGAATGTTATATGGAAATATTTAAGAGAGTATAAGCTTCCTGGTTTTAAATCTTCATACCATAATCTTTCTCTCCCCTCTAAAGTAGCCATAAACATTTTCATCAAACAATCCTCATGAAATTTAACACCTAGCTTACATATGTGCATCTGAAATCTAATCAAGTGCAAGGCAGCATCATTTCCTTTCCCATCTTCGAATTTAGGCAAATATTTTTGCCAATTTATGTGAGGAATACGATTTGGAAAGCCAGGAATATGAGATCGATTCATTGGAGCATACCTTGTAGATATTGAACTCATATTTGGATAGTGGAGTCGCCAATGATGTTTTGGAAGATGGATTCTGCATTGAGAGTGGAGTTGCCAGTGAAAGTTCAAATTTATGGATTCTTCTACCAGTGGAATCACCTTCAAACTGATTTTTTGATGTGTGGAGTTGTCAGAGTAGGAATACAGCCAATATGTGCCTAAGTGTCTGCAACTCTCAGACCTTAGAACTCAACCATGTCATTCTTCCCAGGGAATGTTTTTTCAATTTCGTCCTCGACAACGGCACCAAAATGTTAGCACTCTGTAAATTTTGTTCGGCTGAATAGAAAAATGACAGAGGTAATTGTTTCAACCAACTTCAGAGCTGGGCACTAGCCTTCTCAACTCAGAGAGGGCTCTCTCATGTCACTTGATATATCTATGGCAATCGGTGGCTAGATTTCGTTTGTTTTGGGGGGTTTTTATAAAGTTGTTGGCCAAGAGGAGGAGGGACACTTAGGGCTATGGAGTCAAAATTATGAAATTGAATGAAAACAATGATAAGCCGATAGAAACATATGGAGGATAAAGGCTAAATGAGGAAATGAATCTGAGTTGTAACTTAAAAGAAATCAAAATGGTAAGAGGAAAGAGAAACAAATAACTGCATCAGAGCATTATGGAAATGAATTCTGAATTAACTAAGAAGAAACATACACAGTTTAAATTGCTTAAGCCAAGAACATCAAATGATCAATTTTGGGCATTTAACTCTCCAATTTAAATAGAAGAAAAATGTATATGGAATAAAATATCACAGGAAACACATACAATGAGGGAAGACAAAACTCATAGCACCACCATTAGAATCTTTTCATAGAGACTTCAAAGCTGCTGCATATGTATTCAATTCAGCCCCATAAAATTACAATGAAGTTCAGAACAGCCAGAATTGTGCCCTTGCACTTATTCCCGCCACTAATACACTTAGAACCTCTAATACTTATACAATTCAAGTTGCTTCAATGTGCAACCGGTTACAATAATTGAAATGAAACGTTTCAGCTTCTACGATGATTACAAATGACAGTTTAAAAAAAAAAATGTTTCATGATCCCTACAGATTTCTCTGATGCTCCAGCTCCTTAATCTACCACGCTCTCTTTGAAATTTCACTCATACTCTTTCAAATATAATTGAATTTATCCATATTCTCATTAAACATTTGGGAATAATATATTTGAAATAAAAAATAATTCCCAAATATTTTCTATCCTGTAGAATTAAATTTCCATAATTTTATTCATGCTCGTGGTTCTTTAAAACCATGTCTTGTTTTTCCCAATTCACCATTTCACTGTAAAAAACATTTACTATTACCATTTCACATGAAAAACATTTACTGTGTTATTCTTTTCCAATTTACCGTTTCACCATGAAAAAACATTTACTGTGTGTTTTTTCCAGTTTACCGTAACACCTTTTATCTTCTTCTTTTACTTATGTAAATCTTTGGATAAAGAATTATCCAATTCTTCGTTCATGTGCATCTTCCCATTTAAATCCTTTTCATGGAAATAAACATTAATTTCTTAAACCTTACCTCTGTAAAACCTTTTCACCATGAGGAGGAATTTTATTTATTAGAAGTTCCATAATTGTTGATGAAATGCACTCCTCAAAAAATGCCACACATTAAACATATGATAAATGATGAATTTATTACATCGGGCTTGGGCTAGAGTGGTTTAATCCAAACTACTTTTACCTTCGATGTGCTCCACGTAAAAACATGTGTCCACCAAATAAACCACGGTAGTTTTCCCCGGCCTACCTTCAAATAATTAACCTCCTTGCTACTTCAATCCCTGATATGTATGTGAGCCCTCCATCCAAACTTTGACTTTTCCACATTATAAACTGAGATTTGTGCCAATGATTTGACGTGATGTCACAAATTAAATATTTGATCAATTATAAATATAAATATTTTAATATAAAAATATCTATATTAATAATAAACCCTTTTTTCTATTTTCTAAAGACTTTGGGCATATGAGGCTTAACACATGACTTTGTGGATAGGATAAGGGTGCTTAATAAAAGGCATATTGTTTATTTTCAACGGGAATATGAAAATAAGGGTAAAAATGAATGAAGTGATGAAACTAAGGGATTTAGATAAGCGTTAAGTCTAGGTATAGGTTTGGGATATTCGCCAAATTTTTTAACTCATGGAGGATATGACTATTTTGGATGATCAGTTGAGTGAAGGATTTAGCTGATGGGAGATTGACGGAGCTGGTGAAAAAATTTGAAAGTCTGAGTGGAAAAATAGCACAAGGAAAAGATGCTTTGAGAAAAATTAATACAAATTAGCAGGTGATAACACCTGGTACGATGATCTCCTCATCTAACTTCGCACACAGAAGTTTGGAACCCATCTCTCCCAGGATGATCATCGACGTATTCTCCATCAGGCCCCTCGATATCTCCTTATCGGTGAAATCTTATATAGATGAGGGGTCGAAACTGTACTCCATCGGTGTTTGACCATCGACGAAGCTAACAAAGTTCTGAATGATTTCCACAGTGGCGCTTGCGGTGGTCACCTCTCAGGGATGTCCACCGCCCAGAAAATCTATTTTCCCTCACATGAACTACTCCACTCCAATAGCATATGTTTGGGCTGAACAACTAACAACCAACTAGAATACATAGCCATATCTGGCCTCCTTTCCAAGGCCAGTCACCTCCATATTCTTCACCTTAGCATCCTAATAGATTTCCATCTCATCATCCTACAACTCAACAATGTGTACCATGTCCGCGATCCCTAACCTTTCCAAAAATACCTGCAAGTTAGATTAATATCTTGACATTTTTATTCAATTACATTTACACATATTCCATGATAATTCTATCAAATAGAAGATAATATGGCTAACCTAGTGTTAGATTGGCATTTATCACATCAAGACACCATTACACATACATAAATTATTAAAGTCTGTCACAACATATAGATTAGACATCACAAAAATCACCATAAGACATCATCACATGTGAACATCACAATGATCCCAAACATGTATATCCATATATATATCGATCAATGTGCCATCAATGTTTGCAAAAAATATTACAACATGTACATCACCCATAGGCAGGTGAACCCCCTCATCCCTATAGGTACAAAATAAGTGTCTCACCACCCTATACAAAATGGGCTCACAGGCCTATATAAATACAAAAATATATATGCATAGGCACTCATGGTGTCTCTAGAGATCCACCACCTGGTCCTCTCTCTGGATGAGGTGCCCCACCAGCTGGGGGTCCTCCAGGTCCTATGGGCAGTCGCCCAGTCATTGTCGCTCCCACCACAGCTACTCTGTGGATCAAGGTCCACAACTCTACTGGAAGGCCCACACACTTCTCTAAGACTCCCTCGTCCTAGATCTGAGTCCACATGCCCTCGAGAACTCCCTATAGCACTGCCTCCAATCGACGATGAAAGTCCTCTAATACTCCATTGCCCTCTACCAGAGGAGCATGTGATGGCCCCGCAACGGGTTCATCATATCGGAGTCTCCTCCTATATCTCTTAGCAAGAGTTGGCCTCACAACAGCCTCATCCCTCTGACGTCTCTCTCCTACCCGCGACTCTCCCTGCGGCAGTCTCTCAGGCCACTGATGAGCTGACGCTCTGACCAACTCTACCTCTTTTCCATGTGGCCCCACATCTGCACACACAAAAAACAAATGATAGCATCAACATCCATCCATCCATAAAACATATTTTTTACAATCCAAAACACAAAACATAAAGTACATCAACATACCTCTGTGGTCCCAAACCTCTCCAGGAGGTAAGGCCATGTCAGGATCCTGACGATAGTCCATCCCACCATACAGATATTATAGGATGATCTGCGACACCTGGAGCCACACACGTGCTAGCTCAGTCGTAAAGTAATGGCCACCCTCCCCACCCCCATGTCATACCAAGATCGATGCCCACCACATCAATCGTGGCTCCCGCGCACCAAGTGCATCCAACAACACTCTATGGTGAAACATCAACAACCTCTCCAAAAACTAGGCCACCAAGATCGACCCAAAGGAAAAATACCTTGAGTCCATAGCTCAACACCTGTTGAGCTGCCCTGTCATCTTGGAGTGTAGCATCAAGCCCCAGGAAAACTTATCTCCACCCAATGCCCTTTGCATGATCCCCAACTTACCGTCGTTGATTCGCTGAGTAGCTAAGGATCCATAGATCCTCATGATCATCGTTTCAATGCAACGATGCACAAGGGATTCCATCACCCCAATCCGCACCACCGAGCCTAACATAAATTCCTCCCCAGTATAATATGTTTTTTCCAGGTTGTCCAAGTGTGCATCACCTAGCAACAGGGGGTCAGTAGGTAGGGCGGTTCCCCGAAAAGGAAGCCCGGTCAAGAAATACACATCCTTCGTCGCAGAGAATGTGAGCTACTCCCCTCGCACCATGAAGCACTGCAGATCAATGCTCCACATAGATATCACAAACTAAAACAGGTACTCATGTGCCCACAGTAGTGAGTAGTTGAAGAACTTTAGCAACCCACAGGCTACCAAAGGTCCTTGCACACCAGGATTCTCATCCCTAACCACCTTCCTGAGGCGTAACTAGTCCCTCTCCCTCTAGTGGACTGACATCTTGAACTGACCACCTGCATCCACATAAATGATACTTGATCAGACATCACAAACCATAAAAACGATAAATCTACAAAAGACAAGTTTTTACCCCCCCTAGTTTTGCCTCATCGCGGTTGTTTCCCCCACAGGCACACACATGTGTGCGCCTGTTCTTCACATAGTTGCGCATCAATGCACAACTGTTGAAGAAATATATGTGCATCAATGCGCCCCTGTCATACAAACATGCGCACATTCATGCACACTTGTTCGCTACACAATTGCACACAAGTGCGCAGCTGCCAGAGAAACAGTTACGCACGAGTGCATGGATGTACTTCGAACATGCTCACATCCGATGCATGCCTGTTTTCCTCACTCAGGTTCCCTTGTGCGTAGTTGTATTAATTATATCCACACACCCAAGTGCAGACATCCTTCGATCGCCCATGCACTAGGGGGCCCACCCTAACAAATCTCCCCGTACGACCGTCCGTACGACCCTGCCCAAAAATGATATCCTAACTACTATGCAAGAGGATGAGACCACTAACCTGGCTTTCGCAAATCCTGGATCAACTGGCTTGAACTCCCAGAATATACAAATCTCCTCTAAACACCTCTCGTCAACACACTATGACAACAAGTACAAATGAGGTGTCATTATGGGCCCTACAACTATATATAGTCTCTTTTTCCAAACTTCCATGCTCAATTACAGGAGCTTGGAGAATCCATTTTTTGATCTATCTTCAATCACGAGATCAGGATCTCGCCACCTACATAGCCACATTTCCTGGGTCACCATCCATCCTTGGCCTTGGGGAATCATTTTTCTCACATCACACCCAAGTACGCATGCTCATATTCAAAATTATCGAATAAATGTTACATGTTCTTTATATTTAGATATTGTTCACATTGGGTATTATGTTTTTATGTGTGTAGGTACTTGGTCATCATGCATCGACACAACTCCTTTAGGTATATGGTCAATATTGGTATGTAATCATTCCCTCTGAATATCAATTGCATCTCCTAGTCACACCCTCTGATGTTTGCTTGTAGGAACCTCCCAACCGGCTCTGCAGTACTATCACCTCCACTGCATTTCCAATTATGGTCACCCAGTAGCATTCTCCCCCACGTGAGTTGTCCCATTCATAGTCCCCCTTCGCACTTTGACACTCATTCTACTTTCACCCCCTAGGGATGGGAGTCACGATAGTCGTTCACATGTTCAAGAATCAACCACACACTTCTTCTCCTCATTATGCTAGCCTTCCCAATCTCTCATCATGGTTTCACTTTGACTGCACCACCATAGTATCATTACCCTTCCATTCATTTACCTCATACAAAAAACCACCCATGGGGCCCCCATCATCCACCAATCCTTCCTCCAACTTGTTCCCTCACATTCCAATCCATCTTGCATTGGGGCACTCATTTCTGTATTTTCACGTTTATCCCACCTGATTCTTTATTCATTCGATAATTGTAAAAAACCTTTATTTCCATCATTTACATACTTTTCGTGGTCTCCTTTAGCGACCTTCCTTTCCTGGAAAATAAAACCTCATCGCTCTTGGTTGGGGCATCCTATTACATTTTATTCTTGTTGACATCGTCCATAAAATCCGAGTATCCCACAGTCTAGGTACCACCGATCTCTGAGTTTTTCCACTTTGACATGCCTCTGGCACAATTTAAACCCACATCTAGTCGTCCCCTGACGCTAGATCTAGTTTCATGGTTGTTGCCACTCATACTTTACGCATATCCCCAACCAAGGGAAGTCTTGAGTCTCATCACATCTTGACTTCACCCATGTTCCTCATCATTTCTTGATCTCATCCCGTGGATATTTAGAATCCCCTTGATTCTCGGAGTCACATCTCCCTTTTTGTCGACATCAACACAGTTTCCAGAAGGGCGACAGTATCTTGACTCTCATTTTCTTTACAATGAGGCGTCTCGAATGGAACAGGGAGAACCATCATTGGTCTTTGTTTTCGTTGACCCCCATAACATTCAACTTCAACACACTCTTATGTTACAGTGGATCTTACTTTGCGACTATTTGATCCGTAAAGATCTTTTAATGACTATGGTTGAGTTTTTAATTGCATGTGTTAATTAACCATTTGAGAAGCTTAATGAAAGAGTGAGGAAATAAGAGGAATTATGATAGCCATATACACATATGTAGATCTAAATGAAGTAATAAACAACAAACCATAACAAGAGAATTGATAACGGAGTTCGACACAACGTTGCCTACGTCTCTGGGCCTTTGTCTCTGTGGGGGAGGCTTCTTCATTTCTGTTCAAAGCTCAAAAAAATACATCACAGAAGTTCCAATTGGCTATAAGACTAATTTGGTCATGTTCTTCCAGATCTCTAGAACCCAGCAAAAGAAACGACACGCAAAACGGATGACCGGAGCTCCCAGAAATGGCCCGCAAGCATTTGCTCCTCAATAGCTTCCCTGCATAAAAATGGCTTTGGCTTGGATTCCCTTCAGCATAACTCTGCTCTGACTGTCCTCCATGGCCTCAAACAGGCCTGATTTTTATAGATCTGAAGTTGGTTATCCATCCCCAACTTCCTCCCAAAATTTGGCCTCCAAAAATGCCCAATATCTCCCAAAAATGGATAAAATCCATTAGTTACAGGCATAAAATCAATTCAAAATCCAAAACATTATATAAA